>SSNR01000117.1:779939-826779 GCA_006937965.1 Callopanchax toddi
GGTCCTTGGAGACTGAAGTGCATGTTTTGTTTTTCAGTTTTGCTGAATATTACAGTGTTTTTCTGACATGGGGTGAACTTGCATAGACCTAGACAGACTTTCAGCTCTCTTGAATGTTTTTCCTCTTGTGAATGATCATCATTACTGTACAGTAATGGACTTTACATTGTTAGGAAATGACCTTATGATCCTCTGCAGAAGGAAGGGCAGCATCGATTGTCTGTTTTTCTAAGGTCTTTGCTGATGTGTTTCCTCTTTGGCAGTTTGTCAAAACACTATTAAATCTCTCTCAGCAAACAATAATGCCCAAAGTTTTGTTTTATAAAATCTCACACATTTAGGAATTTTATAATTAAGTAAAGAACCAGGTGTTTTTTATATGTACACATCTTTGTTACATGAGACATTAGAACTGAAGCACAGTTTACATTTTACTTTAACTCTTTATGTTTGGCGTATTTCCCTTATTGATATAATGAGCCACAAGGAGCTTAAGGAAAGCAAACGAGCTGTTGAGAATCTGGATACACATTCATACATTCACTATGCTGTATGAAACCCAAACCCACCAGGGGAGTTTTAAATGAGCCTTCATCTTCAGAATCCAGGTAGGCATTGACAGCTCTGTTAAAGATACCCTGAGGCGGTTTACCTTTTTAAAGATGCAAACATTTAAAAGGCCTTGAATATGAGCTTAGATGTAAATGCTAATTAGCATCACCTGAGCTTGGAGACCTTTTTCCAATTCAGTCCAGGAAGACATCAGAAAAGTTAAAAAATGTGACTTGTTTTGCTTAAAAACAATACTTTTGACGATTTCCACCAGTGCACATTTCATAGACTCGTTCTAATTTATTTTTATTTTCTCAGACTCTAACAGAATCAGCCAGGAATGGAGTTTCCTGAAGATTTCAACCAACTTGAACTTCTCGACACACATGGACACCTGATTCCCAGAGGAGCCCGAAGCTCATGGACGGCGAGCAAGGATGAAGACACTGAGGTGGACGAGGGGGACCGCAGTGAGGAGTGGTATCAAAAGAAGGAGGAAGCGCTTAAAGACAAACCAAACGAATTCATTCTGTGGGCAGCAGAAAACAATCGGGTAAGTGCTCAACATGTAGCTCTCTTCAAAACGTCACAGACACTGACCAGTTCCTTACAACGGGCGTTTATTTAGCAGGCATGTCTTCAAAACACCTTATCCACACCTCTTGACGCCGTAAGAACTTTAAATAAAAGTACACAAGTACAAAAAACAAAATGACATCATTTTGACAAAAGCAAATCTCCTCAAATAAACAAATACCTTGTTGGCTGCTTGTCCTGAAAAGAGATTTCTTTGTCCATTGATGCCCCTTCAACACTGTTTTTCTGTTTTGAGCTCTTTAAATGTCACTTTCTTAGCATTAGCAAGGTTCTGTGCTTCTCCTTGCTCACACACTAGCAGTATCTTCCACATGTGGTGAAATCTCGAGATTACAGTGGTCCCTTGCTATAACACAGTTCACCTTTCTGGGACTCACAGTTTTGCGGAATTTTTTTGTGCAATTTTGCATGCTTTTTTTTTTAACAGCACATTGTGTTCTGCGTCCTGACAGTCGATTTCCCCCCTCAGGGTTTCCCCCAGAAAACTAGCTCGTCATGGATGGAGATCAGAGAACTCCTCCGTCCCTGTCAGGGAGTTCAGAAGTTTCCCAGTGGAACACACGCTGCGCCCACAGCTGGAAAATAGTAGAGAAACACTGATCTAATGCTAGTTAGCTAACGTTGATAGCGCCTGACCCGCTCCTCGCTGCAGTGGTAGACTACGGGGGCCGCTGCCTGACAAAAAGTAAGACACAGCGAATAAAGCTGGAAGCGTTAGCCGCTGTTAGCTTTCCTGGTACAGAGTAGACTCTTGAGGCTTAGCCTGGCGGGAGGGCATGTAAAGCCTGGTGGGCTGCCAGGGTAATAAAGCGCTGGGGGAAACCCTGCCCGTACAACGCAGTTGCCCAAGTGTCACAGAGTGCAGTGCGTCCTGACTCCTCTTAGAGAACGCGCACTGCGCGCTGGACAGCCCAAGAACCACGGTGCCTCTCCGCTCGACCGCAGACCGAGTTGCATCCTCATGCTCCCTTCCTTCATGAGAGCACAGCAGGAGGTGAGAAAGCACAGAGCAGCTCTCAGCTCACTTCCAGCTTCTCAGCAGGTGATCATGGTGCTGCACTGCAGCAGCTGCAGGCTTTTTACAGCGATGAAACACATGGTGTCCGTTAGACGCAATCAATACAATATCAATTGTATTGATACAATATCAATTAAATAATTTATTCTGCTGTTCTGTTGGTCCAGTAGTAACCCTAACAAGAGCGAAAGGTGTGAAAATGTTAATACCTGTCTGAGAAAAGTGTATAAAGTGTGTAGTGAGGGGTTTTATGGTCTTAAAACATCTGTAATAATTGTAAAAATATAAAACTGCTACATCACGGATTTCACCTATGGTGGGTTATTTTTAGAACGTAACTCCCATGATAAATGAGGGATCACAGGAATTTACAGCATCTTAAAGGGGACACACCCAATTACTGAACACTAAAAAAAATAAAATCTGTTGCACTTTAAGCTGCATTTACATGGAAGATATCATGAAATATTCACTCATGAACAGAAACAATGAATTGTGCAATAAATGTTTAAACAGCAACACTTACACAAATACGTTTTAAGGGCTTTAAATAATTGCAGAAAGGTTTTTCCCTGCAGGTCTTTATTTTTTAGTAGGCTTGATTTCTGTTCTTATTATCGGCATTGTCCTAAGCTCTCCTGAACACCTCTGCATATGTTACTCACTGACTGTCTGTATGTGTTCATTATTTTATCAATTTAAAACATAATGAAACCTTAAAGAACATTCAACAGCCTATATTGTTTGTAAGATAAATCATGGACTGCATATACTGTCATGGTCATATACATTTTATTCATGTTATGTAAGAGTGAAAATGTGGATAATTAGTCTTTTATTTCAAGAAAAATGTATCTTTTTCTGGCCTTTAAAAACTACCTCAAATGTGCTGTCATTTTTCCTTCTTATTAAATTGTGTTGAAGGCCATTAGGAGACCCAGATAACACAGAAAACATATGTTCAACAATCATCCACAGCAGACAAGTTCTCTTGGTTTTAGATATGAACTATAGAATGTTTAGTTTAGTTTTATGTGCAGTTAAATTGAATAATCTGAACCTAGTAGAATGGAGTGCATATCAGTTAATAGGTCTGTAGCTCAGCATCAACACTTTCTAAATAAGCCCCCCAAAACATTTTCTTACAAATTAACAAAAAAAACAAGCCCAAAGTTGCAGAACTCAACTGATGTCTGCAGCGCCTACTAGTGGTGTGGAGGAAAACGGTTATTTGAGTTGAAAGTTTAAAAAAATAAAGCAAAACTCAGAATAAGTATGACTTGACTCAATCTATTGACGTTGACAAATCATAAATGCCACTGATTATAATGGTTTGTCACAGTGCCCAAAAATGGGAACAAAAATAAAAACTGAATTTATACTGTTAATGACGAAGATTTTAAAATGTATTATGTAGTAAAAAATGTTTTAAGCAAAAGCACACCTTTAAAGACAGAAGTTGTTTAATTTTGTAGTAAATAATTGTATTCTGCCTGTCAGCTAGTGCAGGTTATTAACATCCATCTGATCTTGTCATAATTTTAGTTTTCCTGTTTACTGCATTATGATGAAAATGAATCATTAATATAAAGCTATTAGCATTTTGACATCTTTAATTTAGGCGTTTCTGTCTCCAAAAAGAACATTTGATTTTTTGAGTGTTTCATAAATGGTTTCTTGTTAAAACACCCTCAGTGACTGATTTATTAAACTTCAAATTAAACAGGGTCACAACGATCAGAATCTGTTTTTAAAAGTCTGGACTGTCACAACCCAGCTCTGTCCTTCATTATTCTCTGATGTAATTTGGTTAAATAATATGTACATTTAGCTGCGTCTTTCCTACCACCTATTACAACTTGAGTTTAGCTACAAAGTGAGAAATTTGTGCTTCCTGCAGTCATCCAGATCAGATGGTGTCTGTCTTGTACTGAGAGCTGTGGATGTTTTCTGATTAGATCCAATCTTGATGGGAGCAGTAAAATTAATGCAGTGACGAGACAAAATCAAGAGCTTTCAGTCTACAAAAACTGTAAAAAGCAAACCTAAATTATTCATTTTCAGCAGCAGGTTTTAAGTATAAAGTTGGCACAGAAAGCTGCCTCACTCTGCTAATAAAATAAAATAAAAAGTCCTTCCATTAAGTTGGTGTAAGAACACCAAAGCAGAAAGTGACACAATGTAATGTTTTCTTTACATAATCAGTGGTTGACATTAAAGGGATAATTTGGTCATTTTGAGGTGGCGTCCTACCTGTTATTTATCTAAATAATGACCACACCCACTGATGACATCACTCAAAGCAAGCAGAGTCTCTGGAAACAGGAAGTAGTCCTCTGACCCCTAGCAGTCATGGTTAGTCAGACCAGGAGAGACACTGCTGTCAAACGGTGGCAAATTAGCTGCAAATTTTCAGGTATTTAAAACAATTCTCGCTCAAAAAAATCAAACTGATGTGTTAAAATACTATATTACCTGTATATAAATCTCTACTATTTTCTACAACAAAAACTACACAAACAGTCTCATGCAAAATTGTAGAGGCTTACAAGCAAGTAGCATTAGATCAGTATGACTTTTTTGAGCAAGAGTTGTTTTAAATTTCAGATAATCTGCAAATAATTTGTCACCAATCAGCAGCAATGTCTCCTGGTCTGGCTAGCCATGAGTATCGCTCCAGTTAGAGGACTACTTCCTGTTTCTAGAGGCTCTGCTCGCTTTGTGTGATGTGACAAGTGGAGGTGGTCCTTGATGTAGATAAATGTCTGATACAACACCACTTCAGAGTGACTAAATAGCCCTCTATGTATGCAGTATATCCTTCCTCACCCATAAGGTGTGACCTAAAGGAGAAATGGCCACCCTCCATAATAGTGTGCTAACTCACAAGAGACATTCTGATTTCACACACACAACCCCACTTTCATGTGACGAGATTTCAGATGTGACGCCTGAGATGCTGTCAGAGGAGATGAGAACACTTTGAGGTATTCACTCCTTCACTGTCACCACACTGAGGGATAAATCACTCCCAGCCCGGCTGGTTCTTTGTAGCTCTCCGTTAAAACAGTCAGTCTGATTCTTTTAGTTCTGTTGTTTTTATTAGGTTTCTCTCACCAGTCAGGTTTATAAGTAAGGATGGGTTGATGAATCTCTAAGGAATGTGGACTGATTCTAGAATATAAATTAGTTTTGGGTACCGTAGGTTTGTACTTTGCTTTTGTAACTGCTAACCTAACTTTAGGATAGGATCAGCGTCGAAAAGAAGCCCAACGTGGTGACAGACAAAAGCTGAATCTCAACAAAATAATATTAATAAACCAAAGCCAAAAGCATAGTGAGAAATCACAAGTTTCACTTAAATCAACAGCTCTCAGGAAGAACAAATCAGTGTAAACAAGTAATACATTTTCATTTATTTACTTTATTGGTCAAAATATAAAGAACAGATGAAAAAGAAATGCTGAATATTCATTTTGTTGTCAATTTTTGTTGAGATTTACAAATAATTCTCTTATATTTAGCTGTCGCTTAGTTTCCAACAAATTTTAAAAATAGAAATAAAGTTCCTAACTTAAAAACAGTACTGGACAAATGGTCAAACCACTGAGAAAACACAAATACTTGAGTAAGCAAGTCACCTTTTAATAGGGTTTTGTGTTGTGGCTAATGCTTAGCTAGTGGTATTTTAGCTAGCTGCTGGTCAGGTGATGGGTTACACCTGAATAACGTTTCCTGTTCACCAAACACACTCTTCTGTAAAAACGCTGTTTGATACCAAACCTAACCTCTGTTTTCAAACACACGTCCTACAGACGCTTTGCTTTAAACAGAAAGCAGCTCTAAATTGTTCACTTTGAGTGAAACAGGATGAGATCATTAAAGTAGATGACATTGACCCTTTCTCATTTAAACCTTATTTTCTAGTTTGCTGAGACAGACCTGATCTTGTCGAGCTGCATCTTTCCATTAGCCAGAATGGCGCTGTCATTTTCTCAGTGGTCTCACCGTAATGTGAAATAAAAATGATACTTTCTTTTCTGCCTGCTCTCTTCCTAATTGTAGCATTTAGACCTTCAGTTGTTACCAGTCATCTTCCTCCCTGTGAATGGCATGGTCCTTTCTTTGCTTTTTCTTCAGCTGTCGTTTGCTTTTAGATTAATCAGCCATGGACTACAGCATCAGTCACTGAGTGGACATTTATTAAAGTTGAATTAGCACCTGTCCATTCATTTGACAAATCTTGTTTATAAGTGCTTGCTTAAAACCATTTTTTTAAGAAAATAAAGTGCACCCAGCAGATAATTACCATACATGCATTTGAGGATATAAGGACTCACGGTTTTACTAGGAAGACAGGATTGTTCAGAATTTAGTAATAAAAGGGGGGCTGACCAGTGGAGAAATCTCAGGTAAAGAAAATTATTGTTGCTGCTTGAAAGCTGAGAAATTCAAGTTGTAGCAGCTTTTAACACAGCTTGAATTAAAGCTTTATACCAGGGCTGAGTCTTCAGACTTACACAGGTGGGTTTAATTTAATTCACTCTAATTTGATTCTTTAAGTGATGGTTCAGTTCAAAGTGATTCTCAGTTTAGTGCAGAAAAGCAATTTAAAAACCTTGTGTCAGTTTCTTTGTGTGTCTTGAGCTTTTAGGATGAAACAGGTGATGGACAGATTTAGTTTCTGGTGCTCAGATTTAAAAATCTCTACTCTATTGTGTTTACAACAGATAATTACCAGTGCATTTCAGTAGGGCTGCACAATATTAGAAACATTTACAGCTTGTAATAATGATGTAAGTTGCGATAAATGTTATACATGCAAATAAAAATGTAACACACAGCAGTCTGTCTGTGAGCAATAAACAGGAAATCAGCAGCTCTAGGGATGTAAGTTGGCAAGAATCTGGTAATATGATATGCATCACAATACAGATGCATATGATATGATTACATTGCGATATTTCTTAATTTAATTGTTGGAAAACTGTCGCAGCTGAACAGAAAAGGTAGCCTCTTCAGTTTTCTGCTGAGCAGAATTAATGAGCCTTTAATGCTACGTGCATTAGCGACATGCTCACAGATTTTAGAGTATTTGACTCTGCTTTTGCAGATTTTACAGACTGCATAGCTCCTGTCACAGTTTTTACTACATTTCTTTGTTTTGAAACCAAACTGTTTCCACACATCAGCTGTGAAAGCTGCTGGAGCCGACTGTATGCTTTCCTCTTCATTCATTGGATAGCTGTGTGAAGTTAGCAACATATGCAACTCACTGGTGGTACTATCACGAGATCTCGATGTTTTGTGGAAGTGGAGGACTGCTGAGGACTAATGACTACAGCCAACAAGCGATCTAACCCTAATGCAACACAAAAATAAACTACCACTGTTAATTTTTGCATGTAAATTGTTAATAAGAAATCAGTATTGTTCTTTAAGGATATCAATATAATATTGTGATATCATGGGCGGAGATTTGGCATGGACTGAGGTGATGTGTCCCCACCAATATTCAGAAATCACTGACCGAGGTGCTGCTCTGCTGTGTGCGGACCTGTGTCCAGGGGAAGGAGGCGTACGTGTCTGGATCGAACAACGAAAGCCCCTCGGGGCTCGAGCCGCTTACACCAACAGCACCTGCTCTTGGTCTGGATGTGGACCGGACTGGCCTGGCCATTGGTCATTTTCCCAGTCATGATGTTAACTTTGGGCTGGTCCGGACTGGGACCAGCATTGCATGACGGCACGCTTTAATCTGCACTTCCTGTTTCAGTGCTAAGAACTAAGGAGGAAGCAGAAACCCTCCCTTTTCTATCTCTCCACGTTGCCAGACACATTTACACAGCTGCGCCGTTGTCATAACAACCAGCTGACATACAGTGCTAGATGTTGTATTTATACACATCTGGTAAAAAGCATAAACATCAGATATTTAAATGTAACCAAAATTCTAATCATTTACACAGCCCAGCCCTAACCCCTATTATCTATATTATTCAGTCAGGAGCAAGGCCTAGATTCACTTCTGTCATATGTTTGTGGAGCTCTTTACACAACTAATAATAAATGTAACCAAACAGATGCTAAATGAAGGAGTAGAAAAGGATTTTGACCTGACAGAGCAAACGCTGCTCAGATTATGGGTCTGTGATAAGTGCTGCATTTCACTTCAATCACCTTTAAAAACAATCTGGGAAACAAATACATAATTATTTAGAGAAGCTCACCATACAGCATTCCGGTGATGAAGCATGTTTTTTTATATTGACAATACAAGGTAGCTGCTTTATTCTCATACCTGCATCATTATTTTTACTAAATTTGAGGTCAAAATGTGCTTCATTTTAAACCTCAGTAGCCTATAATTTCTGTTTTCTCTAACAAAATATGACGTGTATGTAATAAGCTGCTGTGTTTCTGTTTGAGTGTGGATGACATCTGAGTGCTGTGCTCAGAAGTGTTTTCTCCCTTATGTTGTTGAATTTAGTTATTACACTCACACCATAACCTTATTTCTTGTTGCTTGTGCTGTTAGACTTCTGATTAATTGAAAGGACAGCTATAATGTTTGTTTGTTTGTTTTTTCTCAAGGGAATCAGAGATAGACGATACCAGAGAATCCATCACCGCATTAGTTTGTGTTGAATTAAATAATAGTTCAGTGGCTTAAAGCAGATATTAAAATATGGAGAAATATATAATACAGTATACGTCACATTATTCATTTTAGCCTATAGATCACCTAGCCCTAAGGTCTGCTACTGTAGTGTGTAAACTAATATGGAAGTTTGATCAAACATGAGGAAGAAGGAAGGAAGTTGAAAAACCTGTTTATATATTTAATTTACAGCAGAAGTTTCCTTTCATTAGCATCTTTTTATTAATTGAAATGAAATGTTCATTGTGGCGTTGTTGCTAAAGCTAAACAGTCTTTTAGGTTTTCTCTGAATTCAAACAAGGCACAGAAACATTCTGCTGCCCGGTGATTTGCAGGAAAGTGTGAATAATGGAAAATACAGTGTGACTTTGCATACTGCGGGGTAATAAACAGAACACAGAGAGTGAACTCTCTGAATGCACCTGCAATCCTTTTGAATGCATAAAAGATTTAAAAAATTGACCCTGTGGCTAATTAAGACGACAAAAGTCCCGGCCTAGTCTAATCACAGTACACTGTGTATATTATAGGTGTTGCTACGTAACAAGTTTTTTCAACTGCTGGCTGCAAAACAATTTGCCCTCCTAGGATTTAAAATATTTCTAAAATTTAAATTAATAAATAAATTAATTGCACAGGCAAATTGTTGTTTTGTGTGTGTGTGTGTGTGTTATAAGTATTGGAATAATCTTGTGTGTAAGCGGTGTAATATCTATTGTGCTCTCTAATTATGTCGGTCTGTTCTTGTAATTATTTCTCTCTCTGTGACTTGGCATAGGATAAACTTAGCTCTCACTGGTGTCTTCAAACCTCTCTATTACAGATACTATCCAGGTGTTCTGCTAGAACCTGCTCTCACAGGTCTATCATTTTTACTCAATATGTTAATTAGTCTCTGAAGTCTGCATGTGAATCTGAGCTGCACAGGGTTTACCTGAATGTAAAAAAAATAGGTTCCAAATTCAATTTTTACATTGTTAAAACCTACTTTATTAATTTGTTGTTTACCAGAGGGTGATTCTGACTGAGAAATCTAAAGGTCATCAGTCATTTTGACAGATTTCAATACGCACCCCTGACCACTTGGTGGTGAGAGATCAGATTAATTAGCTGTTTTGTCTCTTGATGAATTTGTAGGCTCCACTCAAAATAAAGCATAGCAGCTGAGTCACATTTGTGCCTACAACTGCATTCCCATCCAAACTGCATCTCTCTGCAATTTGTGCAGATTTAAATGAAGTGTTATGCATGCATTAAAACAAAAACCTGTCCTTGTATGTGTTGCAAACATGCAGTTAGTTTTAAATGTTTACCTTTTTGTAAGAGCTGGATGTTTTTCTGTCTCAAGAGAGAAGAAATCGAGGAACAAGAGGCTTTTGACGTCACAAAAAGAGGGTGGGCGTGTCAGGAAAAGTCTAAATCACAGTCTCTTTTTGCTTCATCTACAAATAAATTGTCAGATATGGTGAATGTGGAATTTTAGACAATGCATACCCAGTTGCCTAGATTATATAATAAACTTTATAAATAAATGCACTAAGTGGAAGTATAAAGTACTGTGCTGAAAAACACAAAACGTCCCTTATTGATTCAGAAATTCCATCCTGAACATGATTTATCTCTGATACCAAGATGATTCAGACTTTAAAGATTTCTTCATTTATTAAAACCTGGAGTTTCCTGTGAGGACGTTTTTTCTTTCCTCTTTGTTCCCTTTATTTGACACTTTTGTTCCTGCTGTGTTTGTGATAGAAGCCTTCCTTTAGATTGTGTAGCTGTGAGCTGACTTTAAACCATTCAAACTGCACTGCACTGAATTTAATGGGCGCCAGCAGCTTATCACTAATGCCATTTGAATTATAAATCTGAGAAGGAGCAGATGACAAGTGCAAATTATGCTCAAAAATGGAGCAAAGACCAGGTGAAGCACAATCTTGGTGAATCTGGGTATTAATGTTTTATTTAAAGTGGCAAAGCAGAGTTTTGGTGATAAGAATGGTGGGATTTTTTTTTAATCTAATGGTTATCTGCTCTATATTGCAGTCTGTATATCAGATGTTTAAACCATGTGATTTTAAATTATTTTTCTAATTAGAAAGTCGATGTTACACTAACAGGCAAATCTCACAACATATTAAACTCATTTTCTGCAACATTTCATCCACATCTAACCTTCTTGTTACCTAAATGAGTCAGATAATAGCTAATATTTTGAGCAATTAGATTTTTTAATGAAATGCTGAAAGAAGATTCATGAAAGTCCCTGAATGTCTCTTATTTTTATTAATCGACTGGTCTGGCTGTTGGACTATAATTATACAAAAGGCATGTTGGAGACTCCATGGTCAAGTGGAAGAAAGTTGTTTGGCCTGTTGAGACCAAAAATGGAGATTTTTGGCCATCAGACAAGACGATACGTTATTAAACACTGCACATCACCACAAACACACCATCCCCGCTGTGAAGTGGGGAAGGTAGTGACAGCATCATGCTGTGGGGTTGCTTCTCAGCAGCAGGTCCTGGAAGCCTTGTAGAGGTAGCTGAACCCCATGCAACCTAACAGTTCTACAAGGAAGAAAGGAGTAGAGCTGCAGTGTCCAGATAGGCAGTCCTGATTTAGACCTGTCCACACAGACTGTGCAGTGATTGCAGTCAAAGGTGCCTCTACTAAACACTGACTTGAAGGGGGTACATATTTATGCAATCACATATTTTATGTTGTTTTTTTAAATAATTTATTTAATTGTCATTATTTTGTAGAAATGGTTTTATTGAAGAAATCAGTTTTCATTTTAGCATTAAAGGGTTTTTGTTAAAAAATATTGAATAAAAATTGGTCAAAGAAGCCAAGTTATGTTGATCATGATTGATTTATAACAGCAATAAAAGGCTAAAACCCCCAAGGAGGTGAATATTTGTCACAGTCACTTGAAGCAAGAACCACTTCCAGTCAGCTAAGGTGTAATTCAGCTTATTTAGGGAGCAGACAGGTCGATCTGGAGTACAGCTGAAGGAAACCGTATGACTGTCTCTCTGTGGGAATCGGATTATTTTTACAGCTAACAAATTGGCTTCCTGCTAATTTTACTTTGTAACAATTATTATTTTTTCTGTTATAATTTGTGTAATTTTGCTTGTCATATAATGGTTATAAAAGCTTGTTGAATAACCAACACTCACTTGAAACACAATAGTGCAATTAGTGAAGAACTAAATGAAAACTTCTGTATTTGCCTTGCGTAGAACTGACCCCTCTGTGATGTTTTATTGGCTCCTGTGATGGAAATCACAACCATCTTTGACTAAACTGGAACTCACTGAGGAGTTTTTGTTCTCTCACTCTGCAGCACTAATGATTAAAATGCTTTGAAGAGGATTTTATAGTGTGTGCAATGCCATGTGCCAAACAAGAATGATAATGTTGACTATCTGATGCATCTTCTGCTTTTTAACAGATATTTCTAAAGGGAAATGTGTTTCTTTCTCTTTGGTTCATAATATTCTGACTCCAGATTCTCTGGTTTTCTTTCAGCTTCCCACCATCCTCCGCTTGCTGACTGCTGATCCTCTGCTGGTGCATTGCTGTGATGAGGATGGTTACACCCCGCTGCACCGTGCAGCATACAGCGGCCATGTTGAAGTTGTTTGTGCTTTAATCGCCAGCGGCTCGCAGGTCAACCCTCGTACCATCGATGGCTGGACCCCCCTGCACAGCGCGTGCCGATGGAGCCACGTCGCTGTGGCGAGTTGCCTCCTGCGGCACGGCGCTGAACTAAATGCCCAGACCAACGGAGGTCTCACACCGCTGCACCTGGCTGCTTCATACACAAGCTCCTCTAAAACAGACTCCACACACATTCTAGAGCTGCTCCTCTCAAAGCGAAGCCTGAGGCCCTGGCTCCGTAGCAGCGGTGGGGAGTCGGCTGCTGATGTGGCCCGACGCAGCGGCCCTCATTACTTTCTGTTTGAGATGGTGGAGGACTGTATCAGTGTGGTGCCATCTGCTGTAACATCTTAATCTGAGCGCTGCTTTCTCTTTAAATCTGTTACTTGATCAGTTCTTATAATTAGCTTGATGTGAATCAGTCCAGAATTGAGACTGCTGACTTGTTGTGTGTGTGATGATATAAAGGACCTGAACCTGAGTATTGTGTTAGTTGTTAGATACATGATTGAGTTAGTTGGTGAAACCATACATGTGGCAGTGAAATACTAAAATTCCTGAGCAATGCTGGACACCCTGCTGGTCTGGTTTGCAACAAAGTAAATGAGTGGGATGCTTTTTTATGTCGCTGTGTTCCATTGAGTGTGATTTGAGTGATTAGGTGTTGATTTTAATGGGTTGTTCAGAATCCTAATGTAAAAAAAAAATCCACTTCTGTCTGAACTACCTACAGCGCTGACTAAGGACATGCAGCTGTAAACTGTCCACTGGAGTCTCGAGTTTGACTCACCTCCAACGTTACATTCAAGATACTCCTGCTCAGACTTGACCTTGGCGTATTAGAGAGTTAAAAACTGAATCCATGTTTACTAGTTTTTCTATTTGCTGCAGCTGCAACACTATAAAAGACCATGAAGGACGGGTTATTGTGACATCATCATCCTCCACACGCCACCTGACTCACAACCTGCTGATGGACATATTTTGATGTCAACAGGGGCGATGAGTTTCTGAGATTATTATGCCTGTACCTTATAAATGCAAAGAAATCTACTATTAGCAGACTCATTGCAATATATATTCTGTTTGTACACAGGAGCAGTTCCATGATTCCCTCTCAGTCTGTGTCATTACTCTAAGTACTACAGTAAAATAGTTCTACTTTTTGTTCTGGAGCACAAGGACGGCCTGCTCTAGGTAGAGCAGTGACCTCGCACTGATGGCAGGGCTGCTCCTTATGAGGACACGATTACCGAAAGAACTTTTGAGTAAACTACAAAAAACACTCTTACCCCAATTTTCCACAGGAATAAAATATATCAACTCAAGGTTTAAAACAGCTTCTCATTTTTTTCTAAGCACGATGTTTTCTTGGCAAATATTTCTTGTGAACTGCTGAGTCAGAATATTGATCTCCTTGTAACCAGGTGTTGTTAAGCACCCTGCAGTTTGTGCAATGTCTACTATTTTATGTTGGGTAAACGCATGAGGGGCAAAAAAGATCAGGTTGAAGAGGGAAATAAAGTGGAAAAGTAAGTGTCTTGTTTTATTTATGTTTTGATGCAAATCTGCGCGTGTGTCATCCTGTAGCTGAACGACCTCATTTTTAGGGTTTAGTGTTATATTCTAGTAAGTCATGTGTACTAATAAGGAGGACAGATGAGCTCTGATTCATTAAAGTCCCATTTTTATTCCTTTTAAGTGAAATTCAGCTGAAAATATTAGAATATAAAAATCATCTCCCATAGATCTAAATGTCAAACCTACGTTTTAAATCTGCTAAACTAATACATCTATGTGTTTACATAACTCCATCGTTTTTACACAGAGTCTAATTGTGTTCAGCATGTAACAATAGATCATCTTTGTTGGCCGTTGAGTAACCGTGCACTCAGCTAGCCTGAGGTGTGGATTTATTTAAATAACAGGCATACTTCCGCTGAGTGCACTTTCATTAGGGGATCTTGTTGAGCTCTGTAGGGACTGAACTCCATCAGTACTCAGACGCTCTGAGAGAAACAAAAGCTCATACAATAAAGTGTGTGTGTTTATTCTGGTCTTGTACTGAGGATAAAGTGACTTCTAGGGGAGGACATTTCATCCTAATGGTGATAAAATAATTACCAGTTAGTGTTATTAGAGCATTTATAACTAGGTTTAAAGGGAGGCAAATTATATTTCTTTTAAGCTTTATATTTTATTCTAAGACTCTGCTGGAGCAGCTTTTTATTAATCATGAGTTTAATAAATTATCCTTAG
The DNA here is from genome assembly GCA_006937965.1 of Callopanchax toddi. Taxonomy (NCBI): domain Eukaryota; kingdom Metazoa; phylum Chordata; class Actinopteri; order Cyprinodontiformes; family Nothobranchiidae; genus Callopanchax; species Callopanchax toddi. Next base: position 794,691 of record SSNR01000117.1, read on the forward strand.
CTGCTGCTGCCCCTTCATTCTTTCACAAGGCTCATTTTTGTTCTCCCCTCTTCACAAAAAGTAAGCCATGCATTCATTCACTCAGCAATTACTTTCTCATTACTGATTGGATGTAAAAACATCTTTGATTTATTTCCACACGTTTCAGCCTTAATTCAATTAAATGTGAAAACGTGAAGCTCTGCATCAACTCAGTCCAGCAGAATATCAGCAGGAAGTTCAAGGGGGTCTCTGTCTCTCTTACCTGTAGTAAAAACCCTCTTTGAAGGGCCTCAGTTAGGAGAAATAGAGATCAGTCTGTTTCAGATCAAACTATTAATCTGATCCTCATCAACAACTTATCAGTGCTGCAATCAATGTGGTGCATTTAATGATCAAATGAGGGATCAGGGCTCCTTTTTGTCCAGGCCAACCGTTATTCAACACCAATACCTGATTTTTATTCAACTTCTGTTTGTTCTTCTCAACTTCTAGTTTTTTTTTTGTTTTTTTTTTTGTGCTAACCACTCATGACCATTGTGGGTTTTTCATTCTTTAATGGAAGGAAGAACATTTTGTCCACATCTATAAAAGTTCCTAACCTTTCCACTAAAACCCACTAAAAGACCTGAGCCATCCCTTTAATGCTACTCTGATCTGCTTCAGTTGTACATTATGCACTCTGTAGATAATTGTTAAATAAATATGTGCAGGTTCAAAGATGATCTGTTTACCTTTTGGAGCACTACCTTGAATTTCTCATTTCCCAACCCTGACAGGTCCAGCTTGTTTTCTTCAGTTTTAAGTTTCTCATCCATCCATTCACTAACAGGTTGTTGTTCATTGAAACATGTTTATTGGCTTCTCTGAATCAGGCAGTTCTTGTTTCAGGTGGTTTTTTGAGTGGCCCTCTGTTTCCTTGTGGAGCAGGATCCACAGGCCCCTCTTCAGTCTTTTTCTCCACTCAGCTGCTAAATGTAAAAATAAGCCATCTCTGAACTCTTCCTTTGAAATAAAGTGCTGTGTTTGGATCCAACATCACAGCATCTGAAAAAACTGTTCTGTTTTTCTTTAAGTGCATCAAGGCCGCACATTCTCTAACCTTTTGAAACAAATTCCACCTGCTCTGCTGTGTGGTCATTAAAGAATCAATCAATCAACCTGAAATGAGCGGTGAAAGCTTCAGGTCTGTTACTGGAGAAGTTCTAATGTGTGCAAAATGAGACATTTAATTATTTACCAATTATTAAAAAAAAGTTCTTGAGTGGTTTAACATTTAATCAGTGAGGCAGCTGCACCAAAAACATCCTACAAATAAACACATTTATATAATTTTAATGTAAAAGGTGTCACAAAAAACACAGTTTTACATTTGAAGAGTGTTTTGAAAGTGAGACAGCACCTTTGCAGAAATTCTCTAACAAATTCTTGAGTTTTGAATCTTTTCTAACCAGCTGTATGATTTTTTTCTGTCTTTTAGTGATGCAGAAGAAAATGACGATGTTTTGAATGTGAAGATAAAATGTCCTTAAAAGACAGAACGGGTGAGCCACTGATAGAGAAACTAGAGCAAGTTGATCAAATCAAACTCCTAAAATAAGTGACTAAATAATGTTTTTAGCAAATAGTTTCTTTTAAATTAAGGTGATGACATAAGACTCAAATATTGTGTCATATTTTGTTAAATATGACTGCTTTAGGAGCTGCATGCAGTGTGGTGGTTAGCACAATTACCTCACTTTTCTAAATAAAGTTTATATTTTATTCATTTGCTTTTTCCTCTGTGTGTGTCAGATTGATTGGTGATCTAAAGTGTGTGTTTGTGTGTTGGCCCTGTGGCTGACCACAGCCTGGTCAATCTCAGGTTAATTGGTGTATTATAGTGTCAAGTACAGCAGACCCAATAGGGCAGACAGCAGAGGGGGAAACTGTTCAAAACAAAAACTTTAATGAAGAAAATACAAAGGTGACAAGTCAGCAAGAAAAAGACACACACAGAAGGGAATGAGGAACCAGAAACATGGAGCACAGTGACAGTGAGATAAAGAAACTGGGGACTACACACACAGGGAGGGGTGAAATGTCAAAACACCTGGTAACTAAAAGAAACAAAGACTAAGTGAGCTATAGACTCAATGTATAAAAACAACTTGAACTTGGTAAAACATCTGTTTAGTTTAGACACTGAGCCATAGAGACTCAATGACCATTAAAATGTTTTAACTTCATTCACACAGAGACTTATTTTTTTTTCTGTTTACCACACCGTCTCTTACACAGACAGAAATAGCTGCTGTTTGGATGATGCTCTTATCAAGGAGACGAGTCTAATGTCACACCATTATCTGGTGCCCTTTAGTGACCCTTGGTGGGAGATTCATTAAATACTGTTAGAATCCTGGGTTTCTGTATCCAACATAAAAAATAGACAAGAAATAATGTTGGGTTGATGAGAAAAATCACATTTATTTCCCTGTATGTCAAAAGAAAGCTGGCACATAAATAAATATGACTTACAAAGAAAGTATTGTTCATGTAGTTTATAAGGCAGATGGTCTGGAGCATACAGGTGTGTGTTGGCAGTCAACGGATCCATTGAAACCATTAGGATCCCATCATTCTGTAGAGAGACAGATTATTCACAAGTAGAAAAAAACAGAAACATGTGACGACATGTCTGCTAAATGAAAACGAGAACAAATCCAACTTTTCCAAACAAACACGTCAGTAAAAAAACTTGAACTTCAGACTGAAAAGGCCAAGTCCAACACGAACGCCAGTTACTGCAGCTTGAATGAAATACATCTATTTTATCACTAAAATAACAGTTGTGGGAGGAAATGACGAGACGGATAATTAATTTGTTTCAAGGCGTTTTCTTTGAGCATAATAAACGGGTGCTGTTTTTGTAAAGTCTTCTCCCAAACGATGTGTCAGAGAAAGACTTAATGAGTTTCCATACACACAACAGACTGAAATGAAATTAGTTGCTTTTAAATTCCCAGTAACATAATGAGCTGGTGGCTAATGAAGCAATCCGGAGAAGAAAGTTGTGATCGTGCATGTAAATTAAGGTCAGGCCAGACGGAGTGAGGAGGGCAGTGAGGGTCTTCTGGGGGTTAGAGGTAAATCACTGGGCTGCGTGGTGGATGTGTTTGGCCATCTGTGACTAGAAACAGGAGATAATTAATAGATAATCAAAACACTGATGGTGATGCTTTATTGTTATGAGTTCATAAAAACAAGAAAATAATAGATTCATGTTGCCAGTGTCACAATCTGAAATGAGATAAATGAAAACCTCACCTAAAGACACGACAGATCCTGCTGTAACTCCAGCAGTAAGTGTGTGTGCATGTGTGTGTGTCCTGAAGACTTAATGGAAGATGCAAAAGCAAAAAGAGATACAGTCGATAAAAAAGATGGAAGTTCCCACCCGTATTAAAATGAGAAAACAGAGCATTTCACTTATAATAATAATGCATCAGTTTTATATAGCGCTTTTCTAGGTCACTCAAAGACGCTTTACAGAGTTGCATTATTCATTCACACAGTCATTCTCACCGGTGGTGGTAAACTACGACAGACGTCTGTAGTCACAGCTGCCCTGGGGCAGACTGACAGAAGCGAGGCTGCCATTCTGCGCCATCGGCCCTTCTGACCACCACCAACATTCACACACAGTCACACTCACATTCACACAGGCAAGGTGGGTGAAGTGTCTTGCCCAAGGACACAACGACAATCTAACCCAGCCAGAGCTGGGGATCGAACCGGTGACCCTCCGGTTACCAGACCGGCCACTCTCCCAACTGAGCTAATGCTGCTAATGAGAAGGAGGAGAATTAGTCAACCTGCAGAGGAAGTCCATTTCACCCACTGGTGTCCAGGATCTCATTCTCTCACTTATGATCTAAATCTCGTGACCTCAGGTGAGGGTTGGAGTGCAGACGGAGCAGTAAATCAACAGCTTTGCCTTTTAGCTGAGTTCCTTCTTCACTACAGAGCAGAGCTAATCCCTCATTACTGCAAAGCCCAGCTCTATTGATCCATCTTTTGCTCCATCCTATAATTACACCACTTGAAGTCCTCCACTTGAGGCAAAAACTCAAGTCGAATTTTCAACTAGAAAACATCTGAGCGAATTAATGCCTGAGTCCAGACTCACATGTGGGTCTGTGTTTCATCTATTCATTAAACGTGTGGTAAGGCTTATTCTCCCCTTTCTCCATCTCTCCCTGTCTTCATTGAGTTTAGCCATTCTGATAAACCCTTCAGCCAAACTAAAGATGCACATTTAGATAACAGGAAATCAGATTCTTATTCATTCCAGTCTGATAAACATCCGCCTCTTTACAGCATTCTAAAAAAAAAAGTGCCAAGGAAACAGCAGAGAGTTTTACAATTCCATGATATTGTTGTTCAAGATAAAGCTGTATTGTGTTGCTGCCAGCATCTCATCTGTATTGGTGAAGGCTCACATTGAACTCTGTTCTCACTCAGCTCACCGACACACAATGTGTTCTGATCTGAATGCAGACAAAATTAAAGCTGTGACGCTCTGAATTTACTTCATTATAATATTTATGGTTCTGCTACTTGTTCTAAACACGCACAATAAGTTTGTCAGAGAGCTCTAAAATGTGATCAATGTTTTTTTTTTTCTAGTTTCTGTTAAATAAAGTGGGGGAAAACACACTGTTCCTTTAATAAGTGTTCCCACTCACAAAGAGTGGAGAGGTCTGTAATTTTCACCTCAACTGTGAGAATAACAGCGTCAATGCTGTAAGATGTATGCCTCAGCTAACATACTGGTTAGAAAGTTCCATATGTGCACAGATGATGTCAAGATAGAGCTCTTTAGAGCGTACTGCTCTCCACTGGACACAGCTCTGGTGCCATTTTAAAATGGAAAAGATGAGGAAGTTAAAAGTTGCGTATAATGATGCATTCAGAATTTTATTTAAACTTCCAAGGTGTACTAGTGTGAGTCACATGTTTGCAATGGGCTGCACTGTGCATGCTGTGCAATGTGCAATGTTCCTGGATTTAGTTCAGTGTGGAGGAACTCCATGTACAAATTCATGTTTAGATTAAAGAACTCTAATAATGAGATAATTAAGGCATTAACCTCTCCTGCACACAGTGACACCAGATATACATCATTTTACTGGAAACACTGGATTAGCGCTCTATATATATTTTAGACTGTTTGATTATCTTGTGTTTTTATGTATTTTATTCATTGCTCTTAATTATTTTATCCATTCTCTTAATGTAATTTTATCTATTTGGTTTTTTTTAGCTATACATTTTAATGCTGATATATTTCATTATTGTCATGCATTCTATTTTATCTATTTCATGCCTTTGTATTTTAACTGATGTTTTGGACCGATAAAGTTTATTAATAAGTATCTGTGAAAATCCAGAAAATCACCCTGTATGATTTTTAAAGAATTCATTTGCATTTTATTGCATGAAAGTAGTATTTGATCCCCTACAAGCAGCAAGACATCTGCCTCTCTCAGACCTGTTAGTTTGACTCTAAGAAGCCCTCATATCCTCCACCGACCTGCATTAATTGTACCTGGAGCTCGTTACCTGTATTAAAGACACCTGTTACTCATCCAATCAGACTGCAACCTCTACACCATGGAGACCATAGAGCTGTCTAAGGACACCAGGGACTAAACTGTAGATCTACACAAGGCTGGGATGGGCTGCAGGACAACAAGCTAACAGCTTGGTGAGAAGAAACAACTGTTGGTGCAATAAATGAATCTCCAGATGAGATGACTGTTAATCTCCCTCAGACTGGAGCTCCATGAAGACCTGACCTGGTGGAGAATCAGTGGCCATGATCAGCCCAGAACTACACAGGAGGTCCTGGTCTGAAGAGAGCTGGGATCACGGGGTCAAAGGTTACTGTTAGTAACACACTATGCTGTCCCAAGTATTATTTTTCTATTGTATCAAACTTTTTTTCATGTAATAAAACACAAATTAATTATCTAAAAATCATTCAATGAGATTTTCTGGATTATTTTTTTAGATTTTGTCACAGTTGAGGCGATCCTATGATGAAAACAGCAGACTTCTCCCTTCTTTCTAAGTAGGAACACTTGTTAAATTGTCAGGGATCAAACTCATTTCCCCTACCAGTAGAGGCGTTGTATTTGCCTGCTCGTACGTCAACTCGCTGTCAGCTTTCTTATTGACCAGACAACTGTCAATAATAGAATATTCTCAGACTGGTTCCTCCAGTATTGTGAGGGTCATTTCTTCATCATACTCAGGATTAATTACAGTAATTTGTCCTCAGAATTGTTTTGAACTTGGAAGTGAGACGTTTAAATATGTAGCTCTGTTTGTGTTGATCAGGCTAAGAGAATAAAACGAGCTGATCTCTATAAAGGAATTTACCAGAACAGTATGACACTATATGATTAATTCTAATGAACAGCAGGTTCAGAACAGACTATCTGATAAGTCTCTCCTCATTCACACCAGATTCAAACTGATGATGCTCACAGTGATTTCTACTGCCAGGATATTGATTAATTTTTACATCTCCACGGAAATAAACATCTTCGCCATTCCTCCAGAATATTTATTGGTCTGATGAAAAAAGTCATGATGTTTTTGTGTTTTGAATATTAAGACTTTGAACTAAGAAAACAGAGTGTGGTTGAGATATGCACGGTGACATCCTGGCAAATTAATCCTAACTTCAGGCCTTATTTCTGTTTAATCTGCTTGTTGCTGAGGAGAAGCCAAACACCCGCTCTGCTGCCTGGAGGATTTGGATCTCTTTGTTTCGCTCCAGTGGTCTCAGAGCAGATATTAATGCTGCTCAGGTTGTTTCTGCCCTCACCACGAAACCAGCAGATAAAAGGAGAAAAAACACTCAGGAGACCCTCAGCATAAACTGATCAGAAAGACTGAGGATGATGATGAGGATTGGCAGAAAAGGAATTGAATTTAAAGAGCAGATGATTAATCTGCCACTTCCACCTGGCAGAGTTCAAACGTCTGACTTCGTCACTGGTTATAGAGTCCAAACATTTGCATGCTGTAATGTAATTCTATCCATTTTCATTATGCAGTGTTGACTCTCTGGCTCTGTTTTATCTCTAAAATTATCAATGAAATAACACATAAAGTTAAGAATATAGTTTCTTTTATGCCCAAAAATAAAAGTAGTAGAAAAAGTTCTTGTTAGTGATTATATTAGAACATTTAGAACCACACACTCTCTGTCTGCATCTCACTGGGCTGCAACTGTTGGGGACTAGTTGGAGATATAAAACCTTATGAAGATGTGCACATTTCATTTGTAATCCTAGTATATAAGTATGCACAACACTTTTGCATATGATGAAACTTCAAACAGATTTCTACATTTATGATAATTCCCTACAAATGTTCATGTTGCAGTTTATTCTGTGTCCCAATTACTAAAAGACAAACGTTGGCTCACATTTCTCGCGCTTTCTCCCTCAGACAGGTTTCCAGTGTCTGTTAGGAGGAAAGTTGTCTTGATCATGTTTTGATCGTGTTCCTGTGACATGAAGTTCAGGACCCTCACAAATGTTTCAAGACAGTAGAAACTCCCTCCAGTCCTGGATGTTGTTTGTTATTTGTCAGTATGTGAATGTGTGTTAAAGCTCATATGTGGAGCATTTCAGCAAGAGAGCAGTTTTTGAATCCAACATACCACAGCCCCTCCCCTAAACATCCATTCTCCCAACCTCCTGCGTTCTATAACCCCACCTATACAGGCGTGTGCAGACGTGCGCACATGGAGCGCCACTCCGGTCTCTCAGCCGGGCATAAACTGTGCGTTGTGGCTCTGAGCTCCAGCTCCTGCTCAAACTACGATTACATCATTCACGGCTCACAAATCATGTTCTCACACTGTATGAGGGTCTGAGCCCTGTCTGTCACTGTGCTTATGAAACGTGGCTCTCGGTGTTCGAGCTGCTGCACTGGAGCTCCAGAACCCGGAAATGAGGAACTACATTTGGTCCAAAATGGAATTCTCTACCAAAATAAACATGTATCCTTGGCAAGCCTTGTTATTCTGTGAGGAGAAATGTTTAATAATAGAAATAAATCCCTCATTAGACGGGGAATGGATAACCTTTTAGTAGAAATGAGCTCTGACTCCTCCATGAGCTGAAGAGACTGTAAACAGAGAGACCCGGAGAGTCCTGGGCGCGCGCAGCCGCCACCTCTACAGGTTTGTGCAAAGCGTATGCACGTTGACTGACAGCTCACAAAGTAAACATTTGAATTTTATTGGCTGAAAAAGTTCGCCTGTCAGAAAGAATTCAAAGGGGTCTATAGAAGGAAGGAGGGTCTTCAGAAGAACAGATGTTGTAGAAGTCATAGTTTAGACCTGCAGTTAGTCAGGCCTGATCCTGGTGAGGGTAGGACTCCACCAGAGCTGCCCTATGTCACCACTACTGTTCATAACTTTTATAGACAGAATTCCTAGTCATGGTGTGGAGGGTGTTGAGTTTGGTGGCAGGAAGATCTTGACTTTTGAAGATGATCTGACTCTGGAGGGCTGATATCTCTAGGCTGGTTTCCCTACTGGGGATGCTGCCCCATTACCCAAAATGACAGTGAAATTTCATGAATACTTTCTGTATTTATTCCTTTAAATCATTTGTGCAGCAGCTTTGATCTGCTCATTGTGGAGGTGGGTGCAGGTAGGTTGTTGTTTGGGGGTCTATCAGAAACAAAAAAGACAAATAACTGCACACACTCACTCCTAACGTCAGTGTAGAGTCACAGAACCCACAACACGTTTTTGGGCGGTGGAAGAAAACCAGGAACCCACAAGGATCAACACTAAAGTTTATTATATCAATATATGAAAATTATAATAGATAATCCACAGACAGCTCACTTCATCAGACTGTGAGTCACAGAGCTGTGACTCATCGTTTTCTGTGCCAGGTTCAGGGTTTATTTGAAATGACACCAAATAAAAACAAAGTTCTATATTTCAAGTTTCTCTCAGTCTGAGCTCAGAGTCTCTTTGTGTTTTTGGTTTTGACCCTGTGTTATTTAGAGCATGTTCATGTTTTTTAGGCCTTCTATTCAGCTTGTTCGTCTTGCTGAGTAAGAATGTAAAAAAATTTGATTTTCTGTGAAGAAAACTGCTAAATGCAACAAGTATAAACGATGTATGGAAACCTTTAAGTCCACAAATATGCAAAAAAAAAAAAAGATCATTTTAGTTTCTGTAAAGTTCCATGCATGCACTCTTATTTCAGGGTTGACCGGTGCTCTTTAATGGTGTTCCTGACTAACAGCACAGCTCAACACTTGTTCTCCACTTATCCACTCCTAAAAAATCACAGAACAGTGTCACATGGATGCAGTCACTTTTTATTCAGCTGCTGAACACCCAGCATGATTTAAATAGCCTCAAACTGAAGATTTTAATTATCTTGGTGTCTTGTTCACGAGTGATGAAGTGAGAGATGGATCAGGTCTCTGAGGTAATGAGTGCTGAGGAGAAAGGCAGGGCTCTAGATTTAACCCCGTCCTGGTGATGGGATTTGGGTCACGAGTGAACAAACAAGATCTCAGACCCAAAAAAGCAAATCTGACCTTCAAATGCAGGGAGCTCAGAACAGGGCTGCTACTCCTCATCATCAAAAAGAGTCCGCTGAGGTGGTTTGGGTTCACTGATTAGGATGGTTGACTCCCTTTGAAGGTTTTCTGGAGATTTCCCACTGGAAGGAGACCCCAGGGCAGACCTAGAACTCCCTGGAGGGGTTTTATATCGTATAGGAACTAGGGATGCAGCGATACCACTTTTTTCAAACCTATACGATACCAATACTTGAATCTGAGTACTTGCCGATACCGAGTACCGATACCAGTACTTCTACCACACAATTAATATTAGTATTAATAAAAATAATCACAAAACTATGTGAAAAATAAACATTTTCTGTGAAATTCTTGCTGTTTTCCTCTCCTAACCACACTGTTGCTCTTTAGCTCAACAGCTCCCCCTAGCCACCAATCTAGAAAACTACAACAGAACTGACACATCAGTGAAGCCACCTTCTGAGCGCAGCCATAGCAACGGCATATCGATAAACTTGAACAAGTATGAGCACATAGTATCGGTATTGGTATCGGCCTGATACAGATATTGGTCTTGGTATCGGTGCATTCCTAATAGGAACACGATGGGACCCAGGAGGAGCTGGAGAGTTGCTTTGGAGGAGGATGTCTGGGTTTCTGTCCCGGACCTGTTACCTCAATAACCCAACTTTGGATAGGAGATGATGATATGGATGGTACCCGTTATGTCTTTGTGTTCTTTATAACAGAACAATACCTGATGCCTTTTAGACCATTACAGTGGGGCTTGAAAGAAAAATATCTCCTGATGTATGAAAGTCCACTGGAAAACCTCAGATGAACTTAATTTAGTGTTAAACACCCATCAGATACAGATGCTCTCTCTGTTGAAAACTCTATTCCTTTTTCTTGTTTTCTATGAATGAATTTAGCGTCTCTAGTCGTTAATTATTCTCCCTCAGAAATTTGTCTCTTTTTGTTTTATCCTCCATCCAGTATTTGCCTACATACTTCATATAAACCTATATAGTTTTGATTGTTCCTCTGAGTCATTTCTCATTTCACTGTTTCCAGTAACGTCTGTCAGTGATTTAGCTTCAGTGCAGTTTGATTTCATGCTTCATCCTGTTCAAATCACGTCATTTATGTACAGATGAAGTAAAGCTTTTATTCTGTTCTTCGAGTAGCTCAAACTCTTACTTTGAGAGACAAGATTTGATATTAATAAGGTGAAAAAAGATATCTTCAAATGTTTGAATTGTTAAGGTTCTGATAGGTGTTTAAAAGTGTCTATCTTTCTGTTTTACATCTTTGTTGTGAGAAAAGCAATGTAAGAAATACTTTTCTTTTTTCCTTTTTAAAGAAATAGTACATCTCTTTAAACCAGTGTTGGTAATGTTACTTTGTTTTCCTGCATGAAAGGTTCTTTTTTAATAAGTAGAGTTGAGTTTAACAGTTTGTGGCACAAAACATGTGATTGCATTTCTCATCTCATCTGTTATTTAATTCAAAGGAATACAATCACTGGTGAAGATTTGCAGCTGGGCATGTCCCCGGGGAGTCTGGATCAGGATTTAGAAACGTTTAATTGGACATGTTGCTGTACAGTTCCAACGACGGTTGCAGCCTCTTTCAGGAGTTGCAGGCGATACTGCAGAAATACAACAAACAGAAAGCCTAATTAACACGGCTCTGAGGCTTTTCACCAGTGCATGACCACGGTCACACGGACCGAGCGTGTGTTCCCTCACCAACTGATATCTGGTTCATGAAACTCATCGGTGGCCAAATAATTGTTGTAATTGTTTTATTTCCAGCTGGGTGTGCTGGAACTAAGAGGCAGACTAATTTTAAATAGTAACAGCTCCAGCACAGCAAGAAACACAGGGATCTGATTGTATTACTGGAGGAAATTGTGAATGTTTGTCCTGTCAGCGTGTGGCGTGTTCAGTGTTCATGGAGACAGAGCAGGATGTGAGCAGAATCAACACAGAACCTGCAGGATGAGCAGATCAGTGAAGCAGAGCTGCAGGACCACACATCACCCTCACCCCCCTTTGAGCTGACCCTGGAGGTTCAATATTAAAACTCATCATCTGTTAGGCATAAGCAAACAGGACTGGCCCGTCAACTGGGTAGTTTTGCTTCTGCTAGCCAAGCTTATCTTAACTTCTCAGCTAATATTCTGACTTTAATCATCAACAAGTCTGAGGATGAAGATTTTTCCAGTCCTGCTCAGAGGATCTCATTTTGTTTGCCGGTGTAAAATAAAGTGTATATGAGCAGCCGCGGGGAAATGTTCCAGCTATGAGGATAAACAGTAATTAAGTGTGAGGAGACGGTGATGAAAATGTCAAATATGAATGTTAAAATCAAAATCCAGAGGAGCTGAGCAACATAATCTGTGGAAGACATATTTAGGTATCAGAAATGAGTAAAACAAATACGCCTGAGGGCACTGAAGCACACACACACACACACACACAGAGAGAGAGAGAGAGAGAGACAGAGACAGAGAGAGAGAGAGAGAGAGAGAGAGAGAGAGAAAGAGAGAGAGAGAGAGAGAGAGAGAGAGAGAAAGAGAGAGAGAGAGAGAGAGAGAGAGAGAGAAGAAATAGGATTTAAAATCAAATTAGAAATAATATTGACAGTATTTATTACCGAGTTGGCAATCATTTAAAGAATGCTTCTAAAAAATTAAAGGTCTTTCTTGTGTTTTAATAGGATGTGTAAATAATGTAAAGTTAATTAAAATAATGTAATTAAAATAAATTCAAATGATGTCAGTTTGGAATTATTGGACCCAAGGTGCAGGTGAATCAACGGCTGGAGGTAGGTGAACTTAAAAGGTTTAATCAAAGAACCTGGAAAACATGGCTGACAACAGGAAGAACAACCGGAGTAACCGAATGACTACAGGATGGTCAACAGGAGGGTCTGAGATGGACCAGAGGAGTGGAACAGGTGATTACTGAATGCTGAGCAGCTGGGTTGATTACACTGAATGGACAGCAGCAGGTGTGTATGGGACTGTGGAGCTGAGGGGAAGCTAATCATGAACCAAGGGGCACAGATCATGACGAATAAAGACCCTGCTGCTAGCTAATAGGAACACCCTGCAAACACTAAACAGAAGAAATGCATTTAGCTGAATTATTACAAAGATGGAGTGAAAAGCAGTGGTTCTAATATGAAGCCCTGAAGAACTCCTTTGATATCTGCTACTTTACTTTTACTTCTTTACTGAGATTGAGTAGCTGCGGTGGCCATCTTGAATTGGTCTGACCCAACAGTTATCTGCATTTGCATTAGAGATTCTGAAAGTTTCTTTAAAACCCATTTGTTTGGTGGCTCATGAGATTTTTGCTAATGCAAAAACGTATCTGCCATTTGAGATAATAATGAATAAAAGTGAAGCAACAGATTTTCTCCATAGAGAGTTTCAATGAAAATCAGTAGGATCAGGATGTTTCTAGTTCCCTCTGATGACCCGACATGGACTGACTGTAAACACCAGTTTGCTCAGTGAGGCTGTAGAGCAGCGCCTACTGAGACGGGTGAAGGGACCTTTTGTCCTCAATTCATCCTGTCAGCAGCCTCTCATTCTGGTATGGCAGCAGCTCCACCTCTCACCACAAGTTGCTATAAAAAGTGATAAAAACTTCTAAGGAAATCCTCTGGGTTTGTCCTCTGCTTCTGCGTGATCAATATTAGAAATGCTGCCTGCCTGTGCAGAGCTACCAGAGCAGCTAAGTGCTACGGCTCCCTCCTGCCCTGAGGCGAAACTCCTGCAGAACGTAGTGCCGGACCACCAAGCGGTGCAGGAGCTTCTTCAGATAAACGTCCTTTAAATCTAACACTGAATACAAACACTGTGCCAGATAGTACAGGTTAAACTGAATAATCTGGTTTTATTTGGTATTATCGGTTAATGAACATTGATCATTCATAACTAGTTGCTTACTTGTGGGATTCCTGGTCTAAAACATGGGGCTCATACTGGATTTTCCACACGTTTCACACTGGAAATCAAAAACTGAACTTCATGCCAACTGAGCAGCGAGCTGGTAGGAATGTGATCCCATCATGCTTTAGGGCAGCTTCTCTTCCAGGTTCTGTTGTCTTTGATTCACTGAATGCGAGGCCATCTGCCCAAAAGCCAAAGCTGATTCAGAAATTCTGTTCAGCAAGATAATGATGACACATTTCCTTTAGAAATAAAAAAAAAGAGTTGAAAGCTTGTGAAAGATCTGACACAGTGAGCTAAAAGTCCACGTTTCTCTTAGAAGTGAAGTTGTGGATTTCAGTAAGCTGTCAGAGTTTGACAGGTTTTCAAAATTCAAGCTGTTTTATGAGATATGCACAAGTTTTCAAAGCTAGGCCGGGTTTTGTTTTCCTTTGTTTTTATTGATTAACAGGTCAAAGTTTTTTGTGGGTGTTCAAGTTTGTATTGAAGGCAACACATCGTTAAAGCAAACTTACTGAAGACATCATCATCACATGAAATTCATAACAAACTCAAACATAACTTATTTAATAAGTCTGAATTCTCATGGACAGACTGACATCGACAAAGGCTGAGAGTGAAACCTGTTCAGTCCTGTGAGATCAAAGAGTTTCAAAGCTCTCACCCCCTCACTGACAAACCAGCATTCATTCATTCATTCATTCATTCATTCATTCATTCATTCATTCATTCATTCATTCATTCATTCATTCATTCATTCATTCAAGGCAATGTTAGGATCACTTTTTGTAGATTATTAAAGATAGAATGGTTTCATTTATGACTGATGTCAGTGTGGATTTCAGCTGCTTCTCATCACTTCTTTGATTTTTGATATATAAAACACAGGTTACACTTTTCTCTTGGGTTTCCCTTGAACAGCTCGTTTTAACATGAAAGGCAAAGCAATTTACACGTTGGAGTACTTTGAGTCAAACTTTTGCATCACAAAGATGAAGGATCTAGAAGCACCTAAACCGTTTTCTAATGAGTAACAATGATTAATTTTATAAGTTTAAGAAACGCATTTACTGTTGGCAAAAGTTTTCTGTTCTTGTAGTAAAATTTCTCACAAACCACTGGATCATTTTTTAAAGTCAACCCAATTAAAGATGGCCGCTTCAGCTAATCAACTCCAGCCAATAGAAACCAACTGACTACAAGATCTCATAAGATCATGTGACGAGCCAAGATTTGACCAAAATGGTGATGTCAGGGGTGTGGTTTATATCCTAAAAAAATGGTATAAAACATCAAAGGAAATGTAATCAACCATGCTGAAGAGAATTCAGGACAAACATGGCTGCTTGGGATGCTGTGGGAAAAATGGAACCATGACAAGAAACCACCGAGGGAGTAGCCCACGTATATTAATGTTGACTATTTAAGTACTTGATCTTTGTTGACGTTGATTACTTAAAGTACCTGATGTTGATTGTTTAAAGAACTTGATGTTCATTAGTGAAATAACTTGATGCTAATTATTAGGAGAATTTGATGTTTATTTTTTAAAGTACTTGATGTTTATAGAAGTACTTGGTGATTATAATCTGTTTAACTCTGTCTTGCATGCTGAAACACTCTTATTTGTATGACTATGCCATAATGGACAGAAATACATTTTAATCATCTGAGAAAAGAGAGCCTTGGAGACCATTAGAATTATTAGATGATCAGTTTGAATATCTGGCTTGAAGGAAGGCAGGTGGTAAACAATCCTTCAGGAAATGCTTTCTTTTATAGCTGACTAACGTTTTTTCCCCAACAATTCATATAAAGCCACTTTGAACTTTTGCACAAACAACGAATGATTTCCTGAGGCCAAAACCAAATTCTGATCTTCTCCTAATCCTAACAGTTTTGGTGCCTGTCTTTAAATACAGAAGAATACAATTATATTCTAGACTCAGAAGGAGCCTCATCAGGCTGTCAGAGGTGAACAATATCATATTTCGATCATCTTTACCTTATAGGCTGTAATGCCGTCACTGTCTCTGCGTTAGAATGAGTCTCAGCTAAAGGTCCTCCCAAAACAAAAACGCTCCTGTTTTCTAAAGAATAAAACAAGATCAATAGGAAGGGTTACGAGTTCTTCAGAGCAAAATGTGACTTCACTTCCACCTCCACAACCTGCATGCAGTTTGTGACTCATTCAGAAGGCAAACAGCCCCGGCATGTCACTGGAGAGGCTGATCTTCCCTCACATCAGTGAATCACGGCACTTAGAGATTAGCATTTTGCTACTTTGGCCATGAAATCCCATAGACTTCCTTTTTTCAGTAACCTGTTATTAGTCAGAGCTCCAACTGAACAGAGGTTATATTAAAAGGTAACACTGATTTAGACATTAGAAATGAATAAAATCACTCTAATAATGACCCAGATCCTGCAAATTCACACATCTTGTTCTTTAAGTTGATGTTTGCAGTCATTGCACAAACAGAAGTCTTGCCTTCAGTCAGTTTCTGTTGTCACTTCAGTTTCGAAATGTCACTTTATACAACTAATATCAAGCTCATTTGCACTACTCTACATTGTTCTGTTTTGCACCATATCAGCCCTGTGTGATAAGTCTCTAGTAGAACAATTATTCAGTTATTTACAAATTTACAATTTACAAATTTGAGGAATAAAGATCTTTATTCCTCAAATTTGTGTTCTTGTGTTCTTAATGTTGTTGTTGCGGATTGAGAGAAAACGAAATTTCAAATCTGTATATGTATGCACTCTACATAGCAGAATTGACAATAAAGCTGACTTTGACTTTGATGACATACTGCTGCAGACAAACCATCACATCACTGATAAGATTCAGATGTGAATCAGTGCTGTGGGATCTCTCCTGAAAGCAGCTTTAACTTTTACCTTGAACATTTTATCCACTTCGATCTTCAAAGATTTCTCTGAGTGGAAAAACATTCAGAATTCAGAATTGACAAAATCCTGTGGACCACCAGGTTCATTAAAGCTCTGGCGCTTTAAAGACTTTTATTTTATGTTGTTTTGAGAGGTACCGACTCTGACCTTAATTAACCCTTTGATGCAACGCGGCCACTTAAAGTGGAAAGCTTTTCAAAAGCAGGTTTTTGTATGTCTGTGAATGTTGGTGGTATTTGTGCACATAAGTCCTTATTGGACTCGTCTATCACATCCTCTACTGCCACCTACTGGCTGTTTGTAGACTGATTCTACCACCACTAATATTATTAATAAGAATTTGCTCATCAAATTGATATTTTAAAATCAAAACATATGCTATCCACCTGACCCAACGTGTGAAAATATTTGAGTACTTAAAAAAAATCTAGTTAGTTGTTGCTTATTGTTTATTTCAGATATGTAAATTGCTTAGAAATAAACAAATAATAAAGTACCAATGTATTATTAAATATTCAAATCAGTTCAGTGAACAGATAGAAGAAATCACATTTAAAAGATGCAATTTAGATATTCAAAAGGGGGATAGGAAGACACTTAATAAATCCCACAAGTCCCAAAACATTAAAAAAGAGACACTTTATTTTTGCTTCCATGTCTTTTTTTTGTGTCTGTGTTTCTAAACAGTTTGTAATTACAAAAGTGAAGGTCAGCATTTCATTTATTTATTAGTAATGATAATCAAAATCAGTTTTTTAATAAAAAATCTTGATGTGATTTGAGCCTGAATGGGGGCAAATTCCTTCATGACTCCCATCTATCTAATCCCTTAATAACAATAACTTATTTTTGGTGTGTAGATTTCCACTTGGACCCAGCGATACGTCTTTAGATAGATTTTCTGTGTGTGTGCTGAGTGGTGTTGGAAACATCTCCCATCCATCTCCACACCCACTCGTGTGTTTAGGGAGCACTCAGGCAGCAGACATCACACACGATCACATGATGGTATTTAGGGTTTGTGACTCTCACGTTTTAAAATGCTGTCCTGAGGAGAGACACATCAAACTCACACACACCTTAAAACTCCTGCATGATCAATTCATGAGACGAGCTGAATCATGAAAGTCTGTTAAATGTCAAAACACAGAACGGCAGGCTGTTCTGTTTGCTGTGGGTATAAATATTAGGCAGATTCTTCTTAGTCTGATAGAAACGGGCAGAGTTTTAAATGATGGGGTGGTTTGTTTGGTCTCTTAGCACCATCTTTTGGATAAAAATGAGAACAGAAAACTACTCTGTATATTCTGGGTTGTTTACATTAAAGATACAGATAAAAAAAATTCCTACTGGCTGCAAAATATAAATAATAATAATAATATTATTATATTTTAAAATTAAACTATGATGTATGATATTGTTTGTTAAACTTTACAAAAAGAAAGCTAAATAAAAGGTAACACAATGAAAGCATTTGTATTGAATTACCTATGACTATTCATTTTTGTTTTACATCAGTTATGGGGAAAATATCCCTGTAGGAATTATTTTATGTTTTATTTGATTAATAAAAATCATCCCAAGAGCCTAAATGTATTGTTTCTGGACCCACAGTGGGGACCTGACCCAATCTTTGAGAACCTCTGATTTAAAGTGGTTGTGTAGTTGTTTGAACTTATTGTAAAAGAGAGGTTACATATTTTTATATCTGATCTAGGGATAATTCAAATTAATTTAAATAAACTGAATACATTTAAATTATTTCCAACTACTTGGACATTGGTAGTTTAATGAAAAACTGAAATATTCTGTTTGTTTTTGATGCAACACCCCCACCTAGTGTCTGTGATGATAACTGCATGTGGAAGATGCAGGGGGAAATGACATGAAATGAAAAAAGTTCAAACCTATAACTGTATTTGCATTTAATATGATGTTTTCTGAAATTTGTGAATTAAAAGTTTTATAATCTTAGGTAGAAATAAGACTTGTTATATGGATGAATAATCTGGTTAGAAATAAAACCAAGGACAGACACATAGTGCATTTGATGTCTTGTTTATAATTACAGACAGAGGTGATTTTTATATTACAGCATTGTGCTACTGCGGTTCTTCGGGGTAGAAAAGAAACTAGTTGATACTTATTTTTAATAAATGAAAAAGTCATGTGGAACTATTCAAACGACTCAAATGTTTATTATTGTTCTTATTGGAAAAACACTTCTAATTATTTAGCATTGGAACAATGGTTTAATTCCCTGTGAGGGTCTAACAAATTAAAATAAAAACATTAATTTGAATATGAATTTTTAAATTATAAGTGTTTGAACATTCTTATATTTAGTTTTATTCACGTCCCTCTTAACCCTTGTTTCATAGAAGGTCCCAAAATACTAGAAAACTCCACAGGCCCCCAAAAAAGGAGGGTTAATCAAATTCATTTACTGTATTTCTTGTTACGGCAGCAAACCATTTCAGTTGATGGAAAGTTTTCTGGCCTCACAGATCCGACCAGGATTTGTTCCCAAACTCTCAGAGTCACTCCAGGAAACGCCTGCAGAGGTAGGCACCATCCAACGGGCGCAGATCAGAGCGCCCTGGCCCAACGTGGACCAGCTGCAGGTCTCGCTGCATTTTCTACTATAGATAAACTAGTCATTTCACATACCAGGCTCTCAGACTAGTTTTTAAAATCAAAAGCTAGCGTTTTATCATCTTTACACTGGAAACATGTCACAGTTACTGATCCATTTTACTGGTATTAGTTTTATGAAAGCATTAGAAAACATAGTCATGGTTTGAAAGATTTTGTTAATTTTATCATGGTGGCAACACCTGTTACAGCTGGGAAAAAGTTTTATTTAATATAAATCAACAAATTACCGGTATCTGAGACAGATTCAGCTAAAACCTCTTAGCATCCAATGAGAAGAGACGGGTAGTTTCAGCAATCTCACCACAATCACTTCAAAACCTGAAATGAATTTTGTTCATTTTGCTCTGATAGGTCATTTAGAAATATGCAGAAAAAACTTGTCTGAAAGCAACAAAACCATAATCTGGAGGATCCAGCCTCAGGGGTCCAGCACTTTTAAAGAAGAGACACATTCAGGAGTGTGAAGAGTCCCAGAGTCCAGAACAGGCTGGTACGTACAGGGGTACATACCAGGTACTTACTCCGTTTGGGCCAGGCTGTATTGTATTACTACCAAAAATATAGAGCAATATTCTAAACTTGAATAAAAGATCTGGCAAAATAAGACCACAGGACCATACACGTGCTTTAAGTTTTAGTAAGATTTATTAAAAAAAAAAAAAAAAAAACGACGCAATAACCAAAGCATGTCATACATTGTGTTTTTTCTTTGCTTCTGAGAGTATTTACAAAACAGGCTTATATACAGACAGCAACAACTCAGACCTGGAGAAAGCTATATGACGTCTAGCACAACCAACCAGTTAGCATAATAATATATTTATTATGTACAATGTAACTGGCCTGACTAGAGCGAGAAAGAAAGAAAATGTAAAAGACTTAAATAACTTCAAGTATCTGCTCTGAGGTTTTGTGGAGGTTTGAGTCCATTAGACACAGATTTTGAGCAACACTGAAGCAAAACTGAAAATCTGGTCGAGCTGTGAGAGATGTAGTGTAGTGGGGAAAAGACAGGAAGAGCTCTAGCCATCAGGAAGGACAACACAGACGATGAAAGAAGTTTGCTTCTCCAATAAATGCCCGCTTTTACATAACCTTTAACAAAATCTCCACATATAAAGTGATAACCAGCTTAATGGCCTGTCGCACTTTCTTACTGCTTCAGATAACTGTGCAACAGACAGCTACACAACAAATAGGAAACGAGCATATTGTCACTTGGGGCAATATTATAACTGCAGACATCTTGAAAAGCAAACGAGACAGGACAGGTTTCACAACAACTCGTGTGTTTCTGGATTTTGTGTCTGAAGCTAATCGTCTTTACCACAAAATGTAGCGAAATCTGTTATTTCACTTGGAAATCAGTAACTTCAAAACTGTCATATCATCTAGTACCGCACATGTAAATTACAAGGTCCAAATAAGAAACCATAGAAAGAATTGTTCACAGTCAGTTGTATGAAAAGAAGACTAGCTTATCTGAGGATATTGTTAGCTGTAGTTTGGCCTACTCTAATAAAGCTGCTATGAAGGAAAGTGTAGCCCAGACACAGGCTATATGTCCTATAATGTCTCCTATAGTGCATCAAAGCACAAATGCTACCTCACAACGTTCATATCACAACACTGTAGATCAGCTGCCCCATTTGTTTACGTTTCATTTTAGTGTTTCTATTTTGGAAGGAAAAAATAACCATATATGAGTACATAGGTGGGCCCAAGTCAGTGCTGTGATGGAGTTTCTTTAACAGCATGATGTGTCCCAAGTCCACTGCTCCAGTCCACCATTACTGTCAGAACCAGGAACACCATGTATATATACACAGTGTGTTTTAAGACCTTAAATCAGAAAAGAAAAAAAAAACATCAAAATTTCTGTTCTTGTAAATGAAATGTCATCTTGTGTTAAAACTGAACTAGAGAGTGAAGTGAAAATTAGGACTCTTAAAATTAGTGCACTTTGAGGGCAGCATGGTACCATCTGAGATCAGCTGCTCTGAATTAGACATCAAACGCCCCCCTTCTCTTCAGCTCTCAGCAGACAGTGAGAGGCTGGGGCTCTCCATCACGGCGCTGGTTTTTCTTCAGCAGCTGAATGCGGTTGTGGCAGTAAAACTTGACGGCTCGCCAGTCGCGTTGGTTGTTGACCAACAGGGGGCACTGCTGCAGGCAGCGTTCACAGTCGGCCTTTGCAGGCACTCGGAGCTCAGTGATGTTTTGGGTCAGGTGCTCTTCCACTGCTGCACGCTCCGCCTCCGACCAGGGACGCTTCAGGACACCTCGCTTTCCTACAACACAGGACAGAGGAAAGAGACGTCTCAATTTATCTCTTTACAGCTGGGATGAGAACAATCAAACATTCCCCAGCCTCAGACACTTCAACTGAAGACACTTTGTTTTTCCTTTAGTTTCCAAACCTTGCTTGTTTGAAAGTTAAAAAAAAAAAATTTCTTTGTAAATTATTCACACAAAAAATAGCGTTTACAATAATAATTTAGTTTTATGGTGTTAATATAGTAACTGCTCTTTGTCTTACAGTACAATTTGTTTTATTGAATAGTTTAGGTATACTTGACACACAAAGTGAGAAGGGCTGACCTGATCCTCTCCTTCGGTTTGCAGACAGCAGTGTTGGAGCAGGAGGAAGAGGGGGAGGAGCAGAAGGATGCATGTTCTTGACCTTCTTAGGCCGTCCCACCCGCCCGTTGTTCTTGCCCTTCCTGATGTAGAGGAGGGTAGGTGGAGGGTTGAGAGCAGGAGTTGAAGGAGGTATTACAGGCTTCTCCTTCACATGCTCCCCATCCGACTCTCCCTCTGAATACGAGTCGGCAGAGTTTCCTGACATAACTAAAAACAGAGAAGAGAAAGCAGTTTAAAGAACAACACTGCTTATCTGAAGCACCAGAATAAGATTCCTACGTTATAATTCAGACATCAGTCCAGTCATCTCACCATCCAGTTCCAGACAGATGTGGTTCAGGCTCATTCCTCTGAACAGAACTCCATCTCTCTCTCCACAAAGTACAACTCGGCCCACTCTACCCATCAGGCCTGGGTCTTGACCAATTCCAGCACAGTTCTGAGTCACATGGTACTCCCTCTCAAGGAAGTGCTCCAGCCTCTCCACAGCACTGCCTCCTATCTGTCCAGGCTCTTCTCCTTCTCCTAAAAGCAGGAGCTGGGTTAGGATTGCCACCTGACGGCGGACCCTGGTCTGCGTCAGGGCACGGGGATTGCGGGTACCACTGGAACGAGCCAAGCTGCGAAGGAGGTCAGTACCACGCAGAGGTGTGGCAGGAGAATGGTAGGGCCGTGCGAAAACGTAAGGGTTTGCAGGGTCAACCCCTACGTCCTGCCGTGTCTGCAGGAGGAGCTCCAGGCAGGGTTCACAATGGGGAGGAAGGATGAGGGGCTGGACGCGGCCACGTTTACCCTGGACCCCGACTCTAGGGAGGTGAGGGAGTACCAGTCGCTCAAAGGGGGAGAGAGAGGCCTCTAATGGTGTGAGAGCAGGAGGAGAACCAGGTGGGACAGGAACAGGGCTGTGAGGAGCCACACGAGTGTGGTACTCCACGATGGTCAGCTTGGAGACCTCACACTCACGTCTTCGGTTATAGAGGATAAGGAGTGCCAGGCTGGAGTGGCAGAGGAGGCGCCAGGCCTCTGCAGACTGCAGCTGTCGAGACAGGGACAAGAACGCCGAGTGCTGGAGACGACGGAGGTACAGGACCAGAGAGGACAGGGATGAAAGGAGGGGCAGCATGTGGTGACGCCCTGAACTACAGGAGAAAAAAATAGAGAGACAAAAGTGAAACGTAGTTTTAGACAATTTCATTTAATAACAAATGTTTGTTTCTGTACACTAATTAATAGAACCAAGTTTTCAGTTTACCGATGTTAGGTTGGAGACCAGCAGTTGTGTTTACATTAAAGACAAAATAATAAATTTCTTTTAATTCATTCATAAAAAGTGGATTGTTCATAAAATTACTAACATTTCTATGACACTTTTCAGACAGTATGTACATCCATTGACAGAATTGCATCATAGCTTCATAAAGTCAAATCAGCAATATGAACGTAACATTTGCACACAACACTAGGTATAAAAATCAGCTCTATAACTCAACATATAGCTGTAATGATTCACTCTAGCCTAATTGTATTAAACCTTTTGGTTGTAAATGGAAGCTGGAGAGAAAACCCTGCTACAGCTATGTCGTTTGAGCAGTTTTTTAAAAAGCAATCTGCTATTTTTGTCAGGAGGTGAAAAATGTGTCTTGGATCTGTCAGTTCAATAGAAAAATAAAAGTTTTCTCTGAGATCTCGAAATAATTTTGTGTTAACTGGTCATTGAAAATCTACTAATAATCACAGATTACACACAGTGTCTAAAAGAAATCAGCTGTTAGCTAAATTAAAGAAGATAAATACCTCAGCAAATCTTTTTCCTTATCCTCAGTTCCACTTTCATCTTCAATTTCCATCACTCCATTCTCATCTTCTTCATTGTCCTCTTCCTCAGCCTCATCCTTTTTTGGTGGATCACTTTCTTTGGCTTCTTTGCTGCTGAAGGACTGAGGACACCCCAGTTCTATCTCATCGTCCTCCTCTTTGGATCGATTTACTGCAACTACCTCCACATCTTCTTCGTATTCATCCTCTACTTCCTGTATCTGTTTTTCTTTTTTCAGTCTCTTCGTTGCTCCCTTTCGAGACTGGGCCACAGTCACAGGGGGCGGGCCCCTTTTTAAGACTGACACTGCTACTGCGTTCTGTCCACGAGGAGGAGTCAGCGTGGGAGGCGTGGAGTTCCTTCCAGAGGAGGCATGGGATTGGTTGGCTGCACTAAGAGTGGGTGGGGACATGGACAGGTCCTGGACACCACCCTGTGTAGGATCTGAACAATGGCCCTGTCCTTTAGCATGGGAGACCTTTGACTGCTGCTGGGTGTGAGAGTGAGACGTAGCAGGGTCTGTGGTTTGAGCGTGAAGACGAGGCATCTGCGTGTAGCGCTCAACAAGGGCGGAGCACACGTCAGGCTGGTGAGCATGATGTTTGTCCAAGTGCCGGCCCAGGGAGCGAAAGTGGCGTCCACAGTATTCACAGGTTTGGCGCATGGAGTCGGTGGAAGCAACGCCTTTTTGGACATTTGTGGTGACGTTTCTTGTGATGCTGGAACTCGGTGGTGTTGGAGACTTAAACTCAGGCTTGGTGGAGGAAGACGAGCAGGGGGGAGAAGTCCGGGATGAATTGAGTGGATGACTGAGATGAGGAACACCTGGGGGGCAGGCAGATGGAGAGCGCCCAGGCGGGGTCCGATGAGGTGCTTTCTTCTTTGAAGGGGTACCGCGACGTTTCTTTCGCCGACGGGGGGCGCGCCCACGTGGGCTGGAGTTGTCCTCATCTCCAGCATCTGAGTCACTAGCATCAGAATGAGAGATGGGGGAGGACGATGGGGAGAGGGACCAAGAGGGGGTGACATATTCCTGTTGGTGTCGCCGCTGCTGCTGCTGGGCAGTCAGAGAGAGGGGCTCATCCTCCTGGAAAGAAATAATACAGACTTTTAGTATTAATAAAATAAAATAATAAATATGTGTACATTCAAACAAGGCAGAGGTTGTGGTTTTTGGACCTGAGCCCCTTAGGAATAAACTATTTAGTCATTTACTCACTCTGGATGTCATTAACTTGGCTTCCAGTAGTAATGTAAGGAGCCTTGGTGTTATTATGGACCAAGATATGTCCTTTAACTGTCATATAAACATGTTACTAGGACTGCCCTCTTCCACTGGCATAATATTGCTAAAATTAGAAACATCCTGACCCAAAGTGATGCAGAAAACTAGTCCATCCTTTTATTACAACCAGACTCGATCACTGCAATTCTCCATTATCAAAATGTTCAAAACATCGCTTAGAGTCTCCAGCTGATCCAGAATGCTGCTGCCAGAATTCAGATGAGAGATCATACTTCTACAGTTTCAGCATCACTTCATTGGCTCCCTGTAAGATCTAGAGTTGAACCTAAAGTTGGGCTTCTAGCTCTCAAAGATCAGGCATATTTTTCCAGATGTCTCCAACAGAAACTTGGCTCTCATACTGCAGTTTTACTTGTGGTTTCTTCAGTTACTAAAAGTAGAAAAGGAGGTAGAGCCTTCAGTTCTCTTTCATAGCATTCGTTTCGTGTCTCACTATGGGAACGCCTCAGGCGTGACCTCATCAGAAGCTCCTATTACACTCTGCCAGCCAGGATTGGCTGGAGGTAAGTCTGTCAGTGCAGACAGAGTCCAGGCCCCTCCCCTATAATATATATAGGGCCAGCTCTGCACTGATAGGTTATTCAAAAACCTCTTCTCGCTACGAGCAGAAGTTCCCTCCGTTTCTCCAGCGAGCTGTTACTTAGCACCTAGCTTAACTGTCCACAGACTTGAGCGCAAACTCTGTCGCCGGGCGCTTGGTACCGAGTTCGGTTCCAGAGAAACCTGCTCCTACCTACCGCTGCAAAGCAGGAGTCGGAGCCTCGAAGTTTAGCAATAAAACCTTCACTCGAGTTGTAAAACTCCCCGGTAGCAATACCGTCTCCGGTGCTAACACACCCCACTTCCACCAAGTAGTAATACTCCCGCTATGCTAGCTGCTAATTCCAAGCCGCAACGCTTGCCCCATCTAGCCACAGCAACCTGCCGATAATGAAATCTGCAAAATTTACCAGTAAAGCGGAGGAAAATCCACAGCCGCGAACATGCTCCTGTAGAAATAAAATCTCGAGCTGGGACACTCACCAACTGTGTGTGACGTGTCTCGGTCTCAAACATGCCCAAGCGACCCTTGAGTCCACCGAGGACTGCTCGCACTGCGACCGTTTCTCCCTCAAGGTGCTTCGTCGCCGTCTGGCCTGTCAGGTTAATCTGTCCGGAGGCGACCTGCTGATGGCGTCGGCAGCAGCAGTCATCCCAGGAGCGGTGAGTCAGATGCTCACGCTGCCTGATGAAGCTCAGCCCTCAACCAGCTGGGGCGAGATGCTGGATGCTGCTGACCCACTGGATACGAGCGGACATGGTCTCATAACCATCCCGCCCGAATATCCCCCGGCCGGTGAGTAAGAGGACTCGGACGCAGGCTCTGAGCTCCTCCTCACCGACGAAGATGAGGAAGACTATCCCCCTCTGGCGCTCCCTAGGCGGGCTGCACAGCCCACAACCTCCGGTGGTGCTCAGGCGGGTGATGGTGACTCATCTTCGGCTGCCGCGGATTTGGACCTGCAGGACATGTGCAAACGCGCCGCGGCCAAACTTAATATCCAGTGGCCCGAAGTTCAGGCTGAGGTGGTATGTTCACGTTATGACGGGAAGAAACTACCGAAAGCCAAAAGAACGGGAAAACAGCTCATGCCGTTTTTCCCGGAACTTCTGGAGGAGCTTGGCGTCTCCTGGCGCTCCAGGCCCTACAGAGACAAACATCCAGTAGCGGGCAGCTCAGCGCTGGACTGCAAAGGGATGGATGACCACGGTCTCAAACAGATGCCCCCCGTGGAGCAAGCTGTGGCGGCGCACCTACACCCGAAGGCCCCCATGTCCTCGGGCGGGCCCGCCCTCCCCTCCAGAGCGGACAGGTTTCAGTCCAGCCTGACGGAGAAGTCCTACAAAGTGGCTGCTCTGTCTGTGCGGGCCCTGAACGCAACATCGCTGCTGATGGCATATCAGGCTGAGCTGGAGGAGGAGATGACTGCTTCACCTGATGCTGGACGGTGGGAGGAAGTGTGCATCATCACTGATCACTGCCTCCACCTCCACAAGGTTGCAGTTCAGGCTCTGGGCAGATCCATGGGGTTGATGGTACTGCAAGAAAGAGCTCGATGGTTAAATTTGACCACGCTGACCACCAAGGAGAAAGAGGATCTCCTGGATACCCCCATCACTCCACAGGGGCCTTTTGGTGTGGCTGTCACCTCGATGCAAAAGCGGTGTGAGGAAAAGAAGCGTGAAGGTGAAGCTCTCAAGCTGCGTCTGCCAAGACGAGCTCCACCCGCTGCTGCCGCAGCTTTCCAGCGGCAAACCTTCGCTCAGGCTGCAGCTCGCCCTCCTCCAGCCTTCAGGACCCCGCAGCTGCCTAAGCTGCAAACTGGTCCACAGGCTCAGCGGAGAGCAGCGCCCACCAGGTCCCCATGGCAACGGAGACCTGAGGCTGCACGCTCAGAACCGCCGCCGCCGCCACCCACCTCCACTCAGGGTGGACGGAGGAGGAAACGTCAGGCCTGACGTTTCCCTCGGCGATGGAGGGATGAGCGAGCTGGACTTGCTCTCCCAGCCGGCACCGTTCACGAGCCCGACCGAAGAGTTCAGAAAAGTTCGGCGCACGAACGGTGGACTGTTCAAACCCACTCGGTTCTGTGTTCATGTTCCACGAGCTGTTTGCAAATGTGGCGACACAAGTTTATGCATCTTCTTTTGTCAAAAAGAAATAAACAGTGTAAAGCTGTCGCAACCAGGCATTGTGCCGAGGGTGCAGCAGAAAAAAAAAAGTTGAAAAACATAAACTCAGAGGCTCGAGGGAAGATGGACACTCGTAAGACAAGACAGTAAGACATCTTCCTTTTCAGAGCGACTCTGTGGCAGCTTGTGGCCCTCGCGCATGCGCAGCACAAAGCAAGCACGCCTGCTGCCAGACTCCACAAGGGGGAGCCAGTACTCCACTCAACACAGAGTGGCCTGTCAGTCCCCTGTCACTGAGAATGACAGAGTGGGAAAATGCACAGATTCAGACTGGATTCTGAAAACAATAAACCGCGGCTACAGGCTGCAGTTCGCAGTACCTCCCCCAGTGTTCAATGGCGTGATACAATCACAGGCAAGGGGAGAAGCAGCTCTTTTTCTGCAAGAAGAGATTTCTTCTTTGTTGGAGAAAAGAGCGATCAAAGCGGTCCCCGCCGATCAAGCCCAGTACGGCTTTTATTCGAGGTATTTCCTCGTGCCAAAGAAAGGCGGTCGCGGGACGAGAGCGATTTTGGACCTAAGGGCTCTGAACAAGCACCTCAAGTCATACAGATTCAGGATGCTCACACACGCATCTCTGCTGCGCTTCCTTCGGCCAGGCGATTGGTTTGCATCAATCGACCTGAAGGATGCGTATTTCCACATCCCGGTCTACCCCCCACACAGGAAATACCTCCGATTTGCATTTCAGGGGAAATGTTACGAGTACCTCGTCCTTCCCTTTGGCCTCTCTCTGAGCCCGAGAGTATTCGTGAAATGCACAGAGGCGGCTGTGGCTCCGCTCAGGGGGCTGGGCATCCGCGTGGCCATGTACACAGATGACTGGCTGATCGCTGCGCCGTCTCGGGAAGAAGCAGGACGTCATGTGACACTGCTGTCAGAACACATACTGACTCTGGGTTTCCAAATAAACGGGGAGAAGAGCTGTCTTCTCCCATCCCAGAAAATCTCCTTCATCGGCTTGCTGCTGGATTCAGCTCAGGCCAGAGTGAGACTGTCAGAGGACAGAGTGAAAGCATTGACAGGCTGCCTGTCCCTGTTTCGCCGGGGCAGTCAAGTACCCCCTTGGCTCTCCAGAAGGCTGTTGGGGCTAATGGCCTCAGCCTTGGCGGTGATACCACTGGGACACCTTCACATGAGAGGGATCCAGCGCTGGGTGGCCACCCAGGGGTTAAATACCCTCTCATCATGCAAAGTGAGAATCTCAGCAGCCTGCATGACTGCACTGCGTCCCTGGAAAAATGTGCACTTCCTCACTCAGGGTGTACACATGGGCGTGGTGCAGAGCCGGAAGGTTGTGACCACAGATGCCTGTCAGGGTGGGGGGCATCTTCGAAGGACGAACGATAAATGGGTCCTGGAGCTCACAGATTCGTTCGTTTCACATAAATTATTTAGAACTGTTGGCTGTTCGCCTCACACTGGAACATTTCCTCCCTTTCCTGAGTCATGTGCTGGTCAGGACAGACAACACCACTGTAGTGGCTTATATCAACCGACAGGGGGGGCTCAGGTCCCTGCACCTGCACCTGCTAGCTCACAGATTAATAATCTGGAGCAGCAGTCATTTTCTGTCACTGAGAGCCACTCATGTCCCAGGGGTGCTGAATCAGGGGGTAGACCTGCTCTCCAGGAGGAACCCCCTGTATGCAGACTGGAGGCTCCATCCCGAGGTGGTCAAGATGGTCTGGCAGCGCCTCGGGCAGGCCACTGTGGACCTCTTTGCCTCACAGGAGAACGCCCAGTGTCCCCTGTTCTTCTCTCTGCAGGATCAGGCTGCGCCTCTGGGTGTGGATGCCTTCGCTCACGAATGGCCGCGGGTCCTGCTTTATGCGTTCCGTCCGATTGCACTAATCTCCCCAACTCTGGACAGAGTTCGGAGGGAGGGCCTCTCCGTGATCCTCATAGCACTGCACTGGCCGGCGAAACACTGGCTGGCGGAGATAACTCAGCTTCTCCACGGGGAGCCGTTCCCGCTTCCGCTGAGGAGAGACCTGCTGTCTCAGGCCCGGGGGGAGATCCTCCACCCCCACCCAGAGAGATTGTCCCTTTGGGCCTGGCCTGTGAGGGATTTAATCTGAGGACCATGGGCCTCCCACAAAACGTGATTGAAACGATCCAGAGTGCCAGGGCTCCGGCCACTAGGTCACTGTACGATCGAAAATGGTCAATTTTTGAAAAATGGTGTGCTGAAGCACACGAAATACCTTTTCAGTGTCCTGTTGGGACAGTTTTGGCCTTTTTACAGGACCTGGTGGATAAGGAAAAATCTTTTTCCACTGTTAAGGTTTATTTGGCTGCTATCTCAGCCTGCCACGTTGGTTTTCAGGAGAAAACTGTGAGACAACACCCCCTGGTGGGCAGGTTTATGAGAGGAGCATGCCGTCGGCTCCCTGTTAGTAAACCTCTGGCTCCCTCATGGGACCTTCCTCTGGTGTTGAAGGCTTTGACTGGTCTGCCTTTTGAACCATTAGAGGATGTGGAACAAAAATTTTTGACACTGAAGACTGTTCTCCTCCTAGCAATAGTCTCAGTCAAGCGTGTGGGTGAACTACACGCCCTCTCTGTGCATCCTTCATGTGTTCAGTTCTCTGCAGGAAGAGACAGGGTGACTCTGCGTCCCAATCCTGCTTTTACACCAAAGGTGCTGGGAGCTTGCACCTCAATTGATTTGGTGGCATTTAGTTCTCCACCTTTTGCTTCACAAGAACAGCAGCACCTGCACACTCTGTGCCCAGTACGTGCTCTGCACATTTACTGTATATGGACAGAACCAGGAATTTAAGGAAAAGTGATCAACTTTTCGTTTCCTGGGCCTCAAATAATTTGGGGAATCCTGCTTCTAAGCAACGGCTTTCTCACCGGATTGTGGACGCAATCGCTCTGGCGTATACGTCTGGAGGGCTGCAGCCCCCAGAGGGTTTACGCGCTCATTCCACGAGAGGCCTCACAACGTCATGGGCTCTTTCTAGAGGAGTGCCTATTGAGGATATATGTGCGGCTGCGAGTTGGTCATCTCCCCACACATTTGCTAGATTCTACAGCCTTGACGTTACAGCTACGCCTCTGGCTCATTCAGTGCTCAGTATGGCCGCTGTTACATCAGTCAGTCAGGAGTAACTGGCTCTATGATGGTTTAACGTAGGGCTGCATAGCAATCCAGGAGTCAGGATTTTCCCATAGTGAGACACGAAACAAATGCTATGAAAGAGAACTTTAGGTTACTTGTGTAACCCCGGTTCTCTGAGTAGCATGAGTGAGTGTCTCACCGGGCCACCCTCCTTGCTGGTGCGTAGCGAGGAAGAGGTGGACGTTTTTGAATAACCTATCAGTGCAGAGCTGGCCCTATATATATTATAGGGGAGGGGCCTGGACTCTGTCTGCACTGACAGACTTACCTCCAGCCAATCCTGGCTGGCAGAGTGTAATAGGAGCTTCTGATGAGGTCACGCCTGAGGCTTTCCCATAGTGAGACACTCACTCATGCTACTCAGAGAACCGGGGTTACGCAAGTAACCTAAAGTTTTCAGGCTCCTCTCCTATGGAACCAGCTACCAGGCAGAAACCTCATCTACTTTTAAGACTAGACTAAAAACATTTCTCTCTGATAAATCCTATATTTAGGGTTAGCTTGGGTTATCCTGACTCATCCCTTTAGTTATGCTGCTATAGGCTTAGACTGCTGGAGGACAAACTGACCATATTTCCTCACTCTGCTGTCTTTACTCTCCATGTTTGTATTTCCTGTTATTGCTGGCACTAACTTTGTTCTCTCTGTTTTAGAAACGATGATGGGTCCAGTCCCTCTGTTTGTCTCTTTCCTGGTCTCCCATACCCCAGTTGGTTGAGGCAGAACGCTCCGCCCATTCTGAGCCTGGATCTGCTGGAGGTTTCTTCTTGTTAAAAGGGTGTCCATCCTCCCCACTATCGCCCTCATACTGCATTAACTCAGAATGGGAATTTTATTGGCATTTCATAATTAGATTTTATTTAAACTTAATTGCACTTAGTGCAATCAGTTGTTCTGAATCTGGACCTGATATGAATTGGATTTGTTGCTTTGATGTGACTTATGCTCTGAACTTTATTTATAAGAACTTTATAAATAAACTGAACTGAATTAAAACGAGGGTCGCTACTGATATTGGGTAGCTACTGGAGATGGGTGATTTGAGCTTAAAATTAATTTAGTATTTATCACAATGACTATAAAAGTGACAATTTTTGTTTTCAATTTAACCAAATATTATGGGCTGAAAATGAATCGCCAAGGACAGTCCAGATCCTGATAAACAAAAAATTCTGCACTTAAAATAAAATGCACCAATTATCAATAAATTACTGTTCTTTTAATTCTGATCATTCATATTTATAAACAAATGCAGCATTTATGTACAGTATGCTGTTATGGAACCAACTGTGGAAAATGAACCCTTAAAAGTTACAGTCACAACCA
>SSNR01000117.1:842134-849634 GCA_006937965.1 Callopanchax toddi
CACACACTTCTGTCTCCTGCTTGCTGTCTCTCCCCTCCCTCTGTCTGTCTCTCCCCGTCTGTGTGTCTCTCTCTATCACACACACACACACACACACACACACACACACACACACACACACACACACACACACACACACACACACACACACACACACACACACACACAACCACACACACATTCCCTCTTTCCTCTCTCACAAACACACACATCTACGCACACACACACACACACACACACACACACACACACACACACACACACACACACACGCACACACACATACATGTCCTCTCTCTCCTTCTCGCTCACTCACATTAATACACACACATTCCCTCTCCTGCTCTGGTTTCTCACTCTTTCTCACACACAGAAACACACACACAGAAATACACACACAGAAACACACACACAGAAATACACACACAGAAACACACACACAGAAACACACACAGCTACACACACTTTCACAGGCACGCACACACAAACACACACCCATACACACACTTCTGTCTCCTGCTTGCTGTCTCTCCCCTCCCTCTGTCTGTCTCTCCCCGTCTGTGTGTCTGTCTTGTTCACAAACACACACACACACACACACACACACACACACACNGCCAAGGACAGTCCAGATCCTGATAAACAAAAAATTCTGCACTTAAAATAAAATGCACCAATTATCAATAAATTACTGTTCTTTTAATTCTGATCATTCATATTTATAAACAAATGCAGCATTTATGTACAGTATGCTGTTATGGAACCAACTGTGGAAAATGAACCCTTAAAAGTTACAGTCACAACCAAACTATCGGTTCGTTGCATGTTGCAAACAAAATCTGTCAATGGAGGAATCATTCAAATTAAATTAAGGTCAATGAAAATGTAAAATTTTTAAGTAAAATACTTTTTTGTGCAAAAATGTTGAAATAAGAATGACAGCAAGAAGTTAAGTAATGCATGTTATAATACACATGCTAGTCAAGCATGTTCTCATTTCAAATGGAGAGAAATACTTTGAGAATTTAAAAATTTTGTGGAAACAAGCATTTTACACATTTTCTAGTGTTTGGACTAATAATTGAGAAAGAAATATTTCTTTCAATTCCATTTGCAAAACAGCTTTAAATGTAAAATTGTAAATAGCCTGTATTTCTAGAGTGTTTTCTAGAGTGTTCTACACTCCCCAAAGTGCTCCCCATGCACAGACACATTCACACACTGGTGGTGATAAACTACATTGTAGCCTCAGCTGCTCTGGGGCACACTGACAGAGGTGGGGATGTCATGCACCGGCGCCCGCCAAGTCCCTCCAACCACCACCAGTAGGCACGGTGGGTGAAGTGTCTTGCCCAAGGACACAATGACAAAGTAACCCAGCTGGAGCTGGGATCAAACCAGCAATTGTCCGGAGCTACATGCTGCCCCAAATGTATTTAAAAACAGTTTTTGGAGGAAAATTAATCAAAAGAATTCTTCCTTATACAGGGCTTCATGATTCAGCAGCTCCAAACCACTAACTCTGCAAAGTGTGAAATATTTATTCATATCTTTATAAAAAGAACTGATGTTTTCCCAAAGTTCTCTAATGGAAAAATAATGGGTATTTTTTTTGTTTACCTTTTTGACATTGTTGCTATTTTCAGCGTCAGAGTTACAATCTTGTTGTGCTGGAGACACAGTGGCACGAAAACCCTGTGGACCACAGAAAACGAATATTAAGTCATATTTGCCATAACAATTAGCCCCAGCGGTCACAGAGAGAGGATGAAACCACCCCTTAAAGAAAGAGGATGAAGAAGTCAAGCAATAAAAAGTGGTATGTGTTGAAACTAACTTTGGATTAACCCTTTAAGGGGAAACCGTCGTTCCAGCTGGGTCAATAAGTAAGGACCAGGTCAATCTGATGAAACCACCTACAATAAAAGAATGTGAAGGGATTGGGAGTAGTCTTAGCTCTACTTCAACCTCTGATGTCACTTTCTCAGTTCTGACAATTTAATTTTCTAGAATGGATTCTGGTATCATCATTTTGTTGAGTAAATTGATCCAATCTAATGGGATCCATTAAACGAACAAATGTCATGTAATAACCATGGTTACTGTTGCTAAAGCACTATAGGTAGAAGGAGAGCTGGAGCTCAGCCATCACCATGGTAACCCTATGCCTTGGTTAGCTTGTGTGTGTGTTGGATGACTGTGTGTGTGTAGGTGCATGTGCATGTGTGTGTGTGTAGTGGTGGGTAATGAGAATGTGTGCGCGTACAGACAGTGAGTGAAGCTTATCAGCGGTGTGTTAATACACATATGGCAGCCTATCTGAAGTCATCAGAGATGTTAGAGTGGCTGTGTTTCTATACTTATGAGGACAATGTAAAAGGCCATAGAGAACAAAAACTGGAGACCAAGTTACTTTGTTTAACTGAACTGTTTTTTTTATATTTGAAATGAAATTTGGACATTGGGGTAAAATCCTGTTTTGAAATATGTTAGGTTAAATATCATAGATGAGAATTAGATTGTAAAAACATACATGAGCAGAGAGTTCAGTCTAAAAAAAAATAACTGTTGTTTATTTAAACTACTTTAGCAGAGAGACATTTTTTAAACTAAAAACAAATGGCAGACTATTGATCCTGAATGGTAATTCTAACTGACAAAATTGATGTTGCTTTAAAACTAACTATGAATATTAGAACATTTCTATTAAATATATACTCATCTTAATATCTGTAAAAATGACTAAATGCACTGTAAATTATATTCTATTTACACAAGTTGACTGGTTTAATGTCCTGACATGGGTGACACCAGAAATATTTGTGCATTGTATTTTATGGTACTGACCAGATTCTCTCCCCATTCAATCAGGCTGTAATCGACTGTGATTTCCTCCCCCTTTGTGATGTCTCGAATGGCAATAACGACCAGCCGCACCTGGCTGCCACAGTGGACCTCTCTGATACGACAGTTAGGAGAGGGAGGGAAGGACATGGCTGTTGGAGCTGGAGCAGAGGCTGTCGGAGCAGCTGGAGCTGTGGAAGCAGGGGTCAGAGAAGGGGCCCGAGTCGAAGCTGTGGTGGTCGGGGCGGGAGCAGGCACAGGTGTTGGTGTTGGGGCTGCAGAAGCAGCTGGAGATGGAACTCGTGTGGAGGCTAAACACGAACTGGACTTGGATCCGGAGGGAGCTTTATCCAGAGTCTGCTCTGATGGACCACTACAAGATTAATTAAAGAAAATTTATTGACATCACAAAACAACATATTGCTGGTGTTCTTACATTGTCAAGCTCATGTTATTTGTGTAGGAAACATAAGCTGGATTTCTACCATGCTAAAAAATATAGATGTTTTCACAGAGATATATTTCCAATAGTGAATGTTTTGCAACTAATTTTCTTCTAGACATTTGGTCAGTTTTAATTTTCCTACAGAGGTCCCTGCAGGTATCTTAAGCCAAAATGGTAATGATCCACCCATACATGCATGTACCAGGGCTTCAGGGCAGTCATTTTTTAAACTGCCCACATTCTTCCAAGATTTAAACTATAAGTCACTTTCACTATGTGCATGAAATTAACACTTACAAGGCTGTACTATAAGGACTATGATGCAGTAAGGCTGCGCTCAGACTAAGATGTCACCAGGTGAGAAACGTTCATACATGCAATACAACTCAAAGCCAACAAACAGAACACATGAATTTACACTCACCTGTTGGGAGGAACAGGCTCAGTGTTACAGAAAGGCCCGTCCAGTGTGGGTCGTTTACTCTGTCCTCCGTCCTTCCGATCACCTGAAAGCACAGCAACAGTCAGTATAAAGGGATTACAGTGCAGGGACGCACACAAACAAACACACACACAAAGGTCATCACCCCATCTCCAGGAGCGTGCACGTGCACACACACACACACACACACACACACAGAAACACAAACAAATACACAGGTGCACATAGCAACACATACATAATCAAGCACACACACAAAAGTAGGTCAGTCACTTACACACAGCCCACCCCCGCAACAATGACAGACACACAGACAGATGCACAGGCTGTGATCTAAAACACACACACACACGCGCGCGCGCGTGCGCACACACACACACACACACACACACACACAGAATCACAGTTGATGACAGTAAGAATAAAACATGCAGATCTAACATAAACAAATAAACACAAACCTGGGGTGAGGCTGCGATCAGGCAAGTTCTCTTCTTCTGTGTGTGTTACAAAAACTTTAACAGGGGTCCCTTTTCTTTTCCTTCCACAGCCCCGCCTGCAGAAAACACACACATACACCCAAAGAAGATCCCAATTATCATTTAATCAATTCGCCTAGTGGCCAAACTTCACATCAGTCAGGTCACAGAGTGATCAATAAGCTGATGGCCAGCTAATGGATCAACACAAGCCCTCCCTCTTAAACCAAAAAAAAAAGAAGGTTGAAACATATAACACAAGATTCTGTATCTTTTCCAACTCGTCTGAAAGAAATCAGCTGATGAAAACTGACACTAATTGCAAAGATATCATAAAATATTATGATTTTAAAACTTTACAATGAGCAGTCAAATGATCAGAAAATATATTATGGGCATAGATACTAAATTCTATGCTATGACATAGATAGATGTAGATCTATATGCTACAAAGAGTCAGATTAGGTGATTTCAGAAGTTAATTTTTTCATCAAATCAAACTTTATTTATATAGCACCTTTCATGCCACAGCAAGCAACACAAAGTGCTTGACAGATTAAAATGGCCCATACAACCCACATTCCCTCCCTTTCCCACACATAGAACAATTATGACACTCTCCCCTCCCAGTCCACAACCCACTCCTGGGCACACATACACCCACACATACACATAAAAACTACATTAAACACTATGTTGAGCTCAGATGGCTCCAGTAATGAGAAACACGCCATCAAGTGGGCCCTCTGCCTCATCAGCTGTAGAACCAGGTCAGCAACCAACACACCAACCAAGGGCACCCGGGGATGGAGGGTGGCAACCCCCGCCACTGCCCGGGCCCTACCGGGGAGCGCCCGAGCCGCCACCGCCGACCACCGGTCCCAAGGCAGATTCATTCACTTTACTGATATAAAAGTAAGCATGTCCTCTTCTTAGCATTTGATCGGACAACTTGGTGGGACTTTCATTTCTAAAACAAAACAAGAAGTTGATTATTTTACTGTTTAAAGTCAACTAGAAGAAAATTAGGGTTAATAAGGAGCAGACCTACATAGAGCCATGCACTCACTGCAAAAAAGTCACATGCAAACCAACTGCAATAAAAACTTTATTGCTTGAAAAAAATTCAAGCTAATGATAGAATTTCTGAATAACAACATTAACGGTAGTTAAATGCTGCAGTCAAGTCTGTGAGTGTAGTGACTTCTGACCACAGACTTTGAATGCAGCCACTCGTGTGAACAAGTCAGATTATCTTCTTCAGACTAAATCCATGCTAAAACAGCCAAGCTCAGAAGAGCCGAACAGATCCCAACTCTGCTGAATCTGGGCTAGTTCTGTTACCAAACATCTCAACATTGTTTTTCATCAGTCTATTTTCACTCACATGACACAGGAGTCTGCTGAAACTAGGCCATAGGAAGATCATGCTTCGGATTTTGCAGTGATCATTACTGGCTGTGTTAGCATGTGAATCTGTGTGTGTCTGTAAACGAACAAGTAAAAAAAAGTATAAAATATGGGGGAAAAACAACAAAACATGGTATTAGGCCAGAAAAGTGAAGCAGCAGATTTAAGCATTGAGAAAATCAAAGAAGGATGAGAAACAACAGAGGAGACCAAACAGTGTCAACACTGCCAACATTTTGACCTCATAAAGCTATTCTCAGCAACAAACACTCAAACCCTGACCTAAAGAAACAAGACAGCTAACTAGACATAAGAAAGGATTTGAAGTGTGTATTAACTGACGCATTAAACCCACTATAAAGCACTCACATGTGGAATCCCACTTATCACAACAGTCTGAAAGTCACATGGCCTTGTAATAGTCCAACTGTCATGATAAAACACTGATAAAACCTGTGTGGACACAAGCATCCATCAACAACACAGATTTATATCAAACTCACTGTGCTGCCCCTGTCATATTTCTCAGGAATACACACAAAGAAGTGTGTATTGATGTACTTAAAGTACAGGAAGTATGCCTGAAATAAATACTATATGGGCTACCCAAGAGCCGGATCAGGCCCACAAGCTGCATCTTTTTGGCCTGCGAGCCATCCATGTTTCAATCGCAAGTCAGCGTAGTGTTGCACAGGCAGCTCGTCATTACAGGATGAGGTGCTGGAGCCGCTGCTGTTAAGATTCACTTTTACCATTGGACTGTTTGTCTTGTACTGCTGCAAGATCACCATTGTGGTGATTATTTAAATAAATGTATATTATAAAGATAGGCTACTGCCATTCTTTCATTTTGTCTTAAGTTTGAGTAAATCAATCGCCACTGCACTTGGAAGCAACTGAAGGAAACTCAGCTGGAAGGAGTTTGTATGTACCATTTAAAAACAGCACTATTTATTATGTTTTACGTGTACTGCGTCTTTTGGCTTCAACCAAGCCTTGTTATTAATTCAGAAACTAATTCATAGGCAAAAAAAATCACTCTTAAAAAAGAACACCGGCATAGGGCTTAGTCTATAGACGGTTGAGAAATTTGTCCAATCACCCAACCTTAACACACACACACGCGCATATATTATAAATGTGCAAATACAATAGTATTTTAAAATATTGCTTTTTTCACTCTATGTTGCTTATTTTGGAGCCACGCTACACCATCTCAAAAGATCTTTTAGTGACATGGCCATTCCCAAACTGAACAATGAGGCCAAAAATAATGTAATGGAATCACTGTCTTGCAATCTTCATTATTTATTTTTGAAGGAAAGCAATTGTTTATGTTGTTCAAATTAATTGGAAGTCCAGCTTTGAACAAAAGCTGTGATTTCATTACAATATTTTTGTTATTTAAATGATTGCACTGCTGTGTTTTAATAGTTAAAGATAATAGAAGTAAATTCATGTTGGGTTATTACAAATTCTTTGCTTTAAAAGTACCACATAGTCACGTGGCAGGAAGGTGAGGGGGAAGAACAATGTATCTGGATCAGGGTTAGGCAACCCTGGTCCTCGAGTGCCACAGATGTTGAGCTGCATAAACACACCTGATCTGAGTCAGTGGGTGATTAACATGCTTCTAAAGAACCTGAGGACCTGCTGAACAGTGTGTTGAAGCAGGGAAACAACAAAAACATGCTGGATAGTGCCACTTGAGGACCAGGGTTGCCCACCCCTGATCTAGATGCATCAATAATCATTTTATAATCGCATCACAGCTCTATGGTAATCGAATCG
Source organism: Callopanchax toddi (assembly GCA_006937965.1). NCBI lineage: Eukaryota > Metazoa > Chordata > Actinopteri > Cyprinodontiformes > Nothobranchiidae > Callopanchax > Callopanchax toddi. Next base: position 849,546 of record SSNR01000117.1, read on the forward strand.
AAAGGACCCTGAAGATTCCCACCCCTACTGGTTAAGGCTGCCAGTCACTCTCTAAGATTTCCATACTGAAAACACAGACCAACACTGAT
>SSNR01000117.1:854634-859634 GCA_006937965.1 Callopanchax toddi
CAGTTACGTGTGTCCAAACCTTTCCAGAGGTTAGATGCACTAACCTGTACAGAAGATGTTTTAAAAAGCAGTTCTTTCAAATACAAACGGATCTCGAGAATTGCCTGTATGTGCTACTGGGGGGAAATGAAAAGCTGTTGTCACATCATGATATCACAGCCTTAGTTTGCATGTATAGGAAGGAAAATGATCTGGATTGTTTGAACCATCTTAACTGATCTAACATTAGTGATGTTCTTATTACCTCCCTCGTTTACTGATCCCACTTCTTCCACTTGAAGGTGTATGATTTAAATTGTTATTTAAAATAAAAGATTGTGTAAATTAGATGATTGTTTTGTGGAAATCATAAGATGATTACAGTGCACTAGTAAATTATATTTAATCTGATGTACATTTCAGCATACAACAAATTGGACATTTCAAAATTGTGCAGAACCATAAAAGTTACATTTTTGTGTTTCAAGGTTTTCCAAACACAAATCAATGCAGTAGTCTAATAATTTTAGAATCCTCTGCATATGACAAATTCTCTGGTTTATGATGCTAAAAAGAAATGACAAAATAATTTAACTAGTATATACACATGATTTCTGCAATTTTTTGTCTCCACCTACTTCCACTGTTGAAAATTAAAGCAGTAAAATTAATTTCATAGACATTACAAATAGAAATCTGCACTGTTGAGAGGTATATAGCCTACCGGTATTCCCACCTACGCACCTGCGCACATTAAGGTGTTTTTTAAAGAAAAAGTTAACTGTTTTTCCATCTAGTTGTGATGCAAGGCTGGAGTAAACTTTAGAAATTCAGCCTTAATGACAATATCTATCAGGTCTGTCTTCCTTTACTGGTTTGGGACTAGTAAACACTGCTGTAGTAGGTGGCAGTGTAGGCCATGTTGTGCATGTAAAACAGAAGAAAAAGTCAACTTTTTAAAAAATTACTTGATATGTTGTATTTATTCATTTCTTCTTTGTATTCATTTTTATTCAGCTGAGGAAATGAGTTGGAATATAATAATGAAATAATTTACATGTAATAATTGCAGTAAAATAATAAAGTAACAATGATGTAAAGTATTTTGATCTAACTTTTTTCCACACTTCCCCATATTTAAAATGTGATCTCAGCTTTGACATTTGCACACAGAAACTCTGCTAACATAGTGTGTGCGTGTGAGTGCACTACAAGGTACCACAGTGTAGTTAACAATGGGTGATTGCGTGGATTTAAAACACAAATCACCAGAAAGAGCTCAAGCTCACTGCACAGTAAAGTGAGAGGAGTAAGGTCTAATTTATGGATGTAGAGCCCACAACACTCTGATGTTTTACTCTTTCCACACTCACTGCAGTCCTCCTCCTAAACAGTAGGTGTCACTACATATAAAATAGTGCCACTACATAACAGAAACACATACATTTAAATACACAAAATGTGCTTTGCTTTTGAGCAGTTTTTGAGTGTTGTAACATAATTGGTATCTTGTTGGGTTCTGTTTAGTGCCACTTGTGCAACAGGATACAGAAAAAATCCAGAGGTAAAACCAGCCTGAACACCATCAAAACACATCCAGTTATGAGAGAAGGAGGCATAAAGTTCGCATTAAAGTAACTTTGCTTCATTTTTTGGTTTTCTGACAAAAAAGAATCATGCAGTCAATCAGAAATAGAAGATGGACCTCATCCTGTAGCAGCCCCTCACGAATTCACTCTGCAGAGTCTGATAGAGATGGTCAGTAGGGATGGAGGACATGGGCTTCAAATTTTTTTGTGATGTTTTCTAATATTTTTTTGTGATGATGATGTAGGTGTTAATAAAAACTGTATAATTCAGAAACCATCCTTTGGTGTATGAATCTAATAGTGCATGCAGTCAAGACTTTTAAACAATGTAGATAAAAATACTCAACTCTAAATATGTCACCAGTTAGTTTATTGATAATATTGCAGCTTGGCATAAGGTGGAGGTTAACAGTAAAGCCAGACGAAGCGTTTTGGAGCATCTAAAAAGAGAGAGGGGTTAATCTGAATTTAAAACATTGAGCCACACTTAGAACCTGAATCAGCATATTCTGAGCCTGACCTGGACTGTGAAGCATAACTTGTAGCTTTCTCTTAAAGCATCAAGTTCAACTTGCCGTCTCCTCCATCTGCTCTGCTCTCTGTCAGTGTGAACAGCAGCGTCTGACAAACTCAGCACACATACACAGACTTTCTCTGCAGAATGTAGACTTGCACATAAATTCCACTGATGAAGCATCTTTCTGCTGACGTGTGGGCATCTTTATTTGTGCTTTACAGAACATGACTGACTGCTGCAGTTTGCCTTTTTAATTTCACTGGTTTAGTCCCATTTTACTGTCTGTTGACTCCCTCTATGTTCAGAGTTTAGTAGTCTAAAGCATTAGACTGATTGCACAAAATTAACAGCAATTATGTACTTTAAAAAGTTCCGAATAATAACGATACTTCCAAATGTTAGTAGGATTGACTGACGGTCTAGTTTACTAGGCTAACACTATGCAGTATTGGCTTGTTTTTAGCACCCCCTAGTGTCCATTTTAAATCACTTTCATAAAAACATTAGCATTGTCTTTGCTCAGAAACACCTAAATCTAACTGTTGAAATGTCTCCTCAGTCTTTATTGCTTTCTACTGGAGCGGTTCATCACTCACTCAAAGAAATCAGCTGTGTTCAAGCAGGGAGAGACTTAAAAATTGCAGGAATCATGAGCTAAAAACACTCCAGTGCTAGCATACCAGCTAGCCACATTGGGTTAGCCTAACCCTTGTGAAATACGTGACTTTGTCACAATTCAGGGCACCGGACCAGAGACTCTGAAGTTGCAAACGCTGTATCCTGGACACAAGCAGCAGATGGGGCTGAGTGACTTTTTATTAACCCTGTAAAGGGTCATATTAGCACATATTGGCTCAAGAAAAATATGAAAAATTTACTTAGTGTGCCTTTAAACTCTCATTCTTTAGAGAATAAATAGTAAAATGTGAATTTCGTTTATGGCAAAGCAACCATGGTCTGCACATACAATCATTTTACAATAAATATCAACCTTCAACAGGGTGACTTTTTCTGTTGTTGCCTGACTTTATTTTTGACTGGTTTAAAACACAATGACTGAGCTGCACTGCAATCAGTGGAAATTATTACATTTAATTTAAAGCACCTCAGTAACTGTAATGTTCCATTTCCATGCACTTTCACTGCTGAGTGGTTAACAGATTGTAGCGCTAACCATCTGGTTTAAAACCAGATATGTCTTCTTATATCAGGTCAGTGTCTGGGAACCTGCAAAGCTCAGTTATTTTAGCAAAATAACTTTCCAGCCTTCACGATTAACAAGCATGAAAAAAACTTCACTTAGACATTAGTTACTATTTAATATAGTAATACAACTTAACATTATTTGTGTCATTTCAAATATGAAACCAAGTTGAACATTGTTGCCTCTGTTTTTCTAAATTCAGTGTAAGAAAATGGTAGTAATTGAATCAACTCAGGTAATAAATCCAAGCAAATGACTGAACCTAACCAAACAAAAGATGAGACAAATCTATATGAGTCAAACTCCTATTTCTATGTCAAAAAGTCCCACAATTCCCATACACCATTACAATGAATGTACTTTTCATTGAATGAGGTGGTTTATCTGGATATCATGTTTTGGTAACAAAAGCATCAGACTACTAAATGACTCTTTAGCACTTTTTACAAAACACTTCAACACAGAACCTGAGATACCTTTCTCCCATCTTGGTCAGATTTCTGGTCCATCTATCCATCTATGTCTCTGAGTCATCAATAGATGTAATGATGACACCATAATGGTCAACATATGAGAGAGAAACCAGCTTTGCTGCTCAGTGATCCAACAACATGACGACAGATGGTCCATGTGACCAACCAGCTGCAGGATTTAGAATAAGAGTCTTCATTAATGAAAGCTCACATTTCTGTGTGAGGGTGGTGGTTTATGGACAGCTAGAGGTAGCCTAAAGAGGAGCTCATTCTTCTTGTCACAGAACTGTTTTTGCTAAAGGAGTTTTTGACTTTGGCAAAATAGGATGTTAGCTGCTAGCTGCATAAGAACAGATCCAAATGTCAAAGTTCTAGTTTTCTTTGATGACTGTTCTTTTTCAACATCACTATAACAGCATGGCAGGTTTTGACTTTGATTTGAACAATTTGGCAGCTTTACATCATCTAGACATTCAAAGATACTTAATAGTTACAGTTTATTACAGTTATAAAGCCTGGACATCACTATTGAGAATTCAAATATACATTTTCAACATATAAAGTAGTCACCCCCTTGGATGTTTTACCATTTTGTTGCTTTTATAAATCAATCACAAACATCATTCGTCTTCTTTGACAAAAAAAAACTGTTTAATGTCAAAGTTAAAACTGTTTTCTAGAAAACAATGACAAATAAATAAAAATATATAACATAAAATACACGTCTGTGTGGATAGGTCTCAAACGCATAGGCGCATCTGGACACTACAGGTCTACTCTATTCTTCTTTCAAAACTGTTCAAGTTCAAGCTCTGTCAGGTTGCGTGGGGATCAGTTTGAGCAGCTCTTTTTTTAAATCCAGCCACTAATTCTCTATGGCACTGAGGTTTGGGCTTTGACTGCAGAACATCCACCTTGTTGTCTTCAAACCATTTTTGTGTAGCTGTAGCTGGATGCTTCAGGTTATTGTCTTACTGGAAAAGAAATCTTCTCACAAGTTGTAGTTTTCATGTGGATGGAATATAATTGTCCTCCAGGATTTCTCTATATTTTGCTGCATTCATTTTCTCTTCCACCTTTACAAGCCTTCCAGGACCTGCTGCTGAGAAGCGTGCCCACAGCATGATGCTGCCACCACCATGCTTCACAGTGGGGATGGTGTGTTTTGGTGATGTTCAAATGGTGCATCTTCTCTGATGGCCAAAAATCTCAGTTTTGGTGTCATCAGATCAAAGAAC
>SSNR01000117.1:862134-897691 GCA_006937965.1 Callopanchax toddi
ACACAAACACACACACACCCTTTTAAACACACTCACACCTCATCTGTTCACACACACATCTTGTCCTTTTTTAGAGTTCAACATACACAGTTCTGTGGAAAAGTCTTGAGTCAACACTCATTTCTTTATTTTTTCATATGTATATATTACGTTTTCAAACTTTCTTCTAAGTTTTTAAGAGATCCTCATCAAAAGCTTTTTTGTTTGTTTTTACTTTTTTTTTAACTTTAGTTTTCAGTTCTTTGCCTGAACATTTTAAAAGAATCATTTACAAATGAAAACACTCCTAAATCCTTAAAAAGTGCTGAAACATAAGAAAGAACATTTAAAATCGGATCTTTGTCTACCAACAGCACAAGTGGTGGTACTCAGGATTCTTCTAGTTGTTGTATCTGGGTTGCAGAAAGCCTGGACTGTCCTTTCCCAAACCACTTCCACCAGCTCCTGCTGTGAGATTCCTAGGTGTTTTCAGCCTAATTCCTCCAGGGTGTTCTGTTTGGGCCAACAATTCTCCTCCCAGTGGAACATGTCTGAAACACCTCCTACAGAAGGCATCCTCACCAGATGCCCACCTCAATTGGCTTTGTTTGATGTGGAGGAGCAGCGTCTACTCTGAATTCCTCCTTGTATACCAGAGAGAGAGTCTAATGAACCAAGTCGAACTGGCGACTCTCAGGTTGCCAGACCAACCACTGTACCAACCGAGGCTCTACAGGGTTAATGAAAAATCACTCAGCTCCATCTGCTGCTTGTGTCCAGAATACCACCCTTGCAACTTTTGAGTCTCTGGTCCGGTGCCCTGAATTCTCACAAAGTAGCTCACAAGGGTTAGGTTAACCCAATATGGCTAGCCGATATGCTAACGCTGGAGTGTTTTTAGCTCATGATTCCTGCATTTTTTAATCTCTCCCTGCTTGAATACAGCTGATTTCTTTGAATGAGTGATGAACCGCTCCAGTAGAAAGCAATGAAGGCTGAGGAGACATTTCAACAGTAAGATTTAGGTGTTTCTGAGCAAAGACAATGCTAATGTTTTATGACAATAATTTAAAATGGACACTAGGGGATGCTAAAAACAAGCAAAAACTGCATAGTGTGCCTTTTAACCATCATAAGCTGAACTGAGATTTAAAGCCCCAAAGTGGAGATGGCCAAGAAGATCAGTGGTTTAACCAAATAAGTTTTTGATATATTAATATATTCAGGTAAAGTTTGATTCAACTAAAACCAGGATGTGGTGATGTTCTAAGTTGCCTCGCGTCTCGCCTCGCCTTCCTCTGCTTATCCGGGTCCGGGTTGCAGAGGCAGCATCCAAACTAGGGAGTCCCAGACCGACCTCTCTCCAGCCACCTCCACCAGCTCCTCTGACAGAACCCCAAGGCGTTCCCAGGCCAGGTTGAAGACGTACTTTCTCCAATGTGTCCTGGGTCGACCCGGGGGCCTCCTGCCAGCAGGACATGCCTGAAACACCTCCGTCCAGGAGGTATCAACCAGATGCTCAAACCACCTCAACTGGCTCCTCTTATGGAGGAGCAGTGGTTCTACTCCGAGTCTCTCCTGAATGTCCGAGCTCCTCACCCTATCTCTAAGGCTGAGCCCGGCCACCCTGCGGAGAAAACTCATTTCGGCCGCTTGTATCCGTGATCTTGTTCTTTCGGTTATTACCCAAAGCTCATGACCATAAGTGAGGATTGGGAGGTAGACCAACCGGTAAATTGAGAGCCTTGCTTTCCAGCTCAGCTCCTTCTTCACCACCACAGACTGGTTCAGCGTCCACATCACTGCAGATGCTGACCCAATCCCCCTGTTGATCTCCCACTCCCTCCTTCCCTCACTTGTGAACAAGACCCCGAGATACTTAAACTCCTCCACCTGGGGTAGGACCTCTCTCCCGACCTGGAGTTGGCAAGCCACCTTTTTCCAGTCGAGAACCATGGACTCAGACTTAGAGGTGCTGATCCTCATCCCAGCCGCTTCACACTCAGCTGTGAACCTCCCCAGTAAGAGCTGAAGGTCAGAGCCTGATGAAGCTAGGAGGACCACATCATCTGCAAAAAGCTGAGATGAGATTCTCCTGTCACCAAACTCGACACCTTCCACACCACGGCTGCGCCTAGAAATCCTGTCCATAAAGGTTATGAACAGGACCGGTGACAAAGGGCAGCCCTGGCGGAGTCCAACCCTCACTGGGAACAGGTACGACTTACTGCCTGTTATGCGGACCAAACTCACACTCCTCTGGTACAGGGACTGAATGGCCCTTAAAAAAAACATCCACCCCGTACTCCTGAAGTGTCCCCCACAGGGTGCCCCTGGGGAAACGGTCATAAGCCTTCTCCAAATCCACAAAACACATGTGGATTGGTTGGGCAAACTCCCATGACTCCTCCATCACCCTAGCAAGGGTAAAGAGCTGGTCCACAGTTCCAAGACCAGGACGAAAACCACATTGCTCCTCTTCTATCCGAGGTTCAACTATCGACGGGACCCTCCTCTCCAGTACCCTGGAGTAGACCTTTTCAGGGAGGCTGAGGAGTGTGATCCCCCTATAGTTGGAACACACCCTCTGGTCCCCCTTCTTAAAAATGGGAACCACCACCCTGGTCTTCCACTCCACAGGATCTGCCCCCGATGACCACGCAATGTCGCAGAGATGTGTCAACCAAGACAGTCCTACAACATCCATAGCTTTGAGATACCCAGGTCGGATCTCATCCACCCCCGGGTCTCCACTGCTGCGTAGTTGTTTGACTACCTCAGCAACTTCTGCCCCAGAGATTGGACAGTCCATCTCCGGGTCTCTCAGCTCTGGTTCCTCATATGAATGCATGTCGGTGGGATTGAGGAGCTCATTAAAGTATTCCTTCCACCGCCCGACTATATCCTCAGTTGACGTCAGCAGCTCCCCGTCCCCACTGTAAACAGTGTGAGCAAGTTGCCGCCTTCCTCCCCTGAGACGCCGGATGATTTGCCAGAACCTTTTTGGAGCCAATCGATAGTCTATCTTCTTGGTCTCACCAAACTCCTCCCACGCCTGAGATTTTGCTTCGGAAACTGCCACCGCTGCACTCCGCTTGGCCCTTTGGTACCTTCTGCTGCCTCTGGAGACCCACAGACTAGCCACGCCCTGTAGGCCTCCTTCTTCAGCTTGACAGCTCCCCTAACCTCTGGTGTCCACCAGTGGGTACGGGGGTTACCACCACGACTGGCACCGGCTACCTTGCACCCACAGCTAGCAACAGCCGCCTCAGCAATTGTAAAGTGAAACAAGGCCCATTTGGACTCAATGTCCCCCATTGCTCTCGGGACACGATCGAAGCTCTGCCGGAGGTGGGAGTTGAAGACCATCTTGACAGGCTCATTTGCCAGGCATTTCCAACAGACCCTCACTATGTCTTTGGGTCTACCAGGTCTGCGTAGCATCTTCCCCTGCCATCTGATCCAGCTCACCACCAGGTGGTGATCAGTTGACAGCTCTGCTCCTCTCTTCACTCGAGTGTCCAAAACATACGATCTCAGGTCAGATGATACAACTATAAAGTCAATCATCGACCTGTAACCTAGCCTGCCCTGGTAGCAGGTGTACCGGTGGGCCTCCTTATGTTCGAACATGGTGTTCGTTATGGCCAAACTGCGACTTGCACAGAAGTCCAATAACAGAACACCACTTCAGTTCAGATTGGGTGGGCCGTTCCTCCCAATAACACCCCTCCAGGTCACGCTGTCATTGCCCACGTGAGCATTGAAGTCCCCCAGCAGGACTATAGAGCCCCCAGTTGGAGAACCATCAAGCACTCATTCCAGGGACTCCAAAAAGGGTGGGTACTCTGAACTGCTATTTGGTGCATAAGCACAAACAACAGTCAGGACCCGTTCCTCGACCTGAAGGTGCAGGGAAGTTGCCCTTTTGTCTACCAAAGAAAACCCCAGCATACAGGCAGAGAGTCTTGGGGCTAACAGAAAGCCCACCCCAGCCCTCCGCCTCTCACTCGGAGCAACTCCAGCAAAAAAGAGAGTCCAACCCATCTCAAGGACTTGGGTTCCAGAGCCAACGCTATGTGTCCAGGTGAGCCTGACTATATCTAGCCGGTACCGTTCAACCTCTTCCACAAGCTCCAGCTCCTTCCCTGCCAGAGAAGTGATGTTCCATGTTCCAATAGCTAGTTTTTGTGTCCGGGGATCGGACCGCTAAACCACATTGCACCGGACCCTTCATGTTCCTCCTGCAGGTGGTGGGTCCACAGGTGGATGAGCCCATATATCCAGTTCGAGCTGGACCCGGCCGGGCCCCATGGCACCAACAACCATGCCACATTCAAAGTCACTTAAATCACCTTTCTTCCCCATCCTGAGGCTCGGTTTGAACAGCAGTGAATCGTCTTGACCATGTCTACATGACTTAATGCATTGAGTTGCCACCATGTGTTCAGCTTATTAGTAATTTGCGTTAACGAGCAGTTGGACAGATTTACCCAATAAACTGGCCAGTGAGTGTAGAGGGATCAAATAGTCCTTCAATTAAACAACTGATATTTTCTAATTATTTTAAACAACCCATTTTAATACATTAAATATTGTATAAATCCCATTTATTCTTTTTTCTCAAGTTTGAATAAAATTAAGGCATGTTTTGAGTAAAGCAAAATAACTGTGCTCTTATGAGTTTTAATGTTTTGATCATAGAGGGCAGAAACTTCTGGATTGTACTTTGTGATCCGACAAGACATTATTACCACAAACGAAAACTGAAAAATATCCCTCTGAAGTGACAATGAGCAAGGCAGCATGCTGTGGTAAACTGCTTTACAACAGAATATGTGATCACTAAAGCAGGCACGTCCACAGTGCGGCCCTGGGTCCGCTTGTGGCCCCTGGCATACAGCAGAATGTCAATGCAGAGACTTTATAACTTCTATGTTCAGAAATAAAATAAAATATTACTATACTAACAGGGCTGCATGGTGGCGCAGTTGGTTAGCACTGTTGCCTCGCAGCAAGGAGGTCGTGGGTTCGCGTCCCGGCTCTGCGGCCTCTCTGCGTGGAGTTTGCATGTTCTCCCCGTGCGTGCGTGGGTTTTCTCCGGGTACTCCGGTTTCCTCCCACAGTCCAAAGACATGACTGTCAGGCTGATTGGGCTGGTAAATTGTCCTTAGGTGTGAGTGGGTGTGTGGTTGTTTGTCTCATTCGTCTCTGTGTGGCCCTGCGATGGACTGGCGACCTGTCCAGGGTGTCCACCGCCTCTCGCCCCCTGACCGCTGGAGATAGGCACCAGCTGCCCCGCGACCCTCTGTGGAGGAATAAGCGGCTACAGAAAATGGATGGATGGACTATACTAACAGGATGCCACTACACTAGATACATGTAAAATTGTGTGAATTTTCTTGGCTGTTCTTAGAAGCATTTCAGAACAGAATATTGTAAATAAGACTTTTATTCTAATATTACACACAATAAAGAGGAAAACATGGATAATCTTGCATTCAAAGCATTATAATATCTACAGAATTTGTGACAGTCATTAAACATTACAGTAGCATAAAGAAACTTGCACATTGCATTACTGACAAACTGAGAATACGTTCAAAAAATGTATTTGTTTTTTTTATAAAAAAAGAAACTACAGATAAATTTAAAGGAATTTATCTATTTATTCACTGATAAGTGAAAAATCAACAAAATAAGAAAGTTTGTGGTTTAACAGATGTGTCTGATTACCCGGTGACCTGTTCACTCCAGTTCAGACTTGCTGGTTTCAGACAGGAGAGGTTTCACATCTCTGATAGTTTCTCTTTCAGATCCAGCTGAAAGTCAGACACTGATCTGGAACCAAAAGCAGACTCTAAGAGCACAAATAAATCTGGGTTTGGTGGCTGATACTTACAATGTTGACACTTTATTAAAGAACAGGAAAACAAATTTAGCTCATATAAAAAAAACTACATGAAGCAACAGATTTGTTTTTGTTCAGCCAATAAGATACAGTGACAATTACCTCATCAGCAAATCAATATACATTATTAAAGGAAGTTCATCAAACATGTTTTAGTGAAACTGTTCATCTTATTGTTCAAATGTTTCTTAAAATCTCTAAGAATTGAAGTAATTTACCTGTTCAACGTGCCTCAGCTGTTTGGTCTACTATCAGAACTTCACAATCATCAAACAGATCAAAAATGAAAGAAACACTTTGACAACAAATCAGATCTCTAATGTAAAAAAATCGATCTTCATATATGGAATAGATCACGAGTTAGGAGCAACAAGATGCCATGTTACTTGATGAAAACGATCAACCTGCAGAGGGTCAACAAGAACTTTTACCTGAAAAGCTGATGCAGCAGGTTAGTTCAATTAGCTGAAATGTCATTGCAGCAACTATAAATGGTTCTCAGTAGCTTGTATGGCCCTCCAGGTGCTTGTATGCAGCCTGACAACGTTGGGTCCTGCTCCTTATGAGATGACGGATGGTGTCCTGGGGTATCTCCTCTCAGATCTGGACCAGGACAGCACTGAGCTCCTGGACAGTCTGAGGTGTAACGTAGCAGCATCAGGTTAAACATGACGTCTCAGAGATGGTCTGTAGGATTCAGGCCAGTATAGAGTCCAGTCATTCAGTCAGTGTAGAGGCCAGTCAATGTATCAGTTCCTTCATCCTCCAGAAACAGCCTGCCTACTCTTACCACACAAGGCTGGTTACATATCATGCACCAGGAAGAACCCAGAACCCACTGCTTAAGCTAGGGTCTAATGGGTCTAAGGATTTCATGCTGACACTTAATGGTAGTCAATGTGCCATCGATTATCCTGTACAGGTCTGAGCGTCCCTTCATGAGTCTGCCTCTTCAGACTAACACTGATCCACCATCAAACCCATCCTTCTGAACATCGTTTGAGACCACATAGCGTTTACCACAACCTCTCCAGACCCTTTTATGTCCACTTTTTTCAAACCAATACGATACTGATACTTGGATCTGAGTACTTGCCGATACCAAGTACCAATACCAATGTTTACCACAAAAAAATGCAATGAATTGGAAGACAGCTTTTTTTTTCTTCTCTGCTTGTTACAGCAAATGAGTGTGAATTAGATAAAAATGAAATAATAATAATAATAATGAAAATAATGGTCACAAAACTAAAATAATATTCAAATATTAGCAATACTGGTATCTCAGGATAAGTTATTTAATTATCTCTATGTGATTTATTATATTAATTAATTTTATGACATAGTTTAGGATAATGAGCGTTTTTAGATTATCTATGTCATTATCTTGAGATGATGAGTTATATTGAGATATCTCTGTTTCCTTAATAAATTATCTCTTTAGCTCTAGATGACAACTTATCTCAACAACAATATTAATTTTCTCAAGATGATAAGTTAACTTGTTCAGTTATTTCATCTTTGAAAGGCTGATCTGATTTAAACTTTAATTGTTCCAATGGCAAAAGCATCCAAGACACTTTTATTGTCCATCCTAATCCTCCCATTGTTCCCATCGATATTAATAATTCTCGGTTTCCGTAGACACGAGCAGCATCTCAGTGTTTATTTTGTTTTAATGAAGCTCGACCCGTGTTTGAAATTCACTCCGATGATTGGAACAAACAGATGAAAGTTTATTTGCAGAACCTACATTCTGAAGTAGTTAGAAGCTTTCAGTATTACTGAAACAATCAATACTTCCAGTGCACCTACCATCAATTGATCATATACCAGCAATAAAATAAAAACAACAACATAAAATGCATAGAAACATTTAAATATTATTGGTTCTCTTGTTTTTGTAAGAAACTCATTGGTGTGGATGTTCTTCCATCATCTCCTTGTCATCAGATCTTCACTCACAGGACTCACATCACCTACTCTTCCTTGTTGCTTCATGCATCTTTAAAGACTATCTGAGTCTTTGGCTGAGGCTAATTTAATTAGAGTTGCTGTCTCAATATGAGGCAAGAGCCAGTTCTGATTCACCTCATGCATGTAGTTGTAGATTATTCAGCTGTTCTGTTGATTATTTTATTATCAAGTGTGAAAAATATTTTACTATGCAAAAAGAGCTTATTTTTGTTTGTTTTGACATATGCATGGAGGATTGGGCTATGCAATAAAGCCTGATAAAACATTTTTAAAGGAGCATCAAATATTTTCCCACTCAACACATTTTTGCAGACTTTACTCCATTTCTTCTTCATTCCATGTTCACAATCATTCTGTAGTTAATAATAAAGTGCCATAAAATGGAAGATATAAGTAACAACAGTGTGCATACTGAGGAAAAAACTGAGGAAAATAAAGAAACCGAGGAATCAAAGTAACCGCACAAAGTGACCACTAGGGGGTGCTGCAGCTCTTGTTTCTTCGTTCTCAGTATATGAAAATGTCTACACTTAAAATGCTGTTTTCTCAACAATGTTCCCCTTGCTGACTGAAAGAAATAAAATTAAACAACAATTAAACTGTGTTAGTCGTTTTAACATAAATAAGTAGACAGATGGATTTAACCTCTACAATCACAATAAACTAAACGTCTATCTTTGAGGACTCTGACAATAAAAGATCCCTGTTCTTCTCTTGAGCTCTGCTTTTTTTCAGCTGGCTGTTTTCTTTTCATTTCCCACTCGATCCCTTGCTCTACTTTCATCCTCTCCTTCTCTTTGAACCAGATTCATTTCCCACATCCTCCTCACATCTCCATCTTATCTCCGAGTGTGTTTTGCGCTCCGCCTCATCCTCCTTCTCTCCTTGGGAGTGTCAGTCGACAGCTTAGTCAGGATGGTGATGGCTATCCTGGTCCAGTGCTCCACTTCTTTGTAGATCCGGTAGACCCACAGCTTCAGCTCAAACAGAGTCGTACCCTCTAACTGGGAGTGAGTAGATGACAGTGGTTCAGTTTCTCATGCAGCACTTGAACTTTCCAAACAACCTCTGATGTCATGAGCACCTACCTCCAAACCATCCAAGTCAGGAGTCAGGATGGTTCCATTAGTAGCTTTGAGGAGTTCTTCAGTGCTGCGTAACAGGTGTGTCAGCCTGTCATTCACCATCCCCCTCTGTATCTCGTAGTCACCTTTCACATCACCACCCAGCTTCTCTTCCTCTTTAGCGATGGCTCTTTCCAGCAAGGTGTGGCACTGCAACAGGGCGGAGTGGAGGCGCCAGAGATCGTCTATGGTGTCCAGCTGGGAGGAGGGAGGAGGGACGGACACCAGGCGGCCATCGGCCACATCCACGGTGAAGCTCTCTCTTTGTCCCTTGAGAATGAAGGAATGCAAATAAAACAAAAACAAACAAACACAAGATCAATAATGACAAAATGAAAAATGGAGACGAGAATGACAGCAAAGAATTTAAGAGCACTGTTGACAGCAATAGTTATCAGTTCTATTCTTCTGACGTGAGAAGAGTTTACTCTGGCTCATTTAGAAAGGAAGTTAGCAAGCAAGAGGTTTGAAATAGAAAGTAAAACAGAATTAAACATATAGAGGTATGACTTTGGGCTAAATATTCACACTTTTTTGAAAAAAGTTAAGAGTCAGAAAGCCTTTAAGTCAGACACAGGGAGGAAAAAGCTACTAATGAGCTCTTCAGTTTTTAATTTATGTACAAAATAAAACACTTAAAGGGATGTGTTGACCATTTTTAATGATGTTTATAAAACTATAAATATTACTATCTCGCTTGTAGATTGTGTCTTGGATGGCCTCTGTTCAGAGAAATAGAGTTTAAAACGCCATCTTAAAACAAAACGTCTTGTTGGTTAATGTAAACATTATTTTATAAACTTCCTGTCAATTTAATATAAAACTCTTTTGGTCGAAACTCCTTCTGGATAGAGGTCATTTGGGCCGCTATCTGTATCTAGTAATTATTTAGAGCGTTTAAACAGAAACACACTTTAAAATGACCAAACGATTGCTGTAAGGTACAGTATGTAGTGGTGCAGCATTTCTGACTTGATGATCCAGACAAGACTCCAACATGCTCCAGGGTGAGCTTTGACAGTCATAGAAACAAATAACTCAACTTCAAAATAATAATGCTTGATTTTGAACTTGAGCCAACTATTGCTTAACTGCTGTAGTTCTAACATTTAGTTCTATAGATCCATGAGTTTCATGCATGTTTCACTTCTGCTAGGTAGAAATTACATTGTTGCTCAACTAAAACTCAGAAATGTGGGAAACGCTGCAGCTGAAGCTAGTGTTTCACTGTGTTGGTAACTCCTAAACCTGTTGATTGCAATCAAAATCCTGATCTTTGCCTCGATGTAACTGAGAAGTTGCGTTGACATCACCTAACTAAAATACTGGTGTTGATTCTCAGTGATCTCACGGTGATCTCTTTGATTCACCTATGCAGAAACCAATAATGCAAACAGGTAGTGAGATAAGGAGAAGAGGTATAGTCCAGTGTTAGACTAACATGGGACTAACACTAACGGATGGAGAAAGTTGGATGATTGATGAACTTTTTTCACAACTGGTGTTATGATTATTTTATTGTTAGAGGGAGGACTCATCAGTCATCATTGCACTCAGTTACATAACAAACCCTCTGACTTTAATAAAGAGTTCAACACCTGTTGAATTATCTGCAGGATTAAAACATGATGCACCCAGCATTAAGTCTATTGCGATTTAATGAGTCAAGAGGACACTACATGTCATGGGAGTAGATTTGGCAAGGACGGCGGTGACGTGTCCCTACCAATATCCAGAAATCACTGAAATGTCCCCATCAATAATTCGATCGGGTGCAGAAAGTCTTTTGTGCGCCAAGCTGAATCTGCACTTACCCTCGACCCCACCCCCACAGAACCCGGCGCGCGTCTCATCCTAGTCCCCACCAATGTCAAGAGCAAATCTACACCATTGCTACATGTTATTTCAACGCAGGGTTGAAACAATTCCTTATGCTGCTAAACTCTCATTGCCGTCTTAGAGAAGTAACCCATCCAATGGCAGCGGCTGCAGCTCCTCGTTTTGTAATGACGAGTTGCATGGGTGATACTGCCCAGACTCGTGATGGCAACAAGGATTTAGTGAAAGAATGACAGATCAGGTGACAGATATGTGCTTTCAAGCACAACTGTTTAACTCAGGTGGGTCAAACACAGGTCATTATGTCAATCAGCTCTACATATAAACACTGGTCAAAGATTTGTTCACCTTGTAATAAAGAACATAGACAATTAGTCTGACCAAAACAACCTGGACAGACCTGTGCATGATCAAATGTTCTGAGAAGAGTTTTGATACATAAATATTAGCTGAATTGATCTGCAGCGGTGCCATGACACATTTACGTGCACGAGACAGCACGCTGATCTGACAGCAGAGAGAAGAGGAGGGACCAGCATACAGTAGTTGGGAACAGCTGGCATAGTGCATGCAGGGATGCAAGTAAGTAAGTAAGTAAGTATGTACATTTTTTTAAACTGAAACTCACTGAACTTTCACCACATCTGCATATACTCAGATGTATGAGAATAGTTAGGCACCGTGATTTTTTTATTTATTTAATGACTCATTTTAGAAACATAAATATAGCTTGCGTTTTAATACTTGTGAGAGTTACGAGTCCCAGAGGCCACAACATGACATCATTCGTTGGTGTTAAACTTTTGAGTGGAAGTTGGAACAGTCTTTAAAGAATTAGTCAAAAGTGACTGATGTGTTCTAAAAGTTCAGAGGGAAGTTCATGTTTATGACTCAGACCGCAGCAGAGGAAATCCTCCGGCAGTTATGAACAATCTAGGAATTAACCATGCAGCCAGAAACAATATTGTAGTGAATTAGGACAATGGTGATGATTTAGGCTGCAACCAGTGAACAGAAATGACACAATCCTGTCTGAGAAAGGAGCAGATTCTATTTGATCTAAGAGACTGTTGTTAAAGTCTATGCTTTGCTTCAAACTATGTACTCTGACTACTTCAAAATTGCTCATCCAGTAAACTTTGATGAACATTTCAGATTCTTAGAATACATAATTGATGCTTGTAAAGAAGGAGGAAGCAAGCTACTTGTAAAGTAATTAAAAATGAAAGATAATATGAATGAATGGTTGAAGTCTGGAAGAAACCAGGCACCAACTTGTGAGGTGTCAGTTGAAAAACCAAAAAAGACTCCAGCTGAGGGATATTTGGGCCATTTTGTAGTGTTTTGTTGTTGTGAACCTCACTATGGTTTAAAGCATACGTGTCAAACTCAAGGCCCGGGGGCCAAATCCGGCCCGCCATAACTATTTATGTGGCCCTCGAGAGATTGTTGTCATTTTGTTTAACTGAAGCAGATTTTTAGCAAGAGATGAAGTTGAGAAATATATACGTTTTCCCAAAATTTTCAAGAAAAGACAAATAGATGCTGAAAGTAGAAGATTTACCTAATGTTGGGAAGCCAAACCTGTTTGTGCTGCTAGAAGAAAAACCAGTCAGCCTTCTGTTACGAGGCTCTCTGTGAAGGAATACACTTTACCACAAAACACAGAGCTATGCTACTGTTAGCCTCAAGGGAAAACATCAGCTTGTCAAAGAATTAAGAGTACAATTTCAGAATATTGTGAAGATGTTGCTTGAAATGCAAGGTGTTTTTCAATGGGAGCATTTTAGAAGCCGTGTACGCTCAAGGTGTGTGAGCAGGTACGCCCCAACCAAATGCTGCTGGCATTAAGCAGCATCAGTTTGTCAAGAAACACCATCGCAGAGCGAGTGAATGAACTGGCTTTTTATTTCTATAGCGCCAAATTATCTATTTATTCATATTAAAAACTTTTTTTTAACACTGGGTAGTTTTGCCAATACATTCTGCCACATCCGGCCCTTTGAGGACAGTCATGATGTTGATGTGGCCCCACATGAAAACGAGTTTGACACCCCTGGTTTAAAGGTTTATAAAAAGATGTTTAATTTGAGCACTGTAAAATTTACAAGATTAGAACTGTGCTAAAGAAAGCAGTAATTCCTCTTTGGATGGGGTTATTCGTACAAGTCATTGTTAATATGGTTCAAAGGAATAATTTGTGAGAAATATTAGGAAACTTCTGGATTTGACACCTGAATGTGCCAGAAGTGCTACATTTTCAAGCTGTTGTAGCTCATTTGTATCTGTAAATACTCATTAACCAGTAATTCAGTGCAAATTACTGTGTCAAGTAAAGTAATGGCAGTGTAAAAGTGTAAAAAAATGATGTTGCATGAACCAATGTGAAATTCTTCTCAGAAAATGAGACATTATGGCAGCAAAAATGTCAGATTTAGGACAATGTACTCATATCAGAGGAAGTCCATCCATCCACGCATCCTCCGCTTATCCGAGGTCAGGCCACAGGGGCAACAGCCTAAGCAAAGAATCCCAGGCTTCCTTCTCCCCAGCCACTTGGACAGCTCCTCCGGTTGGGATCCTAAAACGCCCCCAGGTCAGCAGAGAAACATAGCCCCTCCAGCAGGTCCTGGGTCTTTCTTTAGGTCTCCTCCCAGTTGGATGTGCCTAGAACACCTCACCAGGGAGGTGTCTGGGAGGCATCCTCACCAGATGCCCGAGCCACCTCAAAGACGTGTTGCCTGTACAGCTGACACCATGTTGGAGCCAGAATCTGCTCAGTGGGGCTGGAAGTCCTCATCCACACCCTGCATATATTTATTGTGGTTTTTAAGCACCTAATTACTAATTACAGCAGCTTGGTAAAAACTGTATGAACCAAGAAGAATCAATGACTGGAAAATCATTTTTGGGGTGTATTTTTATTTTTTAAGTCAGGAAAAAGTGCCATCTGTTAACATGGAGGACAAGGCAAACTGCTGCCAGCCTGCAAGGGGATGCATCGGTTCTTTGTGGCCTCAACAGCTGCTTTACATTCGTCATTTTTATTTTGATGGTCAGAACTGGAACACTGTATTGGAGGAAAGTGCAGCTTGACCTGGAATTAGGATATGTGCTACCAAGTGAATCTTTTAATTCTGCCATACTCATCAGTCCTGTAAGATGTAAACTCTATTTTTCTAAATGAAGCTGGTTCAAGAAGCTAATGCTTTACAAATTTTCAATGTGTAACTACATGTCAGGCTGCTACAAGCACATCATTTCAAAGTAATGATGCAGGATGGAACACAAGCCCAAAAAGGAATGATCAGTGTTTCCAACACCTCCAGGCAAAGAGACGAGGCTTAAGGAATGGAACTGAAACACAGGAAGCACACCACCTCACTCATTTCACCCCCTACCACATGACATTCCAGCATTCCTGAACACAATTTTACCTACACACACACACACACACACACACACACACACACACACACACACACACACACACACACACACACACACACACACACACACACACACACACACACACACACACACACACACACACAAGCAATCTTCCTCCCTCATATCTAGCTTTTTGATCACACCCCTTTCACTGTGCACCTCTCAAACACACACTCTGTTTCTGTAACACATTCAGACATGCACACAGACACACACCCGCACAGGAACTCCTTTGAGCTTTCCATCTAACCTGGTTATTTTCTCCCACATTCAGACAGAGAGGCAAAGTGAAAGTTCTTTACTTAAAATTACACTCAGACCTGTGTGCATATGACAGCCAGTGGAAACTATACTTACATAGAGGTCCAGCAGGCGGGAGCACTCATACCCGAGCTGTTTGGCTAGAGCAGCTGCTCTGGTGGATGTGGTTTTGCTCCAGTCCAAACTGTTCATACCTCTGGTCCGTCTCCCAGGCATTATTGCACTTCTAGTTGATCTGCTCCACGCTGTCCTTTAAATTCTTGTAGCTACAGAAGAACAACAGGTCAGCCTTTAATATAAAAGAATATGTTTTGGTTTTATTCCAATAGGACTGTATTCCTGCACGGTTTACCGCTCTTGTCCCACTTACCGAATATCAGTCCTTCATCTGGAGCCAGATCACTTCTGTCATCTACAGTTCCGGCAAGCTGAGTTTAAATGGCCTGTTGCTATGAGCTGCTTGTGTCACTGGGTTGGGAGGGAACTCTCCACCCTCTCTCCCAGAGAACCTGATGCCGAGGAGGAGGAAATTCAGTGAGACAAGCTGGGGGTGGAGAGCTGCTGGAGGGAGGTGAAGGAGGAGCTCATCAACTTATTCATGAGCAGCCTGGTTTCCTGGTAGTGACAGAGGCAGAGAGGGGCTAAATTTAGGTGGGATGCTGCCTGGACTATGTCAAACATCCTCAGTTGTCTCTCTGTGTGGTTTCTTTGTGATAAAACATGTTCAAATATCAGAGTGGGACCATAAGTCCTTTTCTGTCCAACAGGAAGTGCTACTGCAGTAGTCCATCAGTTCACCCCATATGATCACTATATCCTTAATGAGGCTATAATTAAAACATGGCACAAAAAGTAAAGAAACATGTGTTTGATAATAATATTCCAAAATACATAAACCTAAAATAACTTAAATCATTTTGTTCTCCATAAAAATGTCTCTTGTCAAAAGTTTTACAAGATCTAAATATGAACATGCTGCAAAGAAGAAGAAAAAAATACACCTGAAAATATAAATAAAATGTGTGCTTTAAAGTCAAAGTTTAAATAATAACAAATCATTCCATATTCTTTGCTCTTTTGCCGTTTTGTCAGAGCTGGATGCTTGGCATCCTTTCATGTCAATGAGTTCATTGGTTAATCTTCATCACAGAGAACAGCTCCTCACACAAATATGTACTACTAAACATAAACAAGGTTCAAGCCACATGTAGACGGAGCTGGAGCATCATTCATGAAGCGAGTAAACCGTACACGCACTACCTTTTGTGTCCCGATGCACTGAAGCTCTATCAACTCCATCTGCAGGTGCAGTTTCAACATTGATGGTAAATAGGTTGCGTAGCAACTCGAAATTAATTCTGTGCTTCAAAGTCACAAAACTCCAGTGTGATCATGAATTGATCAGCAAAGTGTGCATTTGGGAACAGTGTGGAGCTGCCTTGATTCAACATTACTTGGCAACAAGGAAAGTGAGACGTCTCATTGGTGCATTCCTGTCTCTCATAATTGCAGCTTCAGTTTAAACAAAAGTGATCATGTGGTCTCGTCCCTAGAGCTGAAGGTTTCAGACACTGAGATGAGAGGTTATGTCAGCCAGAAAAGCCAACCCACATTTCCGCTCTTCATCTCAAAGAACTGTGGATTTTTTTTTTCCTTTGCTGTCAATGAACTGACATTTTCTTGCTCAACTCAAAAACTCTGCTGAGAACGTTTCCCATACTTAGTCACAACACTCTATGATGATAAGGCATGTCAAACTCTGATTCTATTTCTCGCACAAAACTTGTTTTTACTGCAGCTTCACTTTGTGATTTTGCCTTAGCAAAAAACATCTTTTGTGATGTCAGAATCCTCTTTAATGCCACAGCCAGGACGAAAACCACATTGCTCCTCCTCAATCCGAGATTAAACGACTGGCCAGACATCCTCTCCAGCACCCTGGAGTAAAACATTGCAGGGAGGCTGAGGAGTGTGATCCTCCTATAGTTGATGCACACCCTCTGATCCCCTATCTTAAAAAGGGGGACCACCACCCCGGGCTGCCACTTCTTAAGAACTGCCCTCGATGACCCTGCAGTGTTGCAGATCCTCCTAATCACGTCCCTCCAGGTCACACTGTCATTGCCCATGTGAGTGCTGAAGTCCCTTAGCAGGACTATGGGGTCCCCACTCAGAGCACCATCCAGCACTCGTCCCAGGGACTCCAAAAAGGGTGTGTACTCTGAGCTGCTATTGGTGCATAAGCACAAACAACAGTCAGGACCCGTTCCCCAACCCAAAGGTAAAGGGAAGCTACTCTTTTGGCCCCCAGCGTAAACCCTAGCATCCCTAGTAAGGAAGCTGTTGCACTGCATTATGGGATTTATAGTTTGGGTGTTATCAGTGCTGCATATCACTGACTGGGCCATTAAAAAGATATATAAAAATGATCTTGCAGTCTAGGGCAAATGTGGCCCAGATACTTTGAGCTTGACACATAGAGTGATCAATACCACCATGCTGGTTGACCTTCAACAACTCCTGTTAGAACAAAACAACAAATCGTGACCAGACTGGTGACCAGCAAGAGAAGGAGGAGCCATAATGTTGTGGCTGCAAATGTATCTTCTACATGCTAATGAGGCCTCTAACTGTGTAAAATTAATAAAGTATAAAAATGGCCAATATGTGCGGTGACCTTGATGATTAGTTTATCAATCAAGCAGTTCAAAACATGAATGAATCCCAACAGGGGAACACTGTAGGGGCGCACTTTTGGGAGCTACACACACGTGAAGCTGTGTTGCTCATCCTTACAAGTTGTACGTAATAGTAACAGTGAATTATTAAGTTTCATTAGGTAAATGTATTGTTTTGAAAGGGAAATGTTGCCATGTTCTTGCTTAATATTGGATGTTAGGGACCTTATTTGTCTCCGTTTATGATTTTCTTGATTATCTGATAACATTATTAACACATAGAACCTGCAGGAGTTCAGTTCAGCACCCAATTTTTTAATTTCAGGGCCATGTTAAAATTTGTGACACACAGCTTGACAGCAGCATTGGAGTGTAATGGAATTCTTTTAACATTTACAATGTCTTTAACCACTCAGTTTTGTTCCATGAAGGGCAACGAGAGAAAAAGATGAATGTTGGACTTGGCTTACTCTGTGAATGCTTTTATAAAGCCAGTGGTCATTTTATAATGAATCACATTTATTACAACCGAACTGCATTTACTGCAGTCAACTGGTGTGAATCTGGACCTGAAATGAATTGGATTTCATTTATTGTACAGCAATTTGAGATGAGTTGTGTTAATGTGTTGTGAACTGGTGCTTATAATAAATAAACTGAATTGACTGGAAGGCAGTTAATCCTAAACATAATGAAAGACCTTCAGAAAACCTGAGGAAATATTTATCAAACCCACTTTGAATATTACACTCCTTGGAAACAAAATATAAAGAAATGAGGGACAACTTGAAATTTTTGCACTGTACTGTAGATCTATGGGAAAGACCAGAAAAAAATAGATTATCATAAAATTATAGATGGCAGCACATATTTGAGGACTAAAACATGTGTTTTAGTTTGATATGTAATGTGATCTGTAGGGAAAAACAAAGAGAACTGATTCTAAAGAGGAACATTTGCGCAGAACTTGGTAAGTCAGCAAAAAAAGTGTATCCATAATGACAGAAAGATTATTATAGTACGATCTGGAAAAAAAAAAAAAAGACAACATTTGAGTTCAGTGGTGAGAAACCATGAACGCTAGACTTCATCCATGAAGAAAACAGTTAAGTGGAATGGAGTTCATGCAGAGTACACCAAGAAAACAATTTTAAAAATGCAAAGAAGTCCAACTATTATTTTAACTTACTATAATTTTGATAATGTTGTCAGATATAAAGAATGTTTTTAAATCAAACATAAAAACTTAAGATTTTACATTGAAACTGAACATGTCCATTGGTTAGATGTGTGTAATACCACGCCTGTCCAGCAGGCGTCAGTGTAGACTCTTAGAACGTTAACCCAGAAAAGCAACAGAGAAGCTGCTGTTTAGAGCAGGGTTAGGGTTAGGGTCGAAAAAGGAAAATAAAAATGGCGCTTTAGTTTCCAGTTAGGATTTTGTCGTGGGTCTGTATATTGTGTCTAGTAAAAACTGCATCAAATAACATAATTATCGCAGTTCTGCCCAGAGACCGAGCTCATAGGCTAACTAGCTTAGCTTCAGTATGAACTCTCTGGTTAGCTACGGAGTGTCGTCTGACAGCGAGGAAGAAGTGGAGGACGTAAACATCGGGACAACTTGGTGAGCAGACGCTATTTATCATGAATACTGTTGTTTTATCTCTCTTCAACTTTTGTCGTTTTCTTCTCAAGTTCCTTGGATGGTCGTGATGTTGCTTCCAAAAAGACCCACAACTTTTTACTGGAGTCTGGCTCAGCATCAAGCGACTCAGACCCGGAGGACGCAGGGTCCTCATCATCACCTCCACTTCCACAAACTCCAGCATCATCTGCACCCTGTCGACCCATCCTCCCTGCGCCATCCTTAGTCTCTCCTAATAAATTGCCATCTCCGTCTCTGAACGCCTCCTCTGACAGCAGCGTGTTTACAAACCCTTTCAAGGCGCAGGCAGAACAGAAACTCAGTGCTCTGCAGAAACACGTCCCCCTCACAATGCAGGCCAGACCCTCTCAGATAGGGGGCAAAAGGGTGTGTGTGTCATACAGGAAAGATGGAAGGTGCAGGTTTGGGATCAAATGCAAGTTTGCTCATGACAGTGACCTTCAGATCCCAGTTCCTTCCAGTGACAGTCATCCAGCTGCCAGTGAAGAAACACCAGCATTTCATGCTGTGGGTGGAGGGTCCCGTAACCTCCAGAAGGAATCAAACGACAAAGAGTCTGAGCAGCAAACAAAGAAGAGGAGGGTTGGGTTGAGTAATACTTTAGTTCCTCCCAAAAGGGCACTTAAGCAGTACGCTATGCAAAGGGAAAGAGAGAGGATCAATATGTCCTGATGGAAATAGTTCTTGAACAATAGATACGCTTAATTGTAGACAAAAGTCTGAATTGGGCAAACTGTATTTGTAGCTCATCAAATCTAATTGGTTAGGTCCAGGGTTCCTCATAATTTCCTAAAGATGACACACAAAGCATTTTTACCTGAAGACATTAACTCAATGAACTGGGGGCTGAAACACTACTAAAAATATATGTATAATCTGTTTTTGGATTTTCCATGAAAATGAAGTTCGTAAACTATAAATAAACACACTGGGTAAATGTTAAGACATTTATTTACATTGTATAAATGGACAGTTTAATGTGTTTGTGCTCAGACAAATTTATTGTGACATTAGGTTCTACATAGCTTTGTTTTTCAAAGGATGTTACATGTAAAAGGTTATAGACAAATCAGTGACTGTTTACTGTTATTTAATGTGTTGGTATGTGATCTGCATATATCATCGGTCATTATTTGGCTGCTTGAAATGACAGAGGACTTTAGTGGGAACAATTCTGGTTACTTTTCCTACAAAGTCTACAAACAGCAAGTGTCGCTGTCATGGTTTCATTGACAGCAATATATCTGAAGTAAGCACACTTGTAGTATTTTAACAATTATGTTAAACATGATTTAGTCTTTTCCAGATATTGACATGTTTCCTCTGTCATTGCGACCATAGATCTTCTGTTTATATTTTTAACATGATCTTAGAGTAAGCAATAAATGAAAAGCTGGCCAGTGATTTTGTTTGTGATTTTTTTCATTACATACTCTGAAATCTTATAACTTTATCTCATGGGTTAAGTCTTCATTTATTCCATAAATAACTTTTCAGCTTATTTGATATCACACATCAGGCATTTGATTTACTATATAATCCTCAGAGGTGGACTATTATTGCATATTTGCAACCTACAGTCATGAATATACACACTCAAACAGCTAGTTACAGGACTATTATGTACAAAGGCATCAACATACACAAACTTATGTTTCCCTGATACAGAAACTCTAAAAAGCTACAGGGTTTGACAATGAGTGAACAGTATGTAGTATATCAGGGATCTACTGTTACCTCATACATGTCAGTACAGTATGTCTGTGCACCTTCCCTGCTGCACGTCTGTTGCGTTTTCAGCTGGAACTTTTCCCTATCCTGTCTGCTCCCAGACCGAGCTGTTCTCACCAACAACCTCTGTCTGCTGGAGTGAGCTGCCTGATGGAGAGGAAGAAGAGAGCACTGGATTGTCCAGGATGAAGGCATCTCCGTTGGCGGAGGCTGGATCCTGGTGATGAGGTTGGGATGTGGACATCAGAGGAGGGCTTGGAACAGCTGTCTGCAGGGTCTGAAGCTGCTGAGAGGCGGCTAACAAGGGGATCTGCTGAATGTGGGTCTGGGACTGGCTGACGGGCTGGAAGGTCATCTGCAGGATTTGTGCCTGGCTCTGCTGATGGGAAGTGTATGGCTGTAGGGGCTGGAGCTGGGGTTGATGCTGGGTGACCACTGAGCCAGGATGAAGAGCCAGCTGCTGCATTTGAGGCTGCTGTACCTGCTGAGCAGTCTGCACAAACTGGACGGGCATCTGGAGCTGGAGGTGGGTTTGCTGCTGGTTGTCAGCTGGAGAAGGGGGGTCGATTGGAGACAGGGCAATTGTTACCGGCACCTGCATCGCATGGAGGCTCTGGTCTTGTCCCAGTAAAACCACCTGCGGATTCACTTGTGGGGTCATGTGACTCACGTGTTGCCCATCCTGACCCAGTTGGTCCACCTGACCATCTTGTCCAATGTGGCTCACGTCCATGCTGGTGACATCTTGTACGGGGTTTCCTGGCAGCTCCAGCAGGGAGGCAGGGGTTGTAATAAGAGCACCAGCGTTGGCTGCTAACGCCTCAGCGATCAGCACCTCGGGATGGCTTTTGGCCTTATGGGCCACAACACAGTCCTTCTTCTCAAACTTCTTCCCACAAATGGAGCAGGAGAACTGATAGGTGGCATCGGCGTCATGCTTCTTCATATGCCAGTTGAGAGAGGCCTTTTGGCGACATGTGAAGCCACAGATCTCACACCTATTGACAACAAAAAGAAAGAAATACTTAGATTTTATGAGTGAAAGCTGTCTAAATAAATAAAGTGGTACAACTAATAACACCAAGCTACAAAGAGAAAACTAACTGTAGGGGCTTCTCTCCGGTGTGGATCATGCGGTGCACAGCCAGATTGTGGGAGCTCTTAAAGGCACGAGCACAGAACTCACAGATGTAGTCCCTTTGGTCTAGAAAAACAAACAAACAAACACAAAAAAAAGATTACAGACGTGGTCTAGTTATATTTCCATTTTTAAAACACAAAAGATTGAGCCTCTTAATGAGTACCTGTGTGGTGTTTTGCGTGACGCAGCAGCTGCTTCTGTAGGCGGAAGAGCCTCCCACAAGAAGGGTGAGGACAGACATACTTCTTCTTTAACAAGTGCTGGTACTTTATATGGTGCTGGTGTGAAAACAATGATAAGAAATATAATCAGATGGTGGTTAACCACAGGGTTTGATTCTTTGATATATGTGAATTTCATTATTTTAATTGTGGTCCAACCTGGAGTAAAATAGAAAAAGCAGCACATTATGTGCAACATTTGCAAATGATGTGTGCAATATATTAAACTTCACATGAGTTTTTTACAATATGAACTAAAACCATGTTCAACTTTTTAATTTAATGCAACATACAGTGTCTATAAAACACATGAACCCTCTTGGATGTTTTACCTTTTTATTCCTTGTATTAAGTGTGTTAATTAGTGTTGAAGTGAAAACTGATTTATACAAAATGACAAATAAAAATATGCAACATAAAACAAGTGATTGCATAAATATTCACCTCTTCAAGTCAGTATTTAATTAATGCACCTTTGGTTAGAACCACTACATGGAGTCTGTGTGGATAGTTTTCAATCAGGCTGCACATCTGGACACTACACTTTTACTCTATTCTTCCATGTAAAACTGTTCAAGCTCTGTCAGGCTGCATGGGGATCCAGTGTGAAGAAAATTCTCCATGGGACTGAGGTCTGGGTTTGACTATTTCTTTGTAGCTTTAGTTGGATGCCTTAGTAAGTAAGTAAGTAAGTAAAGTTTATTTATATAGCACCTTTCACAGAAAAAATCACAAAGTGCTTCACAGAAAACAGAATCAAACATGATAAAAATAGGTCATTGTCTTGCTGGGAAAAAAAACTTCTCCCAAGCTATAGCTCTCTTACAGATGGAATCAATTTTTTTCCAGGATTTCTCAATACTTTGCAACATTCAAATTCTCACTAGTCTCCTTCTTGTGCTGTAACTCAGTTTGTGAGGACGGCCCGATCTAGGCAGATTTACACATGGTGTCATATTCCTTCCATTTCTTGATGATGGATTTAACTCTAGGGTAGGTTCAGTGCCTTAGGAAGGTTTTTGTATCCATTCCGTGACTGATACATTTCAATAATCTTATCTGATTTGCTTGGAATGTTGTTTTGTCTTTATAAAGTATTAGCAACTAGGAGTACTGATTAACCAGTGAATGGACCTTCCAGACTAGGGATGCTCCGATACCAGATTTTTCCTAACTGAGTACAAGTACTTACATTTGAGTAGTTGCCGATTAGTACCAACACAAGTACTAAGACTAAATCGTGGTTTGCTACAACAGAAAAAATACGTCAAATACTAGTTTAGCCTTTTAAAAATATTTTTAAACACAATAACTTTGATCAGCAGCAGGTCATGTTACAAGAAGACAGGATCTGTCAGCTGGTTGATTCACTATAAAATACAAAGTCACATTAATCTGTTTTTCCATCCAAACTTAACTGTAAACAGAGTCCTAAAGGTCAGGCATCACACTAAAACTTAGGTCAGCACCAGAAAGATCTCTCTCTCTCTCTCTGAGTTATAAAATATTCTATAAAAGGACTGACTGCTTCAGCCAATCTGACCTGGACTAAATGCAACATGAAAGTCAAACAGACTGAATAACGTCTCGTAATGTGGAAAAACTAAATAAATTTAAATTAAAACCTTCACACTAAACTTCTCAGCTAGCTGATTTCTAGAGTGGGAATATGACTTTTAGATAAATAAATACACAAATGACCTGCCGTACAGATTTCAAAGTTCATTCTATGCACTGGACGACTTCTGCTGAACAAACTTTTCTCAGCTGATTAGAACAAAGTCGGTGTCTCTTTAAGCCTCTGCCTTATTCTGAAATAGTGGTTGATGTAGAAGCTTCAATCAGCTCTACTGGCTTCTTCTGTTGTCACCATTTTCTGTTAGCAAAACGTTAGCGGCTAAGCTAAACATGCTTATGAACGGAAGACCGGAACTTTATAAACCAGAAGTCAGGAGTGTGAGGATTTGAAGCGTGTATACTATGGCTAAATAAGAACTATTAGTACTAATACCACTGCAACGCAAGTAAGTTAACGCCATCTGCTCCAGAGTAAGCGCCGGTTAGCTGTTGGTGTCGAGCACTTCAGGTTAATGGAGAGCTAAGCTAAGCATCCCTACGTTAAAAAGTATCGGTTCTACGTATCGGTAGTACTTTTATGACTACCAAGTACTAGTATACGACCTTAGTATTGGCCGATACCCAATACTGGTATTGGAGCATCCCTTTTCCAGACACAGGTGTCTTTATACTACAATCATTTGAGACACAGTCCCTGCAATAAGGTGATCTCCATTACACTAATTGAGAGACTACTAGCACCAACTGGCTGGAACGCTATTAAATTAGGTAAGTCATTTTAAACAGGGTGAATATTTATGCAGTCACTTATTTAATGTTCCATATTTTTTTTAAATGTCATTATGTAGAAATCAGTTTTCTATTTGACCATATGCAACTCATGGTTCATTTCTAGAAGCAATAAAAGAGTAAAACATTCAAGGGGTGAATAATTTTTACAGGCACTATATGAGTAACTTGTTGAGAAATTTATTTTAAGAAATTCAAATGTGTATGTTGTTAAAAGATGGAATAGTGAATAAAGTCACGTTTTTCCCCAGAGCTTTGAGATGATGTGTGGTGAACTTGGGCTTTATAAATAAACTGAATTGAATAGCCTTTTCTGATATTCAGAGTTCGGAAATGCTAAAAGTAAATACAGTGTAAAGAGCCCAAAATAACCAATAGGTGATATGTGGCTGCTGAGACCAACCTGAAGGTAGCGAGGATGAGCCAACACCGTCCCACATCCCTCCATTTCACAGCGCACATACTGCACTGGAGGCTTCTTCCTGAACGAGTAAAGCAAACATGTTTTTAAACTACATTTTGCTAATTATTAACTTAAGATTTTTTCCACTATGTTAAACTCTGTTAAAGCATCATGCAACTCTAAACAAACTTTGGATAAAAGGATGAAATAATCCTTACTAATAATGGTAAATTATTAAGATTATTACCCAGACATTACTCTCACCTTCTCTTTGGCAGCCGTGGAGTTTTATCATCTTTTTTCCTACGACCTCTCCTAACACAGTGAGAACAAAAAGAGGAGAACAAAATACAACTTTACAAAGTTTTGGAACCAAACACAAGATTTTGAGGTTGATGCAACAACGCTAGAACACTGAAAAGACTGTAAATGACAGAGTTTTCAGTTTAAACACAAAAAGAAAAAACAACGTACTTCCTGGGTCCATCTGGATCTTCACTTATTTCCTCTTCCATCTTTACTTCTTCTTGTACAATCTCCAAGCTGTCTGAACCTTCTACTTTGATCTCAGTTGCCTCTTTTTCTTTCTTAGGTGCTTTATCTCTCTCTTTCTTTTCCTTCTGTCTTGGGGGAGCTCTGCGCTTTGGTTTAGGAATCTCTCTAAAAGATTAGATGTATTTAAATAATTAAAATATGTAAAATGATCTTTGGAAATACAAGAAAAAGTAATGAATGCCTTTTAAACCTCTCCACAAACCTTTCATCTCTGGGGTCGTAGCTCTGGTCGTTTAAGTCGTCTCTAAAAGGAACATCTTCATCACTACTGAGACCCTCTTCTTCCTCCGCGCCACTAAGACTAAACAAACAAGCAAAATATACATTATTCATACATATATATAATCAAACAGCAATTTTCACTTTCTGCAGATGGTCAGGTGGTGCACTTCAGGAAAGTTTACCTCTGATTTTGTGGCTGGTAGTTGAAGTCATTTGGGTCATCTAGAAATAGAGGGTCTTCATCATCCAGGATTTTCTCAGCTGCCTCCTCATTTTCTTCTTCTTTCTTTTTCCTAAGTAAGCATAAACTTTCAGCTATTGGTTCTTCACTAAATCAAAACCTAGTCTGTTTGTTTGTTAAATCTATGTGGGGAATTTAGACCCATTAGTTTGTTTAAATGTAGCCGTTACCATCTGAAAGGCAGCTCAGCTGAAAGGCCCAAGGATACTTTGATACATGGCTGGGCCGGGGCTTGAACCCGGGGTGCCCACATGAAAGGCAGCCTCTCTTCCCCGTGAACTTTTATGTTTACCATACTAACAGACTTGAGATGGCCAATGACTTGAAAATGTCATGAAAATACACTAATTCAAATAGCATCATAATTCCAGTATCATCTTGAAATATAAGTAACATTTATTCAACATTAATTTCACAGATATAGAAGACATCACAAAGCGATGACAAAAAGGCATCATATGTAACCTTTATCCTACTGGCACCTGGTAAAAAAGCACAAATAGGCTGAAGATTTACTTACATTTCACACTTGTCTTTATCAGCTAGCCCCTCTGCTGCTGCTGTATGACAGAGAAAGACACCATGAGATCAACTGACATAAAACATTATCCACACAATTTCACATGTAAGAATAAAACATAAATAATTCACTTGCAATATATTGCATTCTACACAGTTGACGGTAAATTGCAATACAGCAGATTTCAAAGTCTACAACCAACCTATCAATATAGACATGTGGCTTTAACAGCTTCTGATGGTTCAAAAAACACATCAACATGTTCCAGCGCTTCTGTGTCTGCAAAGATTTTCTTTTACAGGCCCACACTTGAAACAAAGCAGCTCATAGACAACAGGTTACATACCAGCTTGATTCTCCACCTCAGGTTCGGTTTTACAAACGGCCTTGGCAGAACCGCGGACAGCCCTGCCAGCTGTGGACTTGGCATTAGTCTGGGCTGGGAGCCGCCTGGAAGGAAGAGCTGCAACAAAAGGGAAGATGTACACTATCCAGACATGATCAGACAGAACAGATCACACAGATTTACACTTGTATATGAAATCATTTTAACAGACATGTCAAAAGGCTGTGCAGCATCTCACTGAGTACCTTGAACATCTGTGGCAGGTTTCTTTGGGTCTTCTGAACTAAAAGGACAAGAAAATACACATATTGCTTTGTTTTAAACCAGCAAAGCAACACAGCATCCCAAATCATAACTCTAATAAAATAAGCATTTTAGAAGTTGAAGCACTTAGTAAAACGTGAGTATCTTTAAAGACAGGTAGGTATTACTCCACCCATGCTGAAAGGGGACGAGCCTTGCTGTCTGAAGGCGTGCTTCTGTCAGGAACCGACCATAAACACAAGTCTACAATATTTAAAAAAACAAATGTGTCCTGGTCTGGAGGACTTTACCTAAGAGTCAAGGTTGTTCAATGAAATGCTTACTCTGTGCCTTGAAGGCTGTCTCCTGCGACCCCCTCTCCAGCTTCCACCTGACTAGAAGAATCTGAATTTTTTTTCCGCCTGGAGCTGGAAACTTTCCTCCGCTTGGTCGCACAGCTGTCCGGGCTCTGTTCGTCTTCGTCGTCGTCACTTTTGGAGTCCTTCAGCCAGGCTGGTACTGCCCTCGTCGACCTGTCTCTTAAAACTCGTCCTGAGGTTTGCGGGCTCGAAGCGGCACCGTTAACGTCCTTAGCTGAAGCGGAGACACCGGACCTCGGTCGGCCCGCTCCGCGCTCTCTGAGCGCCCTCCGCGGTGTAACGGTCGAACCTGTGGCCGAGGTCTGCTCTGCGGCCTTGTTCTCCTTCGGCTCGTCGCCTTTATTTACATCCCCGGCTCGGTCGCCGGCTGGTTCCATCACCGTGAGAACTCTTCAGCCTACCCCAGCTTTCTCTTGACTCAAGCAGGTTTACATGCAAAATGAGGAAAAACTAAACACATCTGCTTTAAAGACGTTTTGACTGCAAGCGGCCCCTATCCAACAGAGATGCATTTTATGTTGGCTTCCTCACAAATTAAATGCATATATTAATTGCTAGAAACTTAGAACTTTTTTTAATTACCTATTCAGCAATAAACCGATATAATTTTAAAGAAGCAGAGACTATTTTCTTGCTCTTAAAGCTATAGTAAACCTACTTATTCGCCCGGGCCTCGAGCACAACCATTTTGTGCGCTTTGTTGCGTCTCCTTTAAGCCAAATATAAACCGAGGGTACGTTCAAAGAGCGGCTACGCGTTTTAGCAGCTACTACAACCATCTGGATTTACCCATGGGTTCTTCACAGCATGGTTTATTTCAGCCGGATAGTTTACAAATCTACAAACGTAGCAGCCGCTGTGGAAAGGGGACTCACGCACAGACAATTGGTGATGCATCCTGGGAATTGTAGTCAAAAATTAAACCACAGTTTTGGACTATAATTTTAACTTAATTTATCTTAAGTAATGCTTTTATTTTTTTATGAAAACATATATATCTTAAAATATTTGTATTCATAAAATTATTGTCAATTAGAAGAATAACTTATATTCCAATTTAACATTAATTATGGATATCAGTTACTACTAGAACAGTTTCCACAGAGGGGGCCATGTTTTGCACATATTCCTTCTTTGAGGGGCATGGGTGTCGGTGCACCTGTCAAAATGATTATTTTTAGTTTGTTTTTGCTCATAATTTCTATCCTGATGAATACTTGTTTCACGCTACTGAAAAGGGAAAATTCATTAGCTGTGTGTTAAATTCTATGCATCCTACATAATTCACATTTAAAACTTTTGTAATACTACAAGTGTTTAATGTTGCAGCAATATGGAGCAAACATGGCAGCCACTGAAAACCTACACTGACAGTTCAGTGCTGTAGCTGCTATAATGAAAAGTATTAGTATGGATGGAAAAAACTATTTCTCACCATTATATGAATTTCATACTCTTACTCATCACACATCATCCCACGGCTTATCTAGGTCACTCGGGCAACAGCCATTGTAAGGAAACCCAGACTACCTCTATCAGCTCCTCTGTTGGGTGTCCAAGGCATTTCCAGGCCAGCCTATGATATAATCCCTCCAGCATGCCCTGGGTTGACTTGGGGACCTCCAGCTGGAGGGTCATGCTCAAAACTCCTTCCCCAGAGATGAATTGTAACTAAATGCCAAAACCACCTCAACTGGCTCCTCTCAATGTGGAGGTGCACCAGTTATTCAAAGACCTTCCCAGATATCAGAGTTCTCCACCCTGTCTCTAAGCCCTGTAAAGAAAACTTTTTTTTTTTTTTAATTATTAGACAAAGTTCATTACCATAGGTGAGAAATGAAATGAAAATCAACTGGTAAATCCAAAGCTCTCTATTCATCACAACAAACTGATTCAGGGTCCAAATCAATACAGATGCTCCACCAATCCCCCGCTCCTTCCTTCCCTCACTCATGAACAAGACCCAGTGATACTCTTTCACATGACTTTTCCCAAGACCTGGAGTTTGCAATTCACCCTTTTCCAGTCGAGAACCTTGGCCTTGGAATTGGAGGTGCTGATCCTCATTTCAGCTGCTTCACACTCTGCTGCAAGAGGGCTTTTGGTACAGAGACTGAAAGGTCTTTAACAAAAGCCTTCCACCCCATATCCTCCAAGGTTATGGGGACATGGTCATAAGCCTTCTCCAGATCCACAAAACATATGTGAAATGGTTGGGCAAACTCACATGCCCCTTGCAGCACCCTAGGGTGAAGAGCTGGTCCACGGCTCCACAGCTAGAACAAAAACCACAATACTTCTCCTCAAACCGAGGTTCAAGCACCGGCCCGGCCCTCCTTTTTAGTACTCTGACCCTTCCACAGAGGCTGAGGAGTGCAATTCTTTTATGGAACTCACCTTCTGGTCCTTTTTCTTAAAAATGGGGCCTGGAGGGTGTGTTCCAACTAATGACATAAATGTTTTATCTACCTCTGCCTCAGAGAGAGGCCTTTCCATCCACAAATCTCTCAGCTCTGATTCCTCATTGGGTTAATGTATTGGTGGGATTAAGAAGCTCCTCAAGCATTCTACTGCTTGATTATATCCCCAGTCAGCAGCTCCTCATCCCTATTTTAAAAAGTGTCCATCTACACATTTCAGTGTCAAAATCTGAAATTAAAAAAAATTAAATGGAAAAAGTATAAAGTGCCCTTTTGTGACTAGTTGATTTAATGCTGGCAACATGTGAACTTTAAATGTAAATATTCTAATATAATAATCCGACACAAACTCATTTAAGGCAGGCCACTGCATCTAATAAGAATTTGTTTATCAAATATATAAACAAATATTTGGCAAACATGTTGTCAAATCATGAAAACAAAGTTACTTTAATAGATGTACCTTACAAATTATTTACCAAGTAGTTATTAGCAGTATAGGTTAGAGTTCTGGCTGAATCAGCTCTGAACCAGGTTTCCGCACTTCAGTAAACACATGGTGTCACATGACCAAAGGAGCAGGATTTAACTGGCTGGATGCTGTTTGATTTTATGCAATGTAAGGGCTGAGCACCTGAATTTCTCATGACAGCAGAGTCAGACTTAAGACTGAAATAATAAAACAGAATTTGGGTTGCATAAAACAAAAACCAATAATGTCATTATTTAAAAACTTTTTTATATGTGCATTAAAACCTTCACAGATGCATTGTCTGTGTCAGAGTCATTGTGTTTACTCAGGTGATCGTTTTCCGATATTGAAAGTTGTTTGCCAATATGAGATTACTAATAAAAAATAGATAAAAACCAATGCTTTTCATAATAAACCCTGCCTGCTGTTAGCATAATATCTCATGAACGACTGAATGGATTGAATGGATGAAACCAAGAAGGTAATTATTGGTTATTCTACAGTTGATTAATTATTGGATTTCACCACATTCAAGATGGCTGCCACTAGAAAATAACCCTAAAACACTAAACCAGGGGTCACCAACTCCAGTTCTTGAGGGTTACCCTCTTTTACATGTTTCCTGCTCCAGAACACTCTAATCAAATGATTTAGTCACTTCCTCACCTTGCTGAGTTCTGCAGAACTGCTAATTACTAATTGCTAATTACTAATTCATTTAAATCAGGTTTGTCAGGTCATTTTACCAGCTAAAATTTACAGGATTGGTTGCCCTGCTGACTCCTCCCACCCTGAAATAAACTGTTCAAGCTGCTTCCCTCTGTGATCTGTCAGAACCAGAACATCACGTCACAAAAACCAGCTTCTTCCCATCAGCCGTTGAGCTATTAAACACTCACTAAACTTTAAACATACACTAGAAAACCCTCTCACCCAAAGAAAATCTCCCAGAATATGCATATCCATCACCAGTCTAACTGCTGTTTATAATGTAAATGTTTTGTTTTTGTTAAGTGGCAATTGTGGGGATCATGGTTCATGTTTATTTTTGCTTGCATGTCTGTGATAATGTGTGAATCCTACTGCACCAATGCATCAAGAGAAATTCTTTGTACGAAGGTGGCCATAAATCTGATTCTGACCTTCGAGGACTGGAGTTTGTTACTAAACACTAAAATGGCAATGAATGAATGAGTGGATTTATTTTGATTTGTTACATTATAAAGCCTCATCCTGCAGCATGGAATCAATTTATACACCAGTATGGACATTCCTGTGTTTCCTGTCCTTAAAGCTGCAGACTCCTGCTACACTCTACGTGAAACACAGAGATTCTTCTGGTTTTTGCTGAATGGAAGAGTAGCTGATGAATGCAGGAAAACTGATTATAGAAATAATGCAGTGTGTATGTTATACAACTCAAACTGCAGTGTTATGATCTTGAAATTGGTTTAAATGTAAATCATGTTCTAAATAAAGTGTTGTAAACAGCACTTTGCACAGCTGGGATTTTTACATAAACTATGATGGTTTAAGTTATTATTTCTTTTAGGTTTTCCTCCTAACACGAGTAAAGTGTGAATTAACTCAGTTTTAGTGTTACATAAATTCTATATTGGATTAGAGATTTAACAAGAAAGAAGTAAAAGTTTAACTCAGAAAAAGGTGGTTCAAGTTCATCTCAGGAAATAGTTTATTTTTCATCAGCTCTGAACTTTGTGATGTCACAGACTGTATGTAAACTAAACTTGAGTTGTTGTAGACTCACAGTGAGATTTAACCTAAAACAAGATTTACTGTTGTTTTTGTCTCCAATAACATGTTTTGATTGATTTTACTGAACACTTGTGAACTTCAGGTCTACTCCTGCTACTCTACAAATTAAAGTTCCTTTCATCACAACCAGGTTTAAATCTTTTTGCACATTTTAAATTATGTCAGAGTTAAAAGCTCACAATACTAAAACAACCCTCTGGCTGAATAACAACCCATTTCTGAGAACAGTGTTGTGTCTGCTTGACACAGGCATGAGCAATCAATTTAGGATGAAACCAAACAGCATCCAGTTAATCATGTCATGCTTCTTTGGCCATGTGACATTGTGTGTTGATAAATAAAGGATTCAAGTATCACTTGGGAAATTAAATTTGTCAAAATAGTACAATCAGAAATGATAAAACTATAAAGTGAGATATTTTCTTCCATATATTTGCCACCAGATGGCAGTGTTATAACACAGTTATTGCTTCAAATAAAAGTTACTCCTTTGAAGTAAAAGGATGGAGCAGGGGGTATGATGTGTGCATGATTGAAGGTAAAATACCCAGAACCGAACCTACAGTCTCAGCAGCAGATCATCTATCATTTATAAATATACTGACCTTTTATAAAAAAAATTCATCAGCAAGTTTAAATGTACCAAAGACGTGACTGTCAGGCTGATTGGGCTGGTAAATTGTCCTTAGGTGTGAGTGGGTGTGTGGTCGATTGTTTGTCTCGTTTGTCTCTGTGTGGCCCTGCGATGGACTGACGACCTGTCCAGGGTGTCCCCCGCCTCTCGCCCCTTGACTGCTGGAGATAGGCACCAGCTCCCCCGCGACCCTCTGTGGAGGACTAAGCAGCTACAGAAGATGGATGGATGGAAGTTTAAATGTTTATTTTAAATGAATGAAATATGTCTCTGATAGTTAATAAGTCATTCAAACCTTACACATAAGAACTAAAACAATAGCATCAACTGTTAGAACTAAGAAATTCTCTTTTTTCATTCTGAATTTGACAAATGGAACCATTTTCTAACAACTTGTAAACATTTTTTCTAATTTTTTTACATTTGATTTTGTTTCGTTTTTTCCAAAATCACTGGTTGATGGTGTGTTGATGTGGTCAGTTGGTTGAAATATGGTGACCATAAACAAATGTGCTCTCCCTCCTGCTCCCGTTGTTCCACGTCTTATGATCCAAATCGTCCCTGAAGCTTTGGCTCTGGTGATACTGGAGTAAAGTTGACGGGCCACTGAGCAGTTTATGAAACATTGTCCAAAACGCTGCGTTCTCTCCCTGTCCACCATAAAACTTCACAATAGTCAGCGATGGGTCTGTTGACCTTTCTCTCTTTCTGACATTCTATTTAAATAAAAACTAAGCACAGAGTCAAATGACTGACGACAGCACTGCATTCTTCCAAAAACACTTTATTTGTTTTCATATCACTATAAATATGCAGAACAAGGTTATTGGTTTCAAACAAACCTTTAGATAGAAAACAGTCTGCATAGATCTATAAAGCTTTAGTAAAGAGAACATCTTGTCAATAAGGCACACACTAGTTTAAATGGTAACACCTATACAAAGGCTTATAAAGCTCCACTGACACAAGGTGTTCATCTTCTGCTGCCGACGGTGAAATGCAGGTCAAATAAAGCACAGCAGGTGATTTGAGCAGGAGGCCAAACCAGGACGATTTCTACCTTTTAGCATGTTAAATTCCAGCAGCAGCTAAATGACTGTTGGACCTTCTGACGCGCAGCGATGCAACACCACCAGCTCAAAGCACCGGGGTCGAAACACCTCAGTGAGCCAGCTTTCATTCACGCTGAAACTGCAAAAAATGTAGCTGAACATGAGGGTTCTGAATGTTCCCACTTACAACACCAAGTACATCATGTTACAGATAAAATAACAGTAAATGTTAATGACTAATAAAAACTACTGAACACTTTGGCCCAAAGGAGAAAAAAAAAGAATAAAAAGACAAGAAAACATGTTTTTTCTACTTTTTTCCCTAAACAAGATGTAAATAAGAAAAGAAATACGTGTCTGAATATATTATACCTTTTCTTTTTACTTCATACATAACAACTGTAATGCATATATTAAATATATATCCTGACTTTCTGTCATCATAATAAAAGCAGTTACAGGCAGTTAGTTCTCTACATAAAATCCAGTTTAAACTGAGAGAAAACGCACAACAACACGGAGCGAGTTTAAAATGGACCATTCTCATTTCAACTCTTGGAGCAATAACTTATTCTCTCATCGATACTCTCAAAACACTAAAGTTCAGATTCATGATGCCAAAGATCTGGAGAGATTGTTCATGGTGTAAAAAAAACAAACGAACTGAATGAGTTTAAACACAAACGAGCTTCTGAATATGTTTTAAATTTGTGTGAGGGGTTCTCAGCAGCAACTTGAAGTAGTTTAAGGGTTTCACTGCACACAGCACATATGGCTACTTGTATAATTCATAGTGAGGTACTGCTCCAGTTTTACACTTCTTGTCAACACATTGTAGAGTTTAACAAGTGCCAACGAAAGATTAAGAAGCCTATTGCTTATTTATTTGGCTCCATTTTAAAAACAAATAGGTTCACACACAAAACACTGGAAAACAATCCATCTCCACGCATGAGTTCATGCTCTGTGTTCAATATTTCTTCATCTGAAAGTGGCTCTCTCATAAGTAAGTGCGCCTCAGTCGAGAACTAAAGAGACGGGAGTGTTGGAGCACTCAGAGGAGAGACTCCAGAGGTGCTGACTCAGCTCTCTGTGATGCAGGAAGAATGAAAACGCGGTTTATTGGAGATACATTTAAAAAAGATCCAGGTAGTGTGCACGGATCTGAGTTTACCACCATCTTTTGCTATAAAAAGTTTAAAAAAGCACAGAGTTGGAGATGTAAGGCACTCTAGTCAAACACAGAGTCTTCAGACTGGGGTGTGTATTTAAGTTGGGAGGTGTTCAAGTGATGGAGCAACTCGGTTCTTAAAAAAGAAAAGCCTCTAGCTTCTGTTTATATTTGTTCACCTTAAAAAAAGTCAAGCAATTCAAATGCAATAAAAATATACAAAACCTACAAAAAAAAAAAAAACGACATTTATTCAGTCTTATCCCCCTATCAGCATTGTTTCTAAAGATGGGAAATATCTCAATGCACGTGATGCATTCAAGGCTTGTTGGTAATTTTCAAATGCTTACATGTTTGTTTCTTTTCTCTTTCATTTTTGTCCTCTAAAAAAACCTGCAACGAGCTGTCAACGTACAGATTTAGAAGAAGGGACAAAAGGAACCAGGACACTATATTTAGGAAATATTCACACCTGCAACACCTAAAGCCTTCATTTAACACAACCAAAACACAATAAGAGTACCAAACGGCAGTGAAAGCAAACACATTCAACCAGCATGGACGGACAGCATCACCTACAGCATGTAAAACTGGCTGCAAAACTATGTTTTATTATTATTATTAATAATAATAATAAAACATAGGGAAATAATTTGTATAAAGACAAAGACAGTGGTATCTTCTTTTATCAGTAGTTCCTGCTTATCATTTCATCCTTCCATTTGACTTCTTGTTTTAAGTTTTTAGCAAGTGTAAAGGTCTCCTTCACAGAACTAA
>SSNR01000117.1:898240-915453 GCA_006937965.1 Callopanchax toddi
CTTCTGCAGAGCAGCCAGAGCAGCCGTGTTGGCGGTGTAGTTTGTGATGGGGACGTACCCGGCGCCGTACAGGCTGCTGGCTGCTGGGATGCGCTGTACGTTGTGGGCCATGGCATAGACAGGAGTGATTGGACGGCCCTAAAAAATGATGGAGAAAAAGATTGTTTAGACATTAAAAAACTAAAGGAATGCACTCAGTCTTTATTGACAAATGTGCTATATTTAACCGCCAAGTGTTAAAGGTGACAAGTGCCTGATTTTACACACCCACCACTTTATTAGGTACACCTAATAATTACATAAATAACTAATCAGAGTGAGTCTGAGACTCACCTGGAAGGGTGGAGGGGTGGACACAGCAGGCAGGACGGTGGCAGCAGCAGCAGTGTTGTGTTCAGGGTGTTGCATGGCCAGTGGGTTGATGAGATGCTCCACCGTGTGCACTTTCCCCTCCTCTATCAGCTTGGCTGCAGGAGCAGCACTGAACACTGGGTACTGTGCACCCAGAGCCGGCAATGCCACTGCACACACAGAGAGATATACAGAAATGAAAGCCCGGATAACAGAGGGGTCCAGAACAGGGTGTAGAAGGAGGAGGAGCCACACACATGCAGGCATGCTCAAACGTGCACACAGTCGTGCTTAGATGGGAAGGGGATGCATGAAAAGGGTGTGATAAATGACAGAGTGAAAGAAAATGAGGAGGTTAAGGATACAGTTAGGTCAAGGGGGGAAACTGGCATTGAGGTGTGATTCAGATTATGACGTTGCTCAGCTGTGGATTAAGCACCCTGCTTGAAAACACACACACACACACACACATGCATACACACGTAACACATCGCAAAGCCATTGTTTCAGATACACAAAATGTCTTTTCAGTCTGGTGGTGGTCCTATGATCCCACCTGAGACTACAAGACCCAACTCCAGATTTGGGTCGGCTTGTTTCAGAAACATCAGCGTCCAGTTTGTAAAACTGGTCTGCGATGGTGACCAAATACAAATAGGTGATGAAACAGTTTAGTTTCGTAATACCATTGAGGATTAAAATAATGCCAGCGTTTGCAGTTTAGGGTTTTTTCTTAGGGGAAGTGAAATCTCTTTCCTTTGACTTGTGAAAATATGTGAATTACTCCTCAAAGACATGAAACAATTGGCATTTTCTGCATCTAATCAGTCTATTCTCAACAGAAATTGTGTTATAGCAAATCATGAATGTGTAACTAGTTCAATGTTCTTGAGTTAAATGATGATGGCATGTCACCAGACTGTTGATTTAAAACTTTCTCTTTAAAAACCATGAATAAAACATTAAAGCTGTAAAAGTGTGGAAATTTATTTTGCACTTTTGACTGAATAGCTGTAATTCTGAAAAGAACATCAAGCCCAACTGAACTTTTACCTCTAATTCTAACCACTGGATACTAATAAGTCTCAAATATAGAATGTTAGATGACCAGAATAATACAACTTCTTCCTCTCTATAGGAGATTTTAATCGTCAGTCTTCATCAGAGTCATGATTTTTAAGTGCATCTGGTAAAAGTGGGACCTCTGGTGGTCAGGTGAGAAATAGCAGGTACCATGTTAAACATAGAACTAATGATTCTGATGATGTTTTAAATTTAAATGTGTGTTGTTGAATAAGTGTAACTGACGAGAATAAATAACCACTTTAAATGTGTTTGTGTAAAAGTTAGAATTCACAGAAGTTTATGTAAACTTTATTTAAAAATTATTTTGACTGATGTTAGTTTTGTATTACATATGCTAGTAAAAAAAAAAAAAAACAGATTTCCGTATAAATAACAATGCAATGTGAAACTGACAAGTAAAATGAACTGCTCTGAAATAGAGAAGATTGGAGCTGCTATTCTCTCATGGTACTCACTCGTTAGCGTTTACGGCCTACAGAACTGCTGTTTCTAGGAACAGTGGCCAATCAGGTAGGTAGCTATTATGGTAATAATAATTTATAACCTCTTCAAAGAGATGCAATTTAAAATTATCAAAAAATCTTGGATTTTTTTCTCAAATAACAAAGTGATGTGTGCATGAAACCTGAACATCCATTTCTGCCTCCTTAAG
The DNA here is from genome assembly GCA_006937965.1 of Callopanchax toddi. Classification (NCBI taxonomy): domain Eukaryota; kingdom Metazoa; phylum Chordata; class Actinopteri; order Cyprinodontiformes; family Nothobranchiidae; genus Callopanchax; species Callopanchax toddi. Next base: position 900,330 of record SSNR01000117.1, read on the forward strand.
AAGAACATTTGGCTTTTTAAATGTAAACTTTGATAATGACATGTGGTAGATATAATCATTTCAGTAAAATTTATGACAGTAATAAAATTTCTGCAGCTAGGTCAAACATGAGCACTATCTTCTGGTCTCATAGAGGCAGAACACAGACTTATGGGTAAAATTTAAGACTGTATGTACCGATAATTAAAGGTTATTGATCAGTCAAAAGGATAATCACTAAACCTGGTCACAGAAAGACTTGGGGGCTTTTATTGTGCTGCCACTATTTTTGCACTGGATGTGGCAAAATGTTCTACTATGAGACACTAATGTTCTAACTTATGTTCTTATATTAGCTGAGTTTCTCTCTGGCTCTTATAACCATGCCATCACATTTACCTTTGCTTCCTTTAGAAAAAAGTAGAAAAATTAACTCAATTTAAACAAGTTACTCACAACATTTGTATCAGGTTCTTCTTAGTTGATCCAGGTGTTATTTTAAATGAACTTTAATTTATTCTAAGCTGGCATTATCTTTAAAAATAATCAGAATAAATTGGAAAAAAGATTAGCATTAGTATGTTAGTTTTGCATTGCAGCTCCAGCCTTGACTCTTTTAAAAAATCTAACAAAGCAGAGAAACATAACAGATGGAATAGAAAACATGCAGGTTTTTGTGTAAAAGACCATTAATTTTTAAAAATTTATATTTTGAGAATAATTTTTTAAAAGTCAAAGTTGGAGCTGAGTGCATGTGGGTGATCGATGAAGCATATTAGTACAGCCCTGTTCAGCCATGTAACACAGTGCTGTGTGGAAACAAACAGCTTTCGTTTGTGTTGGATTCTGCATTGGAAGTAGAAAAAACCCCAAAGGCTGTAAAATATTTTTAAAAGACCTAAACTCTATGTTTACTAGCAAAGACATTCAAGTTTAAACTTGTTTTCTTTGGTGAGACAAGAGAACAGTTCCATTTATTCTAAAGTTTTGAACGTTCATATTAAACAGGTGGAAACCAATGCAGATCCTTGAGTTCCTTCAACACAGCACTGATTTCAGTCTGAACACCAAACAAGACAATTTTGATGAGGAAGGTGGACAGAATAAAGTGTGAAATAAAGCTGTTCCTTTCTGGTCATGCTAGATTCTTTTTGGACTATAAATTGTACAGATGAGGGTATTTTGGCTCATGACCATCCAGCAACAGCTATTCACAAATCAAACCGCACAGAACAGAGGTTTAGTAAAGGCTTTGGAGATGGGCAGAGGACATAGACGAATGCGCCTGTCTCACTGACTTGTGCCAGGTTTGATGCCAACTGGGTTGACGGAGGCAGCAATTTCCAGACTGGGCATCAGTTCATAGGGCTTTTCGGGCTGTTTGGTCTTGCCCTCATGGTAGCGACTGTAGATGCCACGACCGGCAGAGTAACCCCCGAGGTACGACCCCCGAGGTCCAGGGGTACGATTACCTGCAGCAGCTCGGCCACGACCTCTCACAGTACCTGCTTAAAATACAATTAAAGGGTTTGTGGTTTAGCACCTTTGTTGGGCAACAAGTTATCAAGTTTGGAACTTCTTTGGAAGTTCTTCTTGAGCTCTGCTTGCACAGGTTGAGGTTTGAGTAACACGCTTTTGCTCATAAAAGCCTTTGGGTGAAGCTTTGTCTTATTCCTGAGCACTTATCTAAATCTTTAACCGATGTGGGCATTTGAATGATGGTTCTGGTAAATGGTACTATTGGGGATCTTTGGTGACAACCCTGCAACAACCCATCATGAAATGTAAAGTGGCGTCACAGCAGGAAAAAAGATGGTGTTAGAAAATTTTATCACATGGCAAGAAAGTTCATTGTTCATTGAGAGAGATGAATAGGAATGTGGATGTGAGAGATTACCATTGTTCTGTATCATTGGGGATCCTTGGGAGAGAAAACCAAAACAAAATGATTGTTGATAGTTTCAAAAGATTTTCCTGCTCCCATCCAAGACCACATTTAATCAATCATTTAAGACAACTGGATTAGCATTCATTGGTCCATCAATTCTTCTTTCAACAACAAGTTTCAGATTTTTCAACATATCAAGCAAAAAGTTTGTCATGAAAGCTGAAATCAATAATATTTGTGTCATCGTGAAGATTGTCAAATCATAGTCTGGCTGACTTTTTTTAAAATCATACTTTAACATCTTTCTACTGTCGACAACACAGTTTTTAAAGTGCATTAGTCCAATGAGTTTCTGCCACAACCAACATTCTTAATAGTTGGCTTCAAGAAAATCATTGACTCTTGCAACTTATTTCAAAAGCAAGCAAAAAAAAAAAAACCCAACACTAACCTTTCACAAAGTAGTCCCTGTTGGGTCCAATGAGCGTGCTGTAAGGGTAACCATAGTAGGCCAATGTGTAGGGGTCACACTGGTAGACGTAGTTCTGCTGAGTGGCTTCAGGCGTGGCAGGTATCCCTCCCTTAGAGGCCTTCTGGCGTGAGTACTGCTCCTTATCTACCGGTTTGGCAAGTGTCACTTCGATGCAGGACCCTTCTATCTCTGTGCCGTTGAGGTGATCCATTGCCAGCACAGCATCGTCTCGGGACATAAAGTGGACAAAAGCATAGTCTCGGATTTTCTTCACACGCTCCACGCAGCCGGGGTTCCACTGGCTGAAAATCTGTCAAACCAAAACACAATGTCATTGAAAGAAAGATTAAAGTCATGATATATTTTAAATGGTGTGCAGTTCCCACCTTTCGAATCGTCTCCTCGCTGGTCTCCATCATTAGATTTCTAACATAAAGTATTTTCACCGTTTCCATGACGTCCTCATCTACGTCTATCTCTGGCTCAGCCCAGTCCACAGCAATCTGATGACCCCACAGCTGGATTCGCCCAGGCATCAGCTTCCTGCGAGCCATGGCAGCTGCACGGTGCGACTCGTACTCCACAAAAGCAAAGCCACGGTTCTTCATCTTGTCTGCAGCGCTCGCATAAACTATCACATCTAATACGCCTTCTGTCACCTTGGAGACCTCCTCTAGGATCTCCTCACGCTTCTTCGTTTTGGGAATGCCTCCGATGAAGAGACGGCAGTTGTCCACAGAGGAGCAGACCCCCAGCAGCCGCCCAGGTCGCACCTCATAGTTGTTGAGCTCCCGAACAGCCCTCTTGGCCTCGTGCTTCTCTGTGTACATTACAAATGCGTACCCTCGGTTTTTTCCATCAAAGTCCATCATCAGACGCATCTCATAGATACGTCCTACGGACTCAAACACCGGAACCAGTTCATCCTCATAAACATCTCGTGGGATCTTGCCAACAAATATTTCACAGCCTCGAGGAGGAGCCGGACCATTCCAGCCAGGAGGGGGGCCATATTTGCGCTGACCGTTCTCCTGCACCATACTGTAGCCAGTGCGCTCCATCAAGGTCACCAGCGCAGACTCATTAGGAGCACCAGCAACTCCCTCTGGGACGTTGTTCTGTCCTTGGAGGGGATGGTGAGAGGCACCGGAAGACTTGGAGGGTTTGGAGGGGGTAGAGTTGTTGCTCATGGTTGAGGAGGAAGCAGGATCTTCGGCTGTCATACTGACAAAACCATCCAATCAGATCTGTGGCCTGAAGACAAAAACAGAAAAACACATTTATTAGATGGTGTCAAACACTGGTACAGCTAAAAGGAGAAAGACAAGTTGATTAAAAAAAAAGAAAAACAAGCCACCAATCAGAAGGCATCATTTCACCTATAAAGGTCAACTTGAAGTGTTGCAAAATGATTAACAGAGCTCAAAGCCTGTTAGATTATCTATGAAACTGGCCAGGACACATAACGTGACCCGAACATACAAATGGAACAGCATCTATAAACCCTCATGGAGCCTTTCCCCTATCAGCAGGTTTACAACCTTGTTTTGTCGAGTCCCTCAGATCCCTCGCTGACCTTTGACCCCTATCAGTGAGAATGAGGGGCTGTAAACCCTGAAAACCCTGGCTCAAGGTTCACTGAGTATGACTTGGTCACATGTTCAGTGCGTGTGTGAGTGTGTGTGTGTGTGTGTGTTTGTGTTTGTTTGAGTGAGTGAGAGAAGTAACTTTGTGAAACATGATTCCATACTGTTACAAAAATCTGTGCACTATTGTTTCTTGTACATATTAACCTGTTGCGTGCAAACACACACACACACACGCACACACACACACACACACGCACACACACACACACGCACACACACACACACACACTCACACAAATTACAAGAGCATGCTGGACTATAAACCCTCTTATCAATATGAATGTGATACACCATGTGGGTGTGTGTATTTCTGTGTGTGTGTGTGTGTTTGTGTGTGTGTTTGTGTGTGTGTGTGTAGGTGTGTGCGTGTGTGTGTGTCCTTTCATTAAGGGGTGCAGCCCTAAAAGAGCAACAGAGAACAATCAGAAATCGGCTTCCCAAACATAAACCTCTTACTTTTTGTCCAACACAGCCAGCATTCAGATTGGAAAAATCCACAGCCGTTAAAATCCCCCCCCCCCCCCCCCCCCCCACACACACACACACACACACACACACACACACACACACACACACACACACACACACACACACACACACACACACACACACACACACACACACACACACACACACACACACACACTGAGCCAGAGCCAAATCATGAGCGCTGATGAAGGAGGAGCTAAAACAGGTAGTGAGCAGTGTGAGAGTGTGTGTTCATTCNTTTTTTTTTTTGTCAAAATAAAGGTCCTACTTGTAAAACTTTTAAAATGCTATTTTTGTAAATAGGAAAGACTGGTTGGACTTTGACGGAGAAAGGAGAAGCTGTCAACAGAGGTGAAACACTACGAAGTCAAGCAACCATGGTAACATGCACACTCGTTTGACCTGACCTAATATTCAACTCTCCCACTCGCACACACCACCACACACACTCACACATGCACCTGCTCAACGGCTATTTCCTCCAAAGCTGAAGGACTTAGAAAAACCACAAAACAACTCACAGACGGATGCAAAGTGCACAAACAGTTCGATGGAGTTAAATAAGTATAGGTTATATAATAGTTTAAGGAATATTTCAATAGAGAAAAACAATACATTTGTGGTTGAATCATGTTTTGATGGAGGACAAATCAGGGCAAAATACCCAGAAGCTCACATTTACATAAAATCTGAACATATACTGAATGTAAGGTTACTGTCTGTTTGAAGCTGAAGATTTATGTAAGAGTGTTTCTGCATAAGAAACAGTAGCACCACCTTGTCCTGGTAGCTTGCTACATCTAAACACAGTTGTCATGAGTTCTTTCTGATTCATTTCTTCTCCTGCCTCCCGTTTGTTCCTCCTATCATATTTTTAGCCCGAGGACAATACCTGGAATTTAAACAAAAACCATGAACAGTGTGCAGTCAAGACTTTTGGTAACATTAGGTGACCCAAGTGAAAACGTAACTTAAATCTTCCTGGTTTTGACCACTGAAGTAAACAAACAGGGAAACAAAGCAAATGGTTAGAAACATGGGAACAGTCAGTGCCGGCATTACTGAAAAATAACAAGAAGACAATAAGAGGTTAGAGATGTTGGATCAACATGAAGAAAAACAACTCCAGCATAGCGTTGAGTTGTATTCACATGATCGTGTGTCTTTGTAGGTGAAAGAGTCGAGGAGGAAACCTGAAGTACATACAGGTAGATAATTAACCCTGACAAGAGCCAATCACAGCCTTTGCTCGGGGGACAAAGATTTACAGACGATAGTCGAAGCAAGTTATGAGTTTCAGCCTCTTTTTGCCAGCAGTTGAGTTGATCGGAGCTCAAGGACAGAGTTCACCTGGTCAAAGGTTATGAACTCAGATGAGCTAACAAGTGAAGGAAGTTAGTGTTTTAGTGGTTGCCATGGAGATGGTCCATTACCTGATGTTTATGATTGATAGAAGCACCTGATTCTCTGCATATTAACTCGTTATTGGAGACTGGGTGGTTTTATGAGTGAATGAAAAGCTTTTATAGGTTTCCTTCAGGATCACAGACTCCTCTTTTTGTTACAAAAGCGAGCCACGCCACTGGAAAGCGAAGTTTCTCAGAAGATCCTGTTTGATATGTTAATGTACTGATGATGATTCAAATCTGTAAGTGGGTACGTTTCTATGAAGAATTTGTAGATTTGCAAGCCAACAAAGCTCCCGCTTCACGGCAAACTAGAACAGAGAAAATCTGAGCCTGTGCAAGAGTCTGAAACAATGCTTGTCTTAGTTTTAGCCGTTATCCTGACTGACAGTGATCCGGGAGGAAAACAGGTCTGAGGTTTAGCTGTTCGAACACACGTGGACATGTGGAGGCGACTGATTTTCTGCGTTCGCCCAGCAGCTGCTGACATCAGTGTCCCAAATCAGCAGAACAGGATCAACGAATCACCGATGCTCCAACTGTAAGCCCCTATCCTAATGTGGTTACACAAAACACAAACCAACAGCAGACCAAGTGGAACAAACACAGTTTAAACCACCTTTACATTCATTACTGACTTAAAACAGAATGTCAAAGAAAGTTATTGAAGGTCAACAGATCCTGTACACAGCAAAGACAAAGGAAGAGGGGGAAGTGAGACTGGAACGGAGCTAAAATCTTGAGAAAAATGTGCAACAGCAGAGGGATGGTGGTGGTGGGAAAAGAGAAGAGGAAGCAGAAGCAGAGAGGATATCTACCCCCGTTGCTCCACAGCGCTCCGCTGCCCGGCCGCCTGCTCTGGGAGTGTTAGTCCACCTCCATGAGAGACAGGTACAGCAGGGCACAGAGTCCAGCCTCCTCTGCACTAACACACACACACACACACACACACACACACACACACACACACACACACACACACACACACACACACACACACTGAGCCAGAGCCAAATCATGAGCGCTGATGAAGGAGGAGCTAAAACAGGTAGTGAGCAGTGTGAGAGTGTGTGTTCATTCGTGGGTGGATCCTATAGCTTTGGTTTTTCAGAAAGTTACCAGAAAGGATTTCTGTTTTTAGAAAATAAGTGTGGAGGAGATTGTTATGGGAAGAAATAAATCACGTACACTCATGTTTTCTATTGCTATGATGTAAATAATCTGCTCAAATCTTTTGCCTCTTGGTTTTTCTGGTGTTTCTGAATGTAAAAGTAAAACAGTGTTTGGATATGTGTGATGCTAGAAGTAAAAACAGATTAAATCTGTTGCATTTGATATGAACAAATGATGAGAATCAACAAAGACGATCCAGCATTTCACAACAAACTGAACTCTAGTGGCGTTTCCTTCCTTCTCTCATTAATCATTTTGAATCAGTGGACTAAAAATCCTTATTGTGCAATTTTTTTTAACAATCTCTGTATGTCTGCAGAATTTGCTTCTTTACTTTTGATTCCTTCCTTTAAGCTTTGAGCTGCATCAAGAATCAGACTCTAGTGTTACCATTTACTGATGAATCTACACAAGTTGCTGCACCAGATTCTTATCTTTTTTCCAAGTAGTGAGATGTAGCAGGTGATGTTTGTGAACAGAGAGGTGCATGATGGGAAATGCAGTTCGATCACTTTCTGCTTAGAGATGCAGAAATGGGGGGAAAGTAGCAGGATTTTTTTCAACTGGGAGTTTGAATACTTCCTCATGTCACAGAGAAGAGGACATTAGGAAATTCTGACTGGGAGTAAGCACCAGAAGGAGTTATGTTGTGTCAGCACAAGACTCCGAGTGTGTGTGTGTGTCTGCGTGCGTATGTGTGTGTTTTGTACATAACAACGGTGAACGTGTTCCTCACTCAGCTTAACTTAAGCAAACAGCACACACCTTCCTGGGCAGTCAAGAGAGCAGATAGAGAGACAAAAACAGACGAGTGAGAGCCTGGAGCTCACGATCTGAAGAGTTTCTGTCTGAAAACTCCAAAAACTGCAGGAGTGAGGGGAAAAAGAAAAAAAACAACAACAATGGGTTTTCAAATGCTAAACCAAACCACTCTTAAAAACATAAAAGCAAACATGCAGAGATATAAGATTAATGGATGAACAAGAGGATCAAAAAGCAGAAAATAGAGTAAAATAGCAAATAAATAAACTGAAGCATTTTTGATTATAAAACAATGATAGATCTCTGATTGTATGTGTTTAACAAAATATCAATTTAAAAATATTCTAATTTTGTCTCTAAAAGGGTTTTTTTCTTGTTTTGATGGACATTATTGTTGGCTTGAGTGTGAAAACTTAGAACGATGGAGGAGGAGATTCAGTAAACTGTGCGCTAACAAGGTCAGTTTAAATCAAAGATTAACTGTCAGTCATTAGCGTGAGCCAATCAGGACTCTCGACACGTCTCAGAGGACTCAGATGTTCTAGTCGCTGAACAGCCGAACCATCAGGTCAACGGTTAAACCTCTCAACAAGATAGAGGAGAGGGGGACTCAAAACTCATCCCATTAATCACTTGACCTGCCCAATCAATCACTGTCCAGTCAACTCACACCTTCTGCTTTGGGTGTGTTTAGCTTCCATTCAAATGACAAATCAAATCAACAAACCATCAGGAAATTCAGTTGAGCTTTTACACAAGTTACCGTCAACATCATCCATAAAAAAGCACTCACTTGTGGCGCTCAATCTGCTTTTTTTTTAAAGGTAATTCCTGTGTTAAAACAAAAGTAAAAGTTTACGGCACAAAGAAACAGATCACCGTCAAATCGGACTCATCATGGGATTTGTCGACAACAAGGGTCATCGGATTAATCCTTGAAACTAAATATTATTGTGCTCATTCATTGATTCTGATTGGTCTTTGATCACGATGGCAGACGTCTCCTCACGGTCGACTGTGCATCACCGCTGTGTGTAAACAGCTACTCAGGACTGAATAAGGAGTCATCACGCAGCCGAGGGAGAGCAGATAGTGCCTCATAGACTTTGTTAAATATCTCAGATAAGCATGGTAAGCCAGGGTCACACACACACACACACATGCATGGTATTTACATGTATTGCAGATTCCAGATCAGTGTGGAATCTGCTAAATGAGCAAAACAATAAGTAATCAGCAGTAAACTCAGCAGTAAAGCGGCGGTGGTAATCAGTGTTTTGGTTAAACAGCCTGTGTGACTGAAGATGACGAGTTGCTCATATAAGTCAATGAGTAGCAGGTCACAAGATCAGTAATCCTGCTGTTTATTCATTGCAGAGTGATATGACCTCTTGATCTAGCTCCAGTGCTTCCTGGAAGCTGTTCCTCCCAGTCAAACGTAGAAACAGACTCTGTATCTCCAACTGATTGTTTAATCACAAGTTGATGCTCTTAAAGAATGACTCCTTATCCCTGTCCCTTTAATATAAAGTAACCTTCAGTATATTTGTGTTATTTTTTTATTGCAGCAGACAACTTTATCAAAGTGAGCTGCAAACGTGAAGTGTGACACGTGACGTCCATTTGAACTGGGTCTCCACTGTCAGCACTGCAGCAGGATCAATGAAGAATTTGGTCAAGAAGGAATCTGAATTATCTGAAGAATTTAAGATTATATTTGGATCCATACAGGATCTGCTCCTATCCGTCCTTTCTTTTATCTTTAAAGAGAGTCTTTTGGATATTTTGTAATGAGTTTCTGTGTAAAAGTTATAAATAATCACTGCCTTTCCCATTGCTGACAGCTTCCTGGATGTCCTCTGTTCAGAGACATAGAGTTTATGTCCTACAGGACTGATAAGCAAATGCCTAGTCCACCTTAAAACAGCTTCAAACTCCAAAAAATTCATAACAGTTCATTCAATATTACTTTTATTAAAAACATTTAACCTGTCAGTCATCTGGTTCAACCAGGAATCAAGTCCAAAAAAAGGTTTTAAACATTTCTGCTGAAATAATGATGTAATGTCAAATTAATTGCTGTATAATTAAGACTGCAGCAAACACTTAGACAAGCCTTGTTCATAAAGTTAGCTTAGCATCACGATTATTTCAGCACAACTGCTAGACCGGAGCCCTGGATTCAGAAAGTTTATCAAATGACATCACATGAACCAAAATTAGATTTTGAAGATTGGAGCTGTTTTAACTCTTATGTCCAGTCAGTCAGCACTGGCAGTATTTGTCATGAATACTTTTATTACAACTACCTTGAATTGTTTCAAATTTCAAAAAAATAGTTTCAATAAAAAAATTTAAAAAAAAAACAAAATGTTTCTAACACAACGAAAGCTTTTAAAAAAGTATGGACACACCATAACATTCAATACATGTATGGTCATAACTAGAGGGCTAAAATGACAGCAGTTCATGGTGCTAGCTACAACAGGTTTTACTTCAAAATTGCCCCCCCCCCCTAAAAAAATCCCTTTGACTGAATTCTCCTCTCTTTTCTTCCAGTCCATGTACCTGTCACCATCATTCCTCTGACTCACTCAAGCTCAAAAACGAGCAGCAGAGAGGGGGGGAGGACGGCGAAAGGAGGAAGAAGGGGATGAAATTAAGAAAAAGAGAAGCTGAGCAGTAAGAGAAGCTAAGGAACAAGAGGGGATAAAATGTTCAGGCCTCCCTGAGTTCCAGAGAGCCCTTCAAAGTGAAACCGGCCTGAAGAATTTCAGGTCAGACAGAGTGTGTAAGTGACTGCGTCAAGCTCACACTAACTTCACCACTCAGGGATGATTCCAGTTCATTTAATCTGAGCCCCCCCCCCGCCACCTCCTTCACGTTTATATCAGATGTCACCGAAAACGCCACGATGTGACTGAAACCCAGGAGCTTCAGACAACAGGGTCCACATCAGCAGCACCGAGGTTACATTTATCATAAAGTTACAAACAGAGGAGCCTCTCACTGGGCTCCACGGTCGTCACTAATCAGAAAGCTGCTTTGGCTTTAGGGGCTTTGCTTCCTCGGACAAACACATTCCTCGGGGTAATCAGGCAGCCTCAAGGCCAAAGCTGACATTGTTTCAAACAGCTCCTCCTGATGTTGACTGTGTCCCGCTAGTGATGAAGGCTTCTGTGACTCCCTCGGTGAAAGTGTGTCATTGTGTGTGTGTGTGTGTGTGTGTGTGTGTGTGTGTGTGTGTGTGTGTGTGTGTGTGTGTGTGTGTGTGTGTGTGTGTGTGTGTGTGTGTGTGTGTGTCAGAGACAGGAGCGCAGCTTTGATTTTAAAGATCAGGCAACAAATATTCATAAAGATTTAATGTGACGTTTTTCCTGTTTGCTTTCATTTTCTCATATGTATTTTATAATATTAGAGCATAAAAGGTTTTTATAAGCAAAGATGCTATTTGCAAATGCAATTATTATGAATATATATATGTTAATTTAACAAGTATAAATGCAGTTAACACTGCCTTTTATGTAAAATAACAAGCATATATCAGGCCTACAGGCTTCAACGCTTACTTTCAACTGCTGTCACCTGATTGAGGCCTTAAATATTAAAACTTAAAGGCACTGCAGAACCTGGCTTCAAAACTAACTGCAGAGGAAAAATTTTAAATACATAATTTTATCCTTTCACACAAAAAAGGAAAAAACATTTTTTTTATTTATTAATTTGGGTCACAAAGTGTTATAATCTAAGTTATTTAAAATAGGTAACAATTCAATAAGATACAGGAAACTAACACATATTCTACCAAGTGATGACCTGCCAGTTTAATGGTTAAAGACTAAAATAATGATATTAGGGTGATTTGTAAAACCAAAAACAAACTAATGAATCCTATCAATGTGTTGAAGTTGTAAAACCATGAATTGAACAATGGTTTTTATTTTACATGATGAAATATTCTACCGAGTTTTCAAAATAATTGAGTAAAGGAACCAGTTTAATCTACTTTAAACCTTTGAAATAATATTTAAAATGTTATTACTCTATTGCGTTGCATTGAGCTCATAAACTGACCACCATTTGATTTCAATTTGTTTTTACTATGTGAGCAGATTTTCACCCATATGGACCAAAAACTACACTTTACTTAACACAGATGAACAGTTTAAAGCTCCAATCCAACTGACTGACTGTAACCTTTTGATCTAAGCGCCTTCTACATTCTCACCACCTGCAAATGAGCTAACCTTTGTCCACACCCAGGCCCACCCTGATGACAAACACAGCAAATCAGCTCCAAGATCGGCTCATTTCAGCTCCTCTACCTCCAACGTGGCTTTAAAAGTGAATCAGTCCTGTTCATTTTCATACACTTTTCTGTCTGTTTTAGCATGAACTATATCTGCATGGAATAAGCAGAGATCTAGATCACACACACACACACACACACACACACACACACACACACACACACACTGAGACACAAAGCAAACAGCTCACCTCATCTGGGCAAAAGTCCACATGTTACCTGAATGAGAACCAGGAAGTGTTGTCAGTAATAATACCAGATCCTCCATGTAGACAGTGAAGCATTTCTTCTAATCTCCATCATGAACACACTTTCCCTCTCTCTCACAGACACACACACACACACACACACACACACACACACACACACACACACACACACACACACACACACACACACACACACACACACACACACACACACCTTTTTTTCCTCCTTTAAATGCTCCATTGCTCACCTGATAAGGAATCAGACAAAAGGGATGAAAGGGCAAAGGGAGTGATGAACACCAATGATTGACAATAATCAGGAAAAAGTCAGGAGAGCAATAAGCACTGGTTTTTACCCTTCAAAATAAAATACCATATAATTACAAATATTCAATCTTCATTCTCAGGTTATAGCAATCCACTATAGTTCTCTTATAGTGGTATAACACAAACTAACAGGTTGACAAAATACAAAGTGAGAGGTCACTAAAGTCAGTCTGTGAAATATTTTAGTCTTAACAAAAAAAAAAAAAAACCTGCAACAATCAGATGGAGCAAAGTGATTAGTTTGGGAGTATTTTATAAGAATGTGGTCAATTTAATATCCAAGATCAATTCAAAGTATGATGTTAGTACAAGGTTGAGCACCATACAAAATAAGAAAACTATTGGTTTAACATGTTATATAAAAAACAATTAATCATAGTATCAAATGTCTGAATTTTAAAAATTATTTTACAATATTATGATTGCTACATGTTTAATGTTTTATTATGTTTTAATAATAAAAACATTAAATATTAAACAAAAACAATGTATTTTTAATATTAAATTTATTATTTTTAACAAATATCAACTAAAACTTCACATTTCAAGTGAATTTTTTAAATGCAGCTGTGAAATTATCCTTAGGTTTTTGCTGAAAGATATGAGTAGGTGTTGTACTCACATGCAATGTGATTCAAACAACAAGGGTTTATTTGAACCAAACAACATGAGCTCACTTCCTGCACAGCAGCTAAAAACGGGTCATGAACTGGCGTGAATACATGAAGAAAAACAAATCAAACTTCTGCATTTTAACCCTTTGACCTTCAGGTCAATAGAGCACATGTCAGTCCCTAGGAGGCATGCACTGAAAACAAAACACTTTAATGAAATAAAACGAAAATCTAAAACATGTTTTTTATAGACAGTTATTAAAGAGATTTTCTAAAATCTTTCCATTGCTGTAAGTATCGCATTACACTTGTGTTTACCCAGTTTGTAAATAACACCTGCAGGAGCAGCAAACTGTAGCACTTCTGGTGCCTCCAGGGATCCAGTCCAGCAGGATTTATTTTTGAAATTATCATGTAATACAAAACTGATAGCACTGAATATTTATAAAGCAATTTTGCATGAGCTGCTATTAGATCTAAGAGATCGAAAATGATTTTAGATGACAGAAAACACTTTGAGCTTCACTGTTCTTGGACTAGTTATTAGCTCATGTAAAAGCTATTTCTCTAAACAGAGGCTGTTCAAGAAGCTATCCACTAGCGGTGAAACGGCAACTATTTAGAACTTTTCACACATCAATAAATCATATCTGGTTTTTGTTCAGTTGGTTTGTTAAAAGGACCTGAAATCGCTGTGAGTCAAAAAAAAAAAAAACATCAAACAGATCCTCCAGTGATCTCATCAGTGTGAGATTAAAGGGAAAATAAAGTGGTGCATGTGTGTGTGTGTGTGTGTGTGTGTGTGTGTGTGTGTGTGTGTGTGTGTGTGTGTGTGTGTGTGTGTGTGTGTGTGGCGGGGGTTACTTGTACTGCATGGCCCCACCTCTCCTCTTGTGGCCACTGACAATGAGTAAACACTAATCCACCTTTGCTTANTAAGCAAAGGTGGATTAGTGTTTACTCATTGTCAGTGGCCACAAGAGGAGAGGTGGGGCCATGCAGTACAAGTAACCCCCGCCACACACACACACACACACACACACACACACACACACACACACACACACACACACACACACACACACACACACACACACACACACACACACACACACACTCAGTGTCATGCCACTCCACTGGTTCCACTAGTTTCATTGTTCAGACTCCTTCATCTCCTTTCCCATCTCTGCTCAGACTGAGTTTGTTGGTAATCCGGCTGGCTCTGCTCAGGTGGTAAAACAGGCAGGTCTGGCTCACACACACCAAGAAGCTCAACGAAACACATGACAAGAACATACCACCCAAAAAACGGGGAGACCAGTGGTCAGAGGCACGAGAATATATTTAGATTTGAGACAAGAAAAAAGAGGAAAAAGTGAAATTTCTTTTTCCAGTGAAGACCTTCAGAAAGCCAGAAACACATCAGTTAAAGGTTGACTCTTTACCTGAATCCCAACGCGGACACTGACTGATGAACAAGGCAGAGGAGAGGCAGGTGTGTGTTTTACCTTCAGAGGTCAGCGCACACTAGTCTAAAACTCTCTGTCCATTCACGCACTACTAGGTGTTGACAGGCTGCAGCAGTGAGACATGCAGAGTGTGGAGGTAAGCAAAGGTGGATTAGTGTTTACTCATTGTCAGTGGCCACAAGAGGAGAGGTGGGGCCATGCAGTACAAGTAACCCCCGCCACACACACACACACACACACACACACACACACACACACACACACACACACACACACACACACACACACACACACACACAAATAAACATCCAGCCACAGTCCTGTAACCTTGCAGTGAAGGTTACAGCAGTCAGCTGGGTCAGTGTGATCACTTGACCA
>SSNR01000117.1:916946-943351 GCA_006937965.1 Callopanchax toddi
TGTGTGTGTGTTTGTGTGTGTGTGTGTGTGTGTGTGTGTGTGTGTGTGTGTGTGTGTGTGTGTGTGTGTGTGTGTGTGTGTGTGTGTGGATGGGTGAATAAGAAACAGACTCTTTAACATTATATTGTGTGGATTATAAATCATTAAAGCAAAAATGGAAAGTCACTTTAGTAGAAAACAACACCAAAGATACGGATGATGTAAACCAGACCAGAGCTGTCCTTTTCCTCTCATGTTTACCAGAAACACAGTCAGACAGAAAAAGGAAGGACTGACAATGTGTGGAAGTGTACTTAACCTAAAAACCCCTTAAAGAGAGAACGAGGCTGCTATCAGGTGGGCTCCCACCCTGCTCTTCTAAAGTGTGTTTGTGTGAGATGTCCACAGGTGACACATTAACCATCATCTCTGTTAATGAGGGACGTGCAATCAGGGATTGTCACCTTTCTGTCAGCACACTCTCATAAACGCTGAGAGCGCAGAGTCAGGTCAAAGTTTTCAGATCTGGAAATCATTCTCCAGCCCCGAGAGACGAGGTGGGAGTGAAGGCCGAGCGTCGAAGGAGAGGGAATCAAACATCGAGACGAATTTATGACCGGCTGTATCACACAGGCAATTACACGCGCACACACACACACACACACACACACACACACACACACACACACACACACACACACACACACACGTACACACATTAGGCTAAGGTTACTGATAGAGGAAACGTCTGATTGACCTTCATGTGCTCAACACTTTTAAAAACATTTTTTTAATAAACTATAAAGGATGAGTATACAAAGAAAATAAATGTATGTCTTGTAATATATAAATATTTATAAGTTTGTACCTCTTCTAGTATTTAAGGGTTTTTCCTTCCAGAATTAAAAACATCTGATGACCAGTTAAAGTTATCCTGATGCTTCTGTCACCTCTGAAGGGTCACAATAACATTTAAAATACTGATAAAGATTATTTTCATGATCATTGACTCACCACCTCATTAACTTCACTGACACAACAAAAAGAGAAGGAATTATGTATTTGTTGTCACTTCATCTTATTTATTTGATCAAACTCCAATCCAGAAAGGGACAAGCTGTTAGTTTTTAATTGCTTTTATCCTTTAGGTGAAACTTATTTCTAACATGTTGCCTTTGTGTGTGTGTGTGATGATTGGTTTGCAGTAATAATAATAATAATAATAATAATAATAATTCCTGAACAGATGTTGGTTTAACTCTTAGAATGGATGTCCATCCATCACTGACTGGCTTTTGGAGTCGATTGGATTCAATATTCTGTCAATTTTAGAGACAATGAGATACATTTTTGTGTTTTTTAAAAGATTTTGTCAAAATGATCAACTCTATATAATGTATTAACACACGATGTGATAACACCTTATTAGTAGCATCAACTAGAGGTTTAATGAAATGTGTGCAGGACAATCTGATTAATTTAATAACAAAAAAGCTGATTTTTGTGTGCATGCAACAACTTATTCATTAAATCAAATGTTTACACAGATTTAGTGAAACTTCTTTTAGTTCAGATTGTGTTTAATGACAACATGCTTCCTAATCAGAGCGCCTTCTAATTCAGATATATCATAAAACTACATTTTTGTATGCACTGAGGTTGATAGCTGTAAAAGATCTCTATGTTTCATAAAAATGAGACAAAATCACACATTTTAAAGCTTCCAAAATGATCTTTTGTTTTAGGTTCTGGCTTCCTTCCAGCACCTACAGAGATGAAACTATTCAACTTGTAATTTACCAGAAACGTTCAGAAAGACGAGCCTCTTAAACAGCTTCATGTAAAAGAATAGGAATAGAAGCAAAATCAAACAAAACACTAAAACGCTGATCGAATTCAAAAGCAAAACTTAACAGTGGTGTTAAATTACAAAGCAGAAGCAGTAAAATTCATTTAGTAGGAAAGTAGAAGGAGCAGATCGCCATCAGTTTACTGTTAACATGGGAGAACTGGCCCTGCAGGTCTCTGTGAGTCGCTACACAAACAGCATCAGACCGGGCATCAGATAAACACGAACAGCTTGAAAAACTAGTTTCATTCAATTAAAAACAGTTTGAAAGACAGAAAAAAGATTTCATACACACAGACACATTCACATTTCTAGAAATGCCTTTAGTCATTACCCCAGACTGATAATCCGGTCATAAAGACGTACCTGTGTGTCTGACTGAACCCATGTGACAGCAGGTGGGAGACGCCGTCCTGTGTTGAGTGTAAACCTCACAAACTGTCCTCTCGTTAGTGGAAACATAAACATTACAGAAATGTTCTAAAATATGTCTCAGCCCTGCAGAGCAGCTGGACGGCCCCAGCAGGAGGAAAAGGACTTTCTCTTCTAAAACATCAGATCTACAGAAGCTCATAAACACCTTTACTTCTCTGATCAAAGAAACAGACACTGAACGGAACCATTAAAGAAGTAAAAGGCAATAGAGAGTTTTTGTTCACTTCATTTTGAAATAATACAGATTCATATTGGAGTTCTTCTTTCTGGTTAGAAATTCCTAGAAAGTACGACTAGTTTAGAACAATTATGTAAATATTTGACTTTTTTTCTGTTAAAGTATTTCCTTCACTTCACCTCCTGTGAGTATTTTTAACTGATCCCAGTTGTCTGATTAACAAAATGACTCAGCACAAAAAGACAGCCCTCCTTCCACAAACCTCCCCACACTGGATCTGACTGTCAGCTCCAGATTTTTGTTTTTCTTTCCTTCTCTCTGATGAAAGACATTTCCCCTTTTGCCCAGAATCTGGTCAGCTGACACTCTGCATGCAGTCGTGTGGTTTGTCGCTCATCAGTGGCAGACGAGTGTGTGTGTGTGTGTGTGTTTAGATCACTGCCAAGGTCAAAGAGACAAGGCAGGAGGAAGACAGGGTGGAGAGATATGAGGAAAATTACTGAAGCAGCTCAAAAACCTGAGAGCCGTCACACTCCATGACTGTAAACCACACTGCAGCTGCTTATTTACTGGTTAATAACCAGTAACCACTGAAACGTCAACATGGATGACTGTCCTCAGCGCTGTGAGTTATAGACCTAACTACCATGTGACGGAGAGGGAAAACAGAATAAAGTTTGAATAGACCTGACGGTGAACAAATCTGCAGCCACGTTCTTGTTTTTAATTGTCTGTTTTGTTTAGTGTTGTTTTTATGCTGCTGCCATATTTAACACTCAACACGCTGTATTTACTGCAGCATGTGAACGCATGCACACGCGTTGTTTAGTCTGTAAATTCAGATCAGAAGTCATTTAAAGTTTCATGGAAAAACATCAACGACAACAAACAGTCAGATGTTTTCACCTCACAGAGAGCGCTTTTAGATTGAATTCACCTCAGAAAGAAAACAATAAAATAACTTCACCTCAAGAACAAAAACAACGAAATAAATCATATATTTTATGATATCTTAAGTACCGGTAATAATGGATTTGATTTTTATAGTGCTTTTCTATTCAAGGATGCTCAAAGTGCTTAATAGATTACATATTTCACACACACACACACACACACACACACACACACACACACACACACACACACACACACACACACACACACACACACACTCTGATGGTAGTAAACTATAGTAGCCACAGCTTCCCTGAGGCAGTCTGACAGAAGCGAGGCGGCCATTTTTCACCATCAACCCTCAAGGAGCTGGAATTTAACCAACAACCCTCCAATTACTGGATGACACAATGGATCCAATCAGAAGACCTGGTTGTTTAATCTTTGATCAAATGTAAAAGTGATTTTCATTTGGTGTCTGCTATGGAAGCCAAAAAGGACATACTTAGAAAAGTCTTTTCATGGCGTTAAAGTGATAATATGCAGTTTTGCTTGTTTTGGGCTCCCTCTGGTGTCCGTTTTAAATTACTGCATTAAACAAGTTACCAGATCGTTTCAGCTTCTAAACGCCAAAATCTACCTGTTGAAATGTCTCCTCAGCCTTCATAGCTTTCTACAGGAGCGGTTATTTACTATTTCAAAGAAATCAGCTGTGTTCAAGCAGGGAGAGGTTGAAAAAAAGCAGGAATCATGAGCTAAAAACACCAGCGCTAGCATAACAGCTAGCCACATTGGGTTAGCCTAACCCTCGTGAGACACGTGACTTCCTGGGTACCGTGACGGCGACGGAGATCTTGCAATCGTGGTATTCCGGCTGTAATCACCAGATGGGGCTAAGTGACTTTTCATTAACTTTGTAAAGGGTCATATTAGCACATACTGGCTCAAGGAAAAGATTTAAAAATATGAAAAAGTTGCATATTATCACTTTAAGTCAAGAGAGCGAGTTATTTATCCCGTTATCTCGATAAAGATTGTTTTCTCGTAATAAATTTTTAATCCCATTATCTCAAGATAACCCTGCTTGCTTGGTTACCTTGAAATAAATAACTTGTTTTGTCGGAAAAAAAAACAGCCTCTGTTATCTCGAGGTAAAAGGTTAAAGTGCCTGTGACTCCATATTTAAATCACTTTATATTAAACAGGTGTAATCTTTGATACCTCTAAATCAGCGTTGCACCATTATAACTCAAAATACGCTGTAATTATTTCCTAACGAGCAACTCAGAGATCAGAAGAAAGCGCCGCCTTCCGGTTCTGCTGGGTTTCTCCTTATTTGGCAGCCTGACACTTCTGCTGCAGCAGGGGGCAGTGTCGTCGCGTGAAAGAGAAACGAAACTGAAACTAAACACTACACGGTCTATGGGCAATGGCGGCGGCACTGCCTCGCTCCAGTTGTCGTGAACGTGCATGTGGGAGGAGAATTGACCATATAAGCAAGTCCGGATCACTATGACCTCATAGCGGGCTGGAGTGAAAAAAACTGTTTGAAACCTGGGTCTGAAATCTGGAAGAGCTTCTCACTGGCTGTACTAGGAGACAGATGGACGCCGTTTTTTGCTCTTTCTGGCAGGTTTAAGGTGAGAACTCAACGTTGCAACATGATAGATAAGTCAGAAAACACGGAAAACCATGTCATGGGCACTTTAATGATCCTATTTATATTGACTTCAAACTGAGTTACACTTACACAACTTACTGTTTTAGATTTTGTCCCTTTCTTAACAGTCGGCAGCAACAATACTACAATAATGAAACCAGTTCTTTTTTCACTTCAAAATCATCTCGTTATCTCAAGATTATTTCATGATAAAGAGTTGTTATTTTGAGGAAACAAAGATGGTTTTCTTGAGAAAACTAAATACAAACAACATGCTGCAAAAACAAGCAAAACTTGCAACGAAATTACTAAAAAAAAATACTACTACTATCATTATTATTATTATTATTATTTAAAAATTTAAATAATTTTCACTTGTCCAAACAAGGGCTAATGTTAGTATTGTTGGTGGTTTGAACCACCTCTGAATAATACAGTTGTCACTAAAAGAGCTCCATGTATTCATCTCCCCTCTCTGATTGGTCAGATCCAACATTTCTGTCCATCATTTATTGTAATGGGGAGGGACTCAAAAAGAAAGAATTCTGTCATTGGCTGTAAAATGAAGACACAGCCCTGAGTGCATGAGTCACAGGCATTTTCAAGTATTTTCCCGGAAATTACAAATACCATACCAAATCCACCATGAGCCTGGCAGCTTTTTGAGTTAAGTTTAAACTGTATGCATGTAACAGCTCCTGACTGATCCCGTCTCGGCTCCATTTCTTCTATATTAAACAACTGGAATGTTACTGCAATAAGTCTAATCACTTTTTATGGAATCCAGACTTTATTTTCACCCATGCTCATGTGCTCTAACATACATGCATTTAATCTCTTGGTAAGGGTGAACCTGCAATCTTCCCCATCCCTCGTTTCCTGGAGAGACAAAATGTTCTCCAGCTCCTTTAAAAGCCACACACACACACACATTCAGTAAAGTGAGAAGAGGTAAGTATAACCAGCAGATAAGAGCTGAATGAAAAGCTGGCAGAATTCAGCAGCGGCCAAGTCCAGCTAACGCCCCTGAAACGCCACACAATAGCCAAACCGCTAAACTGTGTCATGCAAACCACACAGAAACGGGGCTTTAGTGACAAGGAGGGGGAAAAAAACTGAATTTCACGAGAAACTAAAGCTGCTCCCCTGTTCGTGCACTGAAACTGCACACCAACAAAGAAGGGAGTGTGGGAACAGAAGAGAAGAAACGTGTGTGAAAGCCTGACGAGAGGGGAGAGGATGAGCACAAGATGTGTGTGTTGGTTTTTGTGAATGAGTTCACAGTTGGACTCCACGTGTGGCACATTTCATTCTGGCACATCATATATAGGTGTGTGTGAGTGTGTGTCACACTCAGCATCCATGTTTGCTTCACCTTCCTACCAGAATCAAACACACACATCAACGTTTGCACACACACACACACACACACATCCCACTATGAACAACTAGCTCATTGTGTGTAGTCACAGATATGCAGAGAAGAGTGTGTGTTTCAGGGGAGGCAAAAAATGCAGTGTGTGTGTGTGTGTGTGTGTGTGTGTGTGTGTGTGTGTGTGTGTGTGTGTGTGTGTGTGTACAAAATCAAGAATATGTTCACGTTTTCTGTTTTAAAAAATGAGAAAACTTGATGTTTTTTTTCACATCAGTTCATAGAGATCTTATAGAGGAGTTGTTCCGATCTTAAAAGTCTATTTTGGCCATTTTGAAGTGTGTTTCTGTGTAAAAGTGATAAAATATGACCAGATTCTTTGTTGTAGATAACTTCCTGAAGAGCCTCAGTTTGGAAAAATAAACCTACAGGACTGGTCATGAGCTAGTCCTAGTGCAGCCAGGGCTAAAGCGGATATCTTTTAAAGTTTTTCCTGCTCTTTAATGTTGCATTACATGGTTATTTAGGCAAGAACATTAAACGTGCCCCCTGGATGTACTGGGGATATTTATGCCGAGCAGAAGGTTCCATGTAAGTAAATGTGTATTGTGAATTTGACAGTGACGTAAAGGTTTATAAAGCAAGGTAAAATTGCATGAGCTACAAACAATTTGACAAATAAAGTTTTAAAACAGCAGCAGGGTTTCTTCAGAGGCCATTCAGAAAATTATCGACAATTAATAAGCTTCATTTATAACCATTCTCCTCACTTTGGGGAAACAAAAATAATTGTCTGTTCTTCAAGAACATTAGATAAGAAAAGGAAGGGAATCACCTCACTATAAACATTGTCCTGAGGCGTAAACGAAGTCCTTCGCTCTCATATCCCTCCTTCTTCACTCTCTTCCTCTGGAAGAGGTGGATTACGAAACTTCCAGTGAAATGAAGCATAATAAGAGCATTAGAGTACGAGCAGGTTGGAGAACAGGGGAGGGGAGAAGGATAAGAGGAGAGGATGGAGAGTTCAGTGGTGTCAGCGCACCGGGGGGGGTTCTCAGGGGTTATGCCGGGGTCAGAGGTTGAACAGCGGAAGGGGCCTGAGGAAAAACAGGAGAGGAGGAGTGTTGATCCAGCCTTCACAGTGTGTGGATGTCACCTGTTTATACACTGTTCACAGAAGATACACGGTTACACAACGCCTCGTCTCGGGAACTTTTCACACTTTAACGTTGTGAAATCAGTCAAAGTTCACAGTTATTGTTTCATTATCACTAATGTATCAATCTGTGCTTTCATTTGGGGTGAGAGTTCTTGTAATATATTTTATTAACAAATGTATTTAGCATAATGCTTTTTGTCTTTTTTTTTTTTTTTTTTTAGAAGATTGTGGGTTAAACTCTAAGTCGTCTCTCATTTCTTTTGCTTGACGTCTAAACAGTCAGATGTTTTTGAAATTCTAAAAATGGTCTTGATCCTTATGAGGCATTATGAAGGTTTTTGTTAGATTGTATTATATACTAATATTATTCATAAGTGCTGTAGATTCGAGCTCAACATCTTCATTTTTGGTCCATCTCTTTTTGCTCTACATGCCAACACCCAGTTCATGTGGAATTGGTTGGGATGATGGAGGAAGAGGAGTGATGGATTTGTGGGTTTATTGCAACTGAATCCATCATCACAACATTCAACAATATTCCTGCAATTATGTTTTTCTAATATCTTGCAGCCATAATTTTCAATAGAAATGCCAACAACAAGATGAAATAGTGACTGTTTTTTAAAAAATGTAAGCAGATGGTATTCATTGCCATGGAAACTATCATTGTGCAGTTAATTTGTATTACAGCAACATTCTCAGCAACAGCAGTACTCACTGCAGTAATTATCTGCCTTAATTGTTGCATATAAAATCTACAACCAGATCATAAACAATTCAAACCATTGCTTTATTTTAAAGCAATGGCTCATGGGAATTTTAAGTTAGTCTTTTCTCCTAGCTAATGCTAACAATAGCAGGACCTAAAAAACGAATTATGTATTTTTTCTTTTCTGGCTTACATAACTTTACGTTACTGTTGAATTAGGTTGCAACATTATACAGCCACCACAAGGGGGAGGTACTGCAACCAGCCCCCCCCCCCTTTTTTTAGCTCTAACCAATCTGTTTGGTTAATCAAAACGAAGTCTTTTTGATCCCTGAACGCAGACGGCTTATCTTTCTAGATGGTACAGGGAGAAAAGTCCTGTCTTTAATAGACCGAAAGTGCTTTTTAGATAGCATGGACAAACAGTACTTTATAATACAATTTGAAGGTCTTTTTTAACAGTCATAGCCAAAGTACCATATATTTTTGTGCTTAGAAAAAATAGCTTTCAAGGTAACAAGACAACGAAGCAAATACTTTTTTCCAAATACCTTTTTTTACCCACTTTACCCTTAAATAATTATCACTGAAACCAGAAAAACAAATTTGAAAAGCCTCAAAAGTTTATTAGGTCAAATGAGCTCATTAAAAGGACTTTATGTTTCTTTCTTTCTTTCAGCCTACAGCCTCCTTGCTGCTGTTCTGTGTGTTCAGCTCGGTCAGATGGGAGCTAAAGAGGAAGGTGGTGGGGGGGGGGGGGTGATAGAGGGGAAGAATGTGGCCATTGTGCTCCCCAGGTATGTGTGTGTTTGTGGCAAACAGAAAGAATCGGAGAGAGGCGATGAGGTCTGGTTACAGGTGCTTCATAAATAGCACAATAGTGCTAACAGGTTCCCCTCTCAGCCTCCGTACACTTCAGATTTCTGCCTCGCTGTTCCTGGATTAGGCTTATGGCTTTGTCACACACACAGTGAGTGGACTAAATCTGTGCTTCCCCACCATCAAGCATGAGATGATCATGTGACATGATCGTATACTCTGTGTGTATGTGTGTGTGTAGTTCATGCAGTATAAGCTGTTTCTCTTCCTGATTGAGGTTTGCTGAATATTAACCTTGTCCTGCTACTAAAAAATGAAATAAATCTCCAATTTTTCTATTTGTTGCAGCGTTTCAACTATCTGTTGTGACTTCCCGAAAGCAAAGAGGGCCCAAACACGATACTAGTAAGGTCACGCTGTAGATATCAGATCAAGTCTTTGGCGGCGGTCTGAGGAATTTAAAAGATGATTATCAATAAGCCGAGGGATGAATATCATTCTGAGAAATCAAAAATCAGCAGTAAAGCCTTTTCTATTGTCTGAGGAGGGAACACAACGACCGTTTGAATATTTATTGACTCAATCAAAGCATTTCACTTGCATCTATTTCTGGTTTTGGTCTTGCATGAGGTAATGTAAAGAAACCGCTTGTCGTCGCCTCATCAGGTCTGACCAGCACTTCAACAGACACACACCTTCAAACACCTCCCTTTGTGAAAGCATTCACAGCACTCATCTGCCTCCGTTCCAAGAGTTGACGTGACAATAGACTGACTCAGACTAACCCTAACGCTGACCTGAAAACACACAGAGTCAAATACTCAACAAAACAACCCCAGACAGCACGCAGGAATTATAAAAAGCGTTAGAAATATAAAGAAAACATCTTAATCGCTTCGTGCTTATTCACTCAGAACGCGAGTTTCAAGGTTTCCTCATATAATTATGAAACTTGATTAGTTTTAGCACTTAATCCACTGTGTTGTGTAACACAACTGTGTGAAAATAAAAGTAAAGTCAGCCATGTGGCCTGATCCAGCTCCCTAAAAGATGGATTTTCATTTCCTGAAACCTTGAGTCCTCATGAGGATGTCAGCTTCGTTCACTCTGTTAAGCATATTAATATTCACAGAGATCGGGCTTTAATTATAACTTTGATTTTTGTTTACATTTTTTAATAATTTTAATTCCAAGCAATGTTTGTTTGTGATGTTTATGAGGTCCTATTACTCCCACATATCAAGAGGATTTTATAAACATAACAAAAGCTCTGATCTGAGGAGGACAATCTTTGTTTTGTTTTGTAACACCATGGACGATTCTTCTATGTGTCCAAAAGGAAGATGGAACAGATGGATACAGAAATATGTCCTCAAACCAGAAGTAGCACACCTCACCTCTGTCCTCTGTGGTTCCATATGGCTGTGAAGAAACTGAAACTGTGGCTGAAATCGTAACTTTTCTCACAAATCACAGAACTGAGCTGATCAGTTTTAGCCAACATCCATTACGTCGTAGCTCGTCTGCTGATTTTTCTACCAGTTATTTCCCAGCAGCTGTAAAATACTCATTTTCTGTTTCTCTTTCTTTCTTAATCGAACATTTTACAAGTTCTTTACAATTCACAAGTATTCAAAAATAACGTGTAAGTAATAAAGTAATAAAAGGAACTTTGTTTTGCTGATTAAAATAAGATTTTTCAGATCTTTGCCAAAGGAGAGCAGCCATCAAACTATACGTTGACAACATACAGAGAAACATGAGACATCTGTTCTTGAAAATATCAGCTGGATATGAACCATCTTAAACACACACACACACGCGCGCACGCACACACACACACACACACACACTCACACTAGATCTCGGTTTTTGTACAACAACAAGACACCCAAGGCTGACTGGCGCCCTGCTCGACCAGTTTTTGCAACACACACATACACAATCACAAAATGACTAGACATCAGTTGTAGCAACACACACACACACACACACACACACACACACACACACACACACACACACACACACACACACACACAAATAAACATCCAGCCACAGTCCTGTAACCTTGCAGTGAAGGTTACAGCAGTCAGCTGGGTCAGTGTGATCACTTGACCAGCTGAAAAAATGTCCTTCTAGATACCCACTGTGTCTGTGTGTGTGCTTGTGTGTGTGTGCTTGTGTGTGTGTGTGTATTTGCGTGGTTTGAAACCCCCAGGTGAGAAAACACGCACTGTCCCTACAATTACAGGATCATTCTAAAAGATCAGAACAGAAAACAGCAACAGGACAGAAAGTTTCACAGCAGCAGCAGATTCATGTTTCCAGCCCACCTGTGGGATGATGGGATGTGTAGTCTCAGAGTCGCGCTTAAATCTTCTTCCACCACACAAAAAGCGACGATCCGACTTGTCACTTTCTCATCTTCCTCTTGGTTTCGTCTCCTCTCTTGGTCAGGTTGTCTCTCACCTCTTGTTGGCTGTCAAAGCACCTCCTGTCTTCAGTGACAGCTGCCCCCCCCCCCAACCAAAAGGAAAAAAGAAGCACAGTGAGAGGAGATCTCAGACACTTGAAACAATCACACACACACACACACACACCAGTCCCTCATGCAATGGGAGAGGACAAGTCAGAGTTTCTCTTCTCCTTTTGGTGTTTTTTCGGGTACTGACTCAGATCCTCTGTGTTTGTCCTCTCCTCTGCTCCAGTCACGACAACACGTGTAGACGTAACAGCAGGAGACGGGACAAGGGGGGAGCGCACAAGGTCTCCAAGTGGAGGAGAGAGCAGGAGGTGACGGAGAAGAGGGAGAGAGAGCAGCAGAGAGGGAGAGAGGGAGGGAAGGATGAAGGGCAGTGGTAATTAGTGAGTCTGTACCTGACTCTCACTGACATAAGCCCCACATTCCTAAGAGCTGAGAAGGGGGGAGAGACAGAGAGAGAGAGAAGAACGGAGGGAGGTAGAAGAAAAAAAGAAACAGAGAATACCTTCTTGATCCTACGAGACCCAAAAATCTACCCTCCTCACAGCAAACCATCGCTGACGTCTAGTCAAAGCTGCATGATGTCCAATGATCCTCACCACTCAAACTCTTCCTCTCCCTGTCATTCTTTCCATTTACCTCTCTCTCTCTCTCTCTCTCTCTCTCTCTCTCTCTCTCTCTCTCTCTCTCTCTCTCTCTCTCTCTCTCTCTCTCTCTCTCTCTCTGACACTGCTGTGTGTATGGTGTACACACTACCTGCTCCCAAAACTCACCAAACCAGAATCAAACTGCCCTAACTCACAACACACACTCCTCCCTCCTATCATTCCGGATGAGAAATGCTATCCTCCTGCGCCCCTGTTCAACCTGCTTCAGTCTCTGTGTGTGTGCAGGTGTGTGTGTGTGTGTCTCAAGCAACCAGACCTGAAACAGCATCCAACAGCCAGAGCAACATTCCTCCAAAAGGGATTTCCTTCTCACCTCATCCAAACACCTCACACCACATAATCGCTCTCATCCAAAACCACCGCACACCTGCTCATTACCGTCAGTCACACTCAGACCCACCTCCCGCTCCTTCACAAATATACCTGCAGCCCTGAGGTCACGATGACACGCTGCTTTTAAGCTGCAGTCGTCGCTCTTTGACGTACGTAATGCTGATCCCTCCATAATGACAACTTTCAGTAATAACAGCTGGCTCACACACACTCTCGCTCTCTCTCAGATTGCTTGTGTTTTACTCTCAGCATGACCATGACATGTGGGGAAACATGACACTTTAAAACAGCTAATATGAAGTTTCCCACTTTCACTGAAGAGACTCCTGTTTTAAAGCTGAACTGAAAGTAAAACGCTGGGAAAACAACCGGTTTCTCATGCAGCTCCAGTCCCTCCACACACACTTTATTCTTTACTCCAAATGTTACACTTGTTTGATCACGTTTCCACACTTCAGAAACACATCGTTCATCTCTCATTCAAACATTGTGTCTCCCCTTGTGTGTGTCTGTGTGTGTGTGTGTGTGTGTTTGCCTACCTGAATTCCTTCGAGAGCCAGGTGTGGGTGGGACCGAGTGCTTCCTCCTTCCTGATCTCAGGTGCGCTGTGATTTTGTTTTATGTCAGCTGATTGTCATGCGGCCAAAAGAGGAAAAAGAAAAACCAGGGAGATAGATGTGCTGATCAGCAACGGCCGCCGCCAGACAGCGACCACGCAGAAGAGAGAAGTGAGGAAGCTGAATCTCTGTTTAGAGTAACAACACACACACACTGACACACATGCATACATTCAGATAAAGTCCACACACACACACACACAGTAGGGAACTTGTGTGAGAGATTGTGTGTGTGTGTGTGCGTGCGTGCGTGTGTGTGTGTGTGTGTGTGTGTGTGTGTGTGTGTGTGTGTGTGTGTGTGTGTGTGTGTGTGTGTGCGTGTGTGTGTGCATAGGAAACTGAGATTGAGTCAAAAGTGCTCACACAGAGAAATAACGTTTCAACACAGCGGCTGAACTCTG
The DNA here is from genome assembly GCA_006937965.1 of Callopanchax toddi. Classification (NCBI taxonomy): domain Eukaryota; kingdom Metazoa; phylum Chordata; class Actinopteri; order Cyprinodontiformes; family Nothobranchiidae; genus Callopanchax; species Callopanchax toddi. The sequence goes on from SSNR01000117.1 coordinate 930,505, forward strand.
GCAGGGAGGAGGCCGTTGGATAAGTTGCTCAATAGTTTTGATTTTAATGGTTACTTCAGAGATCACACAAGCTTTGAATGAACAACTAAGAGTAATGTGTAGCATCAGGTGTGTGTTGAAAGCTTGTGTTTTTTATTGATTATCGATGAGCTCCTCATCAGTGCAGACAGAAGGGCTGAAATCAGATCAAGTTTATCTGTCCTGCCTTTTGATCACATGGTGCTTTAGGTTTAAAATGTTTCAAATGAGATGAAAAAAGACAAACACGATCAGCTCTTTGTCGTCTCTCTGCTGATGCATCCTCAGGTCTTTTACTGAAGTCCTCGAGGAGGGGAATTCATCTGATCATGTGACGGACTCCAGCTTAAATCGTGTCAGCTATTTTGAAGTATGCTTCTGAGTAAAAGTTATAAATAATCACCATGTCTCTCGTTGTTTGGGGAAAAAGCTTTACAGGAATGATGAGTTTAGCATATTTAGTGTACTGCTGTTGTCCTAAAGCAGGTCCAGTCTTCTAAATGTAAGAGTCATGCAAACATTAATTCTTAAACGTTTTCATTTTGCATTAAGCAGTTATTTAAGATTAAAGTTCACCAGCAGCAGCAAAATGTTGCGTTTCTGGTGCATCCAGAGTCAAATCACACAGGAACTTCTAGTCTTTCAAGCTGTTGGTATAACTTGTTAACCTTCAGGTTTAAAATACAGTATAAAACTGTATGGACTAATGAGCAATGAGATTATAAACACTTTAAGGTGTAGCCCACTGTACATGTGATTGTCTTGTTGTTTTAATGCTGTATGGGATCAGATTGATCCCTTTGAGCGGTCTTGGGGGAATATTATTGGAACTCTGGTGGTTCTGATCTCAGATCAGCCTTAAAATCATCAGTTTTATTAATCTGAACTGATGCTGTTCAGGAATCTATCTGCACTTCAAATAGCCAAAATATCTCTTTAATAATAGTTTTATCTTTTAAAATCTCTCTTCATAACTTTTTTAAATCGCCCATCTTTTGCTGCTTTAATGAGTTATTATGAAGCATCAGACTGACTGAATACTCCAGCTGATCTTTGGATCAAACATGTTTATTCTGTCAGCTAAAATAGAGTTCATTCTACCTTTTCCATAATCACACAAGAATAAAAATGTTTGATGCTGATGATCAGTGAGGTGAAATAGTATTTACGCCCTCACATGATTTCTACTTTTTTTGCTTACTTGTCACATTTAAATGTTTCAGATCAGCAAATTACAATATCAGACAAAGAAAGCTGAGTTAAAATAAAATGCAGTTTAAAAGATGATTTCATTTATTAATGGATATTCAAACCAACCTGGCCCCATGTCAAAAAGTAATTCCCTCCTTTGTTAAATCATGAATTAATTGTGATTAAACACATTATTATTTGAGTTCACTCAGACCTGGTTACTGCCAGACCAGAATTAATGAATCACTTCAACAGAACATGTCCGACAACATACAGTAGGCTAAAAGAGCTCAAAAAGCAACACATCTGTTCTAAAAGAAATCAATGACAATAGATTACTGTAACACACAACGTCTAAGGTACTGGAGCCCTCGTTCATTAAAATTAAGGTCAGAGGTCATGATAAGAAAGAGGCGAGACAAAAACAACCAAACCTCTCCTGACCAAAGACCAACAGTCAGACATGGTGGTAGTGTGATGGTCTGGGGCTGCTTCAGAACCTGGACAAGTTGCTGTTACCATGAATTCTGAATGTCTGACCTTTAACAGGCTGTTTATACTGAAAAACCCTCCAATGGCTGAATTAAAACAATTCTGTAAAGTGGCACAAAATCCCTCCAGAGACACGAGAGACTCAGTTGTTTTCACCAGGTGTTACGACCACATTTAGGGACAATAACTTGTTCACATAAATCCAGGTTGTTTTGGATTGTTTACTGATCTAGAACATTTTTGAGGCAACAAATACCTTATCACAGAACCGATCGTGGCTTTCTGTCCTCCTGCTGAAGGTGAATATTATCCCCGTTGTTTTCCTACCTGTCCTGCTGATTTTAATGGCTTTCGTTGCTTGTTTTGAACGTCTTCTCTCACAAGAGCAAATAAGGAAACAAGTCTTCAAACATCCTGGAGAGTGTTATTTACCTATGTTGCTTTATAAAGGGATTATTCTAATTACTTCTTTTTGCTCAGAGTGCTGATCTTTCTCTGGTATTTTTATATTTTCTTTTTTTTTCCTGCATGGTGACCTTTTAATTATACATAAATAAATGTTATTAAATGTAGCTTTCCTCAACTTAAACTAACAGTGAGCTTGTTCATTTATAAAATAGCATGTATTCAAATTAAAATACATTAAATCTGAGCTTTGACACCTTAACGTTGCATCTCTTACAATAACCCAGCAATACTTGAGGAAACATTTCCGTGAAATCCCGTTTATACCTGTAACAAAAATTCCCTCCATAAATAACTCCTGGTGTAAATAATTTCCTCACAGCTGAGTGTTTGCAGTGACTTGCTTCAGACACAGTTACACCACAGTGGGGATTAAAGGCTTGTGTCTGAATGTTAAATCAGAACTCACTGAGATGGGTCTGATTTCAGGTTTTATACAACCCATACCTGCTGCTGTGTAAATAAATACAAGCTGCATGAAGTCCTGAACTCTTTAGATTATTAACCTAATTATAAAATCTTTAGTTTTATTGATGCTATAGGATAAAGGAACATGATGTTTGTGTGTAATACGTGATCCTGATCCACGTTTCCTGTTTGGGTAAAGTCACATTAAAACAACCTGATTTCAGCTGTAAATCCTCTCAGTGGGAACTTTATAATAAGGAGAGGTGTTTAGCTGGTTTAAGTTCATGAGTTAAGATAAGTGGTTTATCTGCTAATTGTCAGGGTGTTAGGGGTTTTCCGTTTGGTAATTTATGTTTATTCCTCTCATTATTTATGTTTTCACTTATTTATGTTCCCTCACTGAAAAAAGAAAACAGGGGTCTAACTTCAAAAAATGGAAGTAATCGGTCGCGTGTAGTAATTCAATTAAGTTCTTTCAAAGTTAATTTAGTAAGTTTGTTCAAAGTAAACTTAAAACAATTAACTTGGATAAACCTAATTAAATTACTTGTGACCGATTACTTCAATTGTTTTAAGTTAGACCCCTGTTTTTTTAGGTTAGACCAATGTTCTCTTTTTTCAGTTGATTTGTTTTCAGGAGGTTTCAGTTTATTCCCTGAGTGTTCATCATGTCCACTTGTCAGATTCGCTCTATAAATTTATGTTATCTGAAACAAGCTATATATGTGAGACTTACCAAATCACTTTATTACTAGCTGTTAGCATTAGCATGCTTTGTTGGCTCAGGAAAACCAGCGTTCCCAGTTAGAACCAGAGAGGAATGTTTCAGTAAACCAGTGAGTTAATACCTGCTACTGTTTGGGTCGGGTCAGAACCATCTGAGACTTTATCTCTTATTTACTTCATCAAATTCAGTCCCATAAATCACCTCACTGATCAAATTAAAGGATTATTTATTACATTTTCTGGGTTTTTATGTTATTTCAGAGGTTAAAAAAATCTGAAAATCAGATCTAAATAGTACAAATGTCTCATTCATTTTTATGGTTTGAACATTTCACATGTTTATTTTCCTGCTGTAATCTATGACTGTATGTGAATTCATGTTTCCATTTGTCATATTTCTGAAGCTGAGAATCAAAAAGAGTTCTGATTGAATAGGATGAGCTCAACTTTAGATCAGGATCAACAGGCTGAAGATTATTCCTTTAAATATTTGAATATATAAACTTTAAATCTGTCCCTGTGTTGTGGTGGTTGAATAAAACAGATCCCTGTTGTTGATACCGGAAACTCAAACAGATTCTGGTGTAGCTCTGCAGCAGTTCCTCCTTTTCCTGTTCCTGGTGTCTCCTCATGTTTTATTTTACTGCCATGTCAGCCCTTTATTTCCAGTATTTAATAAACTGCCTTTGTTTCCAGGTTTCTCCCTCCAACATCTGAAATCTGGGGCCTTTTTACATAACATGTTGTGAAAATTAGAGTGAAGAAATGTTTGATATATTGACTCTGGACTTTAAAGCTAAAATGTATTTTATTATTTGATGTGCAGATACAATAAGAAAGCAGCTGCTGGTCAACGGACTCCTCTCAGAGCTGGTAGAAACTGGTCTGATCGTGCTTAATAATTTTAGGAAAACATCATAATAAAAATAAATATCAACAATAACCTTTCAAGCACAGCAGCTCATGTTCAGTTGTCTTCTCCTCAGACAGTTTTCCTTTAGATGGTGAGTAGAGAAGATTCAATCCCCTCTCACTGTTCTCAGGTTTTTAGTATCTTTGTTTTGTTTCGTCCCTCTCACTTCCTGTTTTATTTTGAAGTATCAGTTCCTTTGTTGTTCTAAACTTCCTTTCCCTTTGTCACACCTGCTCATGTGTTTCTATACGCTCTCAGTTTTCTGTCTGCGCCTCATTTTATCATCATCTCTGCATCATGAGTTTCAAGCTTTTTGGTTTAGAATAATAAATGCACCATGTCACTGAGTGAGTCTGCATTTGGGTCCTCAAGCAATTGCTACACTCATATTATACATCTGTCCTGCAACACGCAGTGTTTTAATTATCAGTATAATAAAAAGTTCCTAACATTCTTTGAAAAAATATGAATAGTCCACTCTCTCTGGTCCTAGAGTTTTAAACTACCATCAACTTAAGTTGGGAAATGATGGAGTCACACTTTGAGAAACTTATTATGTGACGGAGTCACTGTTATTATCAGCTGTAGATGTTCTTGGGGGGGCGGCGTGTAGCGAGTGGCCGGTCTGGAAACCACTGGGTTACTTTGTCGTTGTGACTGTTGTGTTGTACAGCACTTTGGGGAGTGTAGAAAGTGCTCTATACGTAAATACAGGCCATTTCGAATTTACCATTTAGTGGGGTCTACTCACTTGTATCAGTTATAGATGAATATCCAGTCCATAATATCTGAAAGACACATTTACATCTCACAGCAAGAAGGTCACAGGTTCGATTCCCGACTCTGTGTGGAGTTTGCATGTTTTCCTCATACGTGTGGACTTCCTCCGGTTTCCTCACACACACCACAGCATGTCTGATAGGGTCAAATGTAAGTCGCTTTAAAGCTAACAAATGAGTAAACACACACGAGTTCCTTTTGCTTTTAAAACAATCCTGTACCTCTTGTGCTCTGATTGGTCGGTTCTACTAATCACCATAATTGTTGTTTTTGTTTCTTTATTTGACCAGGAAGTCCATTTGAGACCAGAGCTCTCTTTTACCAGTTCGACATGGTGAAGTATATACAGATTATAAAACATGTGCACAATTCATGAAGCATGAAATGAGATCAGGCTGCATGGTGGCGCAGCTGGTTAGCACTGTTGCCTCGCAGCAAGGAGGTCGTGGGTTCGCGTCCCGGCTCTGCGGCCTCTCTGCGTGGAGTTTGCATGTTCTCCCCGTGCATGCGTGGGTTTCCTCCGGGTACTCCGGTTTCCTCCCACAGACCAAAGACATGACTGTCAGGCTAATTGGGCTGGTAAATTGTCCTTAGGTGTGAGTGGGTGTGTGGTTGTTTGTCTCGTTCGTCTCTGTGTGGCCCTGTGATGGACTGGCGACCCGTCCAGGGTGTCCCCCGCCTCTCGCCCCTTGACCGCTGGAGATAGGCACCAGCTGCCCCGCGACCCTCTGTGGAGGAATAAGCGGCTACAGAAAATGGATGGATGGATGGATGAAATGAGATCAAAGTCAACAACTGTGACCTCTGAAGAAAAACAACATTCTGTATCAGCGTTTCCTTTATGATTCTCTTAAAATATGAAGGGAGTTGAATGTTTGTGACCTAAGAGTGTTTTGGTTATTACTCTATGACCATGGAGCATGAAATGCTTTTTTATTTTTGCCAAAGTCTATCAGGATCCAGGAAACATTCAGGGATTAGATCTGACAGAGAGGAAGTTACAGAGGCATTATGGGAGTTTACCCAGCAAGTCTTTATAAATGAAAGCATACCAGCGTTGTTGTCTATCAGTAGATAATGATGTGGATAATAAGTGGAGTGTTTAGCATTTGGGATGAAGCATAAAGCGTGAGCTACTGGTTACAAAATGTCATGTTTTGAGTTAGCATAGCCTGGCATGAAGACTTGGAAACAAAAGCAACAGATTGTGCTACAATTAATGGCACAAGTTTAGATCAAAACAGAGCTGCAAAAACAAGAAGCTGTAGTTTTGCAGGTGCCCATGTGTATGTTTTTGTTGTCTAGAAACCTCATATAGTCAATACAACTTAATGCAAAGGAATTTTCTAAATAGCAAAAACTCAATTAACAGATTTACTCCAAAAATACATGCATCTACCTTCTCACATGGCATTAACAAAAGCAAGTTCTTCCCACAATAAACAGCTCAAACCCTGCCCTCGTTGTGACACAATAGAGCGAGACGTGAGACACGGAGGGTATAGATTCCCAGGGAAATGCTCTTATGATGCACAACAAAGGCACACAAAGGGACGGGTCAGCGTGGCTTTTCACCTGCAACAAGCAGATCCAATCAGGACGTTTCAAGAAAACTGAGAACGGAAGAAAAACTTGGATCGTGTTCCTTTTGTGTGTGGTGATAAACTGGATTCATGATGTCAAATCATATCAGGTGGTGCGTCTTTGTTTATGCCACACTCACATTCACAGATTCAGTTCAAGATATAATTAGGGTATGTGGTCGGTTTGAGAGGCCACATGGAGTTAAACTGATCACCAGTACAGAAGAAAAGGAGTTCCAAAGTTTAGAATCAATGTGTAGTGTCACGAAAACATTCAGCAAATCAATAACTTGATGCAAAACACTGAAACAGCAGTTTAATTAGTGAGAATGTTGAGATCTTTGGTGTTTTTCATGAAAGATAAGAAGGATCATCTGAGCTGTTGGCAGCAACAGACAAAGAGACGGTGACTGATGAAACATGTGCTTCAGTACCTGAGCGATATCCTTTGGATCATTGATACAAACTAGAGTGGATTACTGGAGACTTTTAGCACCTTCAAGGTGATGTTTCCTGTTAGATCTTTTGGTCACTACGGCAGAGAAACTCCAGATCTGTCAAATCTCACCACAGCACGGCCTTATAGACTCAGTCTGGCCTGTTTCAGTCCAGATCTGACGTCTACTGTCTCACATTGAGTATAAAGCTTATAGATTCAACTCACAAAATTCTTACAGTTCTATCACGAGCTGTTGGCTCCTCTGATGAAATACAGTGTTTAAAATACCTTAGTCTTCTATCTTTAGTTTGTTGATGCTATCAAACAATACGGATGTTCATCCATTAAAGCACTAAATGTTCTGGTTTGTACTTGTCTGTGGCAACTAATGTTTCAAATGACAAAAAAAGCTTAGGTTAGCTTTATTTAACAATTCATTTTCAAAGTTTTTAATCATTCTATTATATGTAACTAAAAAACTAACAAATTGGTTTAGATTGTAATTTTTAATTTAAAAATTGAGTGAAAAACCTCACTGGTTATAGGAAAATTAGGCCGAGATGAAGAACAGCTTAGGACGAATTAATAGCACCAGAATCTTTATGAAGCACATTAAAATGTGTAATCTTTGCTCTAAACATGATTTTAAAAAATCTGCATAAAACCCCTGCAGATGGTGAAAACATTTCCTCAGAATTTGATGTCTTTCTCTCTGTTTTTCTTTAGTTTTTTTTTTCTCTGTGTGTCTCATGGCTTTCACTTTAATGTGGAGCCTCACAGCTCAAGTCATCAGAAATACTTTCACATGATGTTTTTATGAACCTATGCAGGTCCTTCATTTAATTTGAAGGTTTACTGCAACACGTCTACAAAGTTCAGAGAGTGCAATATGTTTATTGTGTTCTGTAAACACTGTTTAACCATGAACTAAAGTTTTAATTAGAGAGCTGAAGAAGTGCTGACAGAGGGATTTCTGAGCCAGTCTTGCTGCTTCTGGTTATTGTGCTAAAAGCTAAGCTAATCATCACCGGATTCACATTTTGTAATGGCAGCATGAAATCTTGAGCAACAAAGCCAGAGAAGTTAGTACACTGACTTGTTTTTTTTTTTTATGTGATGATGGATATATTAGTGGAGATTAAACCAGAGGTGAACAAACACTGTGCCAGCTGGTGTGAACGGCCTGCTGAGGTCATCATACAGGTAAAAGGAGTTAGGAAGGAAAAGCAACAAGAAACAAACTCTTGAGCTGCTTCTCGTTAAAGATTAAACCTTTATTGAAAAAATTCCAGGTCAGCTTATGGCTGCACAACTCCAGCAGGGCCTATTATTGAACTGAACATACACACAAACACGCACGATCTGGAGCAACTGGAGCCCTGTTGTGAGGCGACGCTGATGACGCGTGTTGGATGGGATAATCTCTCCAGCTGTACTCTCACCCACAGAGAGGAGAGCCTCGTTTGGCCCTAAAGAGCTCAATGTGGATTTTCCACACGCATATAAACCTACTCCTGCTCCTTCTGGTTAATTCAACCTCTTCTGGTAAATTCAACCTCTCCAAACACCTGAAAACAAGTTCATTCCCAGAATTTCAAACAGAAAGAAGTTTGTTCTTTTTGTTTCAAATACCGGGTTCATCCCTGCTTGTGTGGACAAGCAGAAATGAAACTAATATGTATTTTAATATACAAAGTACTAATCTAAGAATGACTCATGCATTCTTAATAGGGAGAGGCCAGAAAGTGGTTTGGAAATAGGTCAAGATGATTGACTGCAGAGAACAGAAAACCTCTGGAAAAAGACAGGAGATTGTCTCCCTCTGTTGGTATAAAGTTGGTACTGCACTCAACATGATTGTTTTAAATTCTAGCAGCAAATTTGAATGTTTTTTTTTTTTTTTTAAATAAAATGCAAGTGAGTTCTTATTCTGCTGTTTGGTAGCTTCAGGAAGACAAAAAAACTGTCTTTGAAATTTTGGGGGAAAACAGACAACCTCCTGTTTTCATGGAGAAGCAGCAGACTGATGATGAGCAGCACCAAGGGCCACGTTCCATTTTTACACACCTAGTTTTTGTTTCATACACTCTCTATCCCCCGCATGACTGGGTTTAGAAGAGGTAGTGATGGTTCTGTGTCTTGTATTGTGTAGATGTTAAAATCTTTCAAGTTTAAAAAACTAATCATTTTATGGTTTCTGCATTTCTTTAGCATTTGCAATTTCAATTGTATCATCAGAGGCTCTAACCTTTTTCATCAGCAGAGGTTTTGGCCTTGTAGCTCTCTCATGGAGGACATTCTTGTATAACATAATGAATATTTTTGCTGCAGATTGAGTCGTGCTCATGCTCACCTACAAGTTTGAGGTTACAACAACAGTGAGACCCTCAGTGAGACATCATCTTGATCATTAGGGCAGCAGTTAAGGAGTGCATCAAACTAAAGCTTTTACTCCCCATCAAAGTTCCTGAACTGTCAGATGGACTCTTCTCGTCTCGTCTTCTTCCGTTTATCCAAGTCCGGGTCGCGGGGGCAGCATCCCAATTAGGGAGTTCCAGACGGTCTTCTCCCCAGCCACTTCTACCAGCTCCTCCGGCAGGATCCCAAGGCGCTCCAGGGCCAAACCAGAGATATATTTTCTCCAGCGTGTCCTGGGTCGACCCGGGGGCCTCCTGCCGGCAGGACATGCCTGAAACACCTCCCTGGGGAGGCGTCCAGGGGGCATCCTAACAAGATGCCCGAACCATCTCAACTGGCTCCTTTCGACATGGAGGAGCAGCGGTTCTACTCCGAGTCTCTCCCGAATGTTCGAGCTCCTCACCCTATCCCTAAGGCTGAGCCCGGCCACCCTGCGGAGAAAACTAATTTCGGCCGCTTGTATCCGCGATCTCGTTCTTTCGGTCATTACCCAGAGCTCATGACCATAGGTGAGGATTGGGAGGTAGATCGACCAGTAAATCGAGAGCCTTGCTTTCCGGCTCAGCTCCTTCTTCACCACAACAGACCGGTTCAGCGTCCGCATCACTGCAGACGCTGCCCCAATCCGTCTGTCGATCTCCCGCTCCCTCCTTCCCTCACTCATGAACAAGACCCCGAGATACTTGAACTCCTCCACTTGAGGCAGGACCTCTCTCCCGACCTGGAGTTGGCAAGCCACCCTTTTCCGACCGAGAACCATGGCCTCAGACTTGGAGGTGCTGATCCTCATCCCAGCCGCTTCACACTCGGCTGCGAACCTCCCCAGCAAGAGCTGAAGGTCAGAGCCTGATGAAGCTAGGAGGACCACATCATCCGCAAAAAGCAGAGACGAGATTCTCCTGTCACCAAACTCGACACCCTCCACACCACGGCTGCGCCTAGAAATCCTGTCCATAAAGGTTATGAACAGGACCGTTGACAAAGGGCAGCCCTGGCGGAGTCCAACCCTCACTGGGAACAGGTCCGACTTACTGCCGGCTATGCGGACCAGACTCACACTCCTCTGGTACAGGGACTGAATGGCCCTTAACAAAAGACCATCCACCCCGTACTCCTGGAGCGCCCCCCACAGGGTGCCCCTGGGGACACGGTCATAAGCCTTCTCCAAATCCACAAAACACATGTGGATTGGTTGGGCAAACTCCCATGACCCCTCCATCACCCTAGCGAGGGTAAAGAGCTGGTCCACAGTTCCACGACCAGGACGAAAACCACATTGCTCCTCTTCTATCTGAGGTTCAACTATCGACCGGACCCTCCTCTCCAGTACCCTGGAGTAGACCTTCCCAGGGAGGCTGAGGAGTGTGATCCCCCTATAGTTGGAACACACCCTCTGGTCCCCCTTCTTAAAAATGGGAACCACCACCCCGGTCTGCCACTCAACAGGGACTGCCCCCGTTGACCACGCAATGTTGCAGAGACGTGTCAGCCATGACAGACCTACAACATCCATAGCTTTCAGATACCCAGGCCGGATCTCATCCACCCCCGGGGCTCCGCCACTGCGTAGTTTTTTTGACTACCTCAGCGACTTCTGCCCCAGAGATTGGACAGTCCGTCCCCAGGTCTCCCAGCTCTGGTTCCTCATAGGAATGCGTGTCGGTGGGATTGAGGAGCTCCTCAAAGTATTCCTTCCACCGCCCGACTATAGCCCCAGTTGATGTCAGCAGCTCCCCGTCCCCACTGTAAACAGTGTGAGCGAGTTGCCGCCTTCCTCCCCTGAGGCGTCGGATGGTTTGCCAGAACCTTTTTGGAGCCAACCGATAGTCTTTCTCCATGGTCTCGCCGAACTCCTCCCACGCTCGAGATTTTGCCTCGGAAACTGCCACTGCTGCACCCCGCTTGGCCCTCCGATACCCATCAGCTGCCTCTGGAGACTCACAGACCAGCCACGCCCTGTAGGCCTCCTTCTTCAGCCTGACGGCTCCCCTAACCTCTGGTGTCCACCAGCGGGTACGGGGGTTACCGCCACGATTGGCACCGGCTACCTTGCGACCACAGCTAGCAACAGCTGCCTCAACAATCGCAGAGCGGAACAAGGCCCATTTGGACTCAATGTCCCCCACTGCTCTCGGGACGCGGTCGAAGCTCTGCCGGAGGTGGGAGTTGAAGACCATCTTGACAGGCTCTTCTGCCAGGCGTTCCCAGCAGACCCTCACTATGTCTTTGGGTCTACCAGGTCTGCGTAGCATCTTCCCCTGCCATCTGATCCAACTCACCACCAGGTGGTGATCAGTTGACAGCTCCGCTCCTCTCTTCACTCGAGTGTCCAAAACATACGGTCTCAGGTCAGATGATACAACTATAAAGTCAATCATCGACCTGTAACCTAGGCTGCCCTGGTACCAGGTGTACCGGTGGGCATCCTTATGTTCGAACATGGTGTTCGTTATGGCCAAACTGCGACTTGCACAGAAGTCCAAAAACAGAACACCACTCGAGTTCAGATTGGGCGGGCCGTTCCTCCCAATCACGCCCCTCCAGGTCACGCTGTCATTGCCCACGTGAGCGTTGAAGTCCCCCAGTAGGACTATGGAGTCCCCAGTAGGAGCGCTATCCAGCACTCGTCCCAGGGACTCCAAAAAGGGTGGGTACTCTGAGCTGCTATTTGGAGCATAAGCACAAACAACAGTCAGGACCCGTTCCCCAACCCGAAGGCGCAGGGAAGCTGCCCTTTCGTCCCCCGGAGAAAACCCCAACATACAGGCAGAGAGTCTTGGGGCTAACAGAAAGCCCACCCCAGCCCTCCGCCTCTCACCTGGAGCAACTCCAGCATACAAGAGAGTCCAGCCCCTCTCAAGGACTCGGGTTCCAGAGCCAACGCTATGTGTCGAGGTGAGCCCGACTATATCTAGCCGGTATCGCTCAGCCTCTTCCACAAGCTCCAGCTCCTTCCCCGCCAGAGAGGTGACGTTCCATGTCCCGATAGCCAGTTTTCCTGTCCGGGGATCGGACCGCCAAAGCTCCCGCCTCGGTCTGCCACCCGATCCACATTGCACCGGACCCTTCATGTTCCTCCTGCAGGTGGTGGGCCCACAGGTGGATGAGCCCATGTATCCAGTTCGGGCTGGGCCCGGCCGGGCCCCATGGGCGAAAGCCCGGCCACCAGGCGCTTGCTCACGGGCCCCAACCCCAGGCCTGGCTCCAGGGTGGGACCCCGGTAACCCTCCGGGCCGGGTACACTGGCTCGATGATTGTACTTGCATGAAGAGTCTTTTGAACCGCACTTTGTCTCACCCCTCACCTAGGACCAATTTGCCATGGGTGACCCTACCAGGGGCACAAGTGCCCCAGACAACATAGCTCCTAGGATCATTAGGGCACTCAAACTCCTCCACCACGATAAGGTGACGG
>SSNR01000117.1:943365-1030238 GCA_006937965.1 Callopanchax toddi
CATCCACCCCCGGGGCTCCGCCACTGCGTAGTTTTTTTGACTACCTCAGCGACTTCTGCCCCAGAGATTGGACAGTCCGTCCCCAGGTCTCCCAGCTCTGGTTCCTCATAGGAATGCGTGTCGGTGGGATTGAGGAGCTCCTCAAAGTATTCCTTCCACCGCCCGACTATAGCCCCAGTTGATGTCAGCAGCTCCCCGTCCCCACTGTAAACAGTGTGAGCGAGTTGCCGCCTTCCTCCCCTGAGGCGTCGGATGGTTTGCCAGAACCTTTTTGGAGCCAACCGATAGTCTTTCTCCATGGTCTCGCCGAACTCCTCCCACGCTCGAGATTTTGCCTCGGAAACTGCCACTGCTGCACCCCGCTTGGCCCTCCGATACCCATCAGCTGCCTCTGGAGACTCACAGACCAGCCACGCCCTGTAGGCCTCCTTCTTCAGCCTGACGGCTCCCCTAACCTCTGGTGTCCACCAGCGGGTACGGGGGTTACCGCCACGATTGGCACCGGCTACCTTGCGACCACAGCTAGCAACAGCTGCCTCAACAATCGCAGAGCGGAACAAGGCCCATTTGGACTCAATGTCCCCCACTGCTCTCGGGACGCGGTCGAAGCTCTGCCGGAGGTGGGAGTTGAAGACCATCTTGACAGGCTCTTCTGCCAGGCGTTCCCAGCAGACCCTCACTATGTCTTTGGGTCTACCAGGTCTGCGTAGCATCTTCCCCTGCCATCTGATCCAACTCACCACCAGGTGGTGATCAGTTGACAGCTCCGCTCCTCTCTTCACTCGAGTGTCCAAAACATACGGTCTCAGGTCAGATGATACAACTATAAAGTCAATCATCGACCTGTAACCTAGGCTGCCCTGGTACCAGGTGTACCGGTGGGCATCCTTATGTTCGAACATGGTGTTCGTTATGGCCAAACTGCGACTTGCACAGAAGTCCAAAAACAGAACACCACTCGAGTTCAGATTGGGCGGGCCGTTCCTCCCAATCACGCCCCTCCAGGTCACGCTGTCATTGCCCACGTGAGCGTTGAAGTCCCCCAGTAGGACTATGGAGTCCCCAGTAGGAGCGCTATCCAGCACTCGTCCCAGGGACTCCAAAAAGGGTGGGTACTCTGAGCTGCTATTTGGAGCATAAGCACAAACAACAGTCAGGACCCGTTCCCCAACCCGAAGGCGCAGGGAAGCTGCCCTTTCGTCCCCCGGAGAAAACCCCAACATACAGGCAGAGAGTCTTGGGGCTAACAGAAAGCCCACCCCAGCCCTCCGCCTCTCACCTGGAGCAACTCCAGCATACAAGAGAGTCCAGCCCCTCTCAAGGACTCGGGTTCCAGAGCCAACGCTATGTGTCGAGGTGAGCCCGACTATATCTAGCCGGTATCGCTCAGCCTCTTCCACAAGCTCCAGCTCCTTCCCCGCCAGAGAGGTGACGTTCCATGTCCCGATAGCCAGTTTTCCTGTCCGGGGATCGGACCGCCAAAGCTCCCGCCTCGGTCTGCCACCCGATCCACATTGCACCGGACCCTTCATGTTCCTCCTGCAGGTGGTGGGCCCACAGGTGGATGAGCCCATGTATCCAGTTCGGGCTGGGCCCGGCCGGGCCCCATGGGCGAAAGCCCGGCCACCAGGCGCTTGCTCACGGGCCCCAACCCCAGGCCTGGCTCCAGGGTGGGACCCCGGTAACCCTCCGGGCCGGGTACACTGGCTCGATGATTGTACTTGCATGAAGAGTCTTTTGAACCGCACTTTGTCTCACCCCTCACCTAGGACCAATTTGCCATGGGTGACCCTACCAGGGGCACAAGTGCCCCAGACAACATAGCTCCTAGGATCATTAGGGCACTCAAACTCCTCCACCACGATAAGGTGACGTTCACGGAGGAGCAGATGGACTCTTATTACATGTTTTTAAAAGGTGATGTGTTCACCATATTCCTCAGTATTTACACCAATGGAATATCACTGCTGAAGGTAGACTCCAGCTTCCTATAACTCTGAGCATCATCATCAAACTGGAAGGACATATGGAATGATTTTGATGGTATAACTTCCTGTAAGTGTGATTGATTCCAGTGCCTCACTCTAATGCAACGACCAGACTTTTAACAAGTAAAAAAAATAAAATAATCCATGTTTTCAGTCCTTTACAATGGTTGTCGGTGGATTAGAGGATTGATTTCATATTTAATTTATTTTATTTGTTTGCTTCAGACCTTTTTGGTGATATAGCAACACTCCACCAGTCTGTTTTGTCTGCTGTGTTGAACTGAACCACAGTAGTCAGAAGGAGGCAGTGTTGGTCATTGGTTCTTCGTCACATGCTTTCAGGAACTCTGTGCATTTAATGGCCTGCCTGTATGTGTGTGTCTCCCTCTCAGGTGGACTTTGATGGTTGAAATTCCTGTAAATGTGGCTGATTCCAGCTTTAACTCAGCTTCACTAATGCAACGACCAGACTCTTTCACAAGAAGAAAAGTAAAGTAATCCATGTTTGGAGTTCTGCATCCTTTACACTGGTTTTCATTGATTCAGAGGATTGATTTCAAACTGTATTTATGGTTGCTATAACCTTTTGATGACATAGCAACATTCCATTTCCATAAAGTTGAACTGGTTATGTGACTTTTCTTCTATTATATGTTACCAAATCTGAGCAGTTAGTTTGTTATTTAAGACAAATTTTAACCAATTCACCAATTTAAAAAAAAAATTAAGTGTGAATTTAATCATTTTAACCATCATTATTCTCCAGCTGCTAATTCAGCTTCAGTTCTGGACACGAGTGTGTTTTCTATAAAAATGTGTGACCCGAATTGGCAGTGATGCAGCGACAATGCAGCTGCTGAGTTGGCAGATTATAATCCAGGTGATAAAAAAAACACCTGGAAAGAAAAAGACAGAACTAGAACTCCACATTTAATAAATGAGTTGATTATTGAAGAGGGAAGCCCTTAAGGAGATTTTCTATTGCAACATAAAATAACAGATGTGGTAAAAATCTGGAGCGAGACCAACAATGAGCAGTTAGAGAAGACTAATTTAACAAAAGGAAAGATGCAGCTTTTCTTGTTTCTGTCAACTTTATTTAAATGAATGTAGATATTTTTCAAATTTACAGTTTTACACAGATTAATATATTGTATGCATGCAAAAGTTTAACTAATAAAAGTTTAACTAATAAAGTTTAGCTTTATGTGTTTGTTGCTGCTGACTGGATTCCCAGCTCGGTGTGACACACAGCAGCCTCCAGCAGGATAAAACTACACACGTTTTTCTACAAACCACATCAAAACATCTTGTTTATAAAAAAAAAAATAAACTTTTTATGAATGAAATAAGCAAACATGAAATTAAATAACACATTTTTTACTGTAAGAATATTAAAAATAAATGATTGATCAAGATGGCTGCCACAGCTGATAGTCTTTTCGTGTTCCAGCAGAGACAACAGAAGCAGATCACATGTTCTCCAGTCCAGATCATGTCCTATACATGCGTCCATCTTCCACACATTGGTCAGGCCTCCTTCATTATCATATTGTTGCCATGGCAGTTCAAACTCAGACCAGACCTCTCCTGAATGAAGTCGTGCGTAACAGGGAGGTGTTGAGAGGCACCAGGTGCTCCAGGTCACTGATGCAGTGAGCAACACAGAGTAAAGAGCAGAAAACAGCAGATTCCTCTCCAGGTTTGTGAAGATGAGTGTCGTCTCCATAACAAGGTTTCTAAATGACAACGGTAAGACCCGCTATGCAACTTTAAACAGCTCATCATCCTCATCCTCAGTGCAGATTACACTAGGCTGCTGAAGCCTCTTATTCCAGAGCTGCTCTTCTGAAGGGGACTTTTCATCTACGGTGGGTAAAAACAGTTTGGTATTCATTAAATCACAGCAGTGTGAGAGTCATTCATTTATTCCATCACTACTGACATGGATGGGCTGCACTTTTCTGTGTTTAAACTCTGAAGATTAGGCAGCTGGTGGTTTCTGGATGTTCAAAAAGAAAGATGCTACAGATCATTACATCATTTGAAAGTGCATGGTTTCTTTTAATTGTGACCAAGATTTCTTCCTCTGAAATAATGACAACACAACTGTTTGCACACAGATTACTTAAGCAGATCAGTTAGAGTTGGACCTCTGTCCAGGGTTGGACAGCAGCTCATCTTTTATTCATGCTGATGCATCTGAACAGCAGCCTAATTGCACCAGGAGGAGCCCAATTACTCACATTATTACAGCAGCAGTGTGTCACAGTCACAGAAAGGTGGAGCGTGCGTCACATGCCAGCCGCGGAGGATTCTGTGCTTTTTATTTACTGTGAGATTCAGATAACAGCACTTTGGTTTTGTTTGAAATGTTTGACAGAATGCTGCTAAAAACCAACATAGATTTTAAACACACACACACACACACACACACACACACACACACACACACACTCTGTTCTTCTAACTGTTCAGAGAGGATGTGAATATGAGCTCTGTGATGGAGAAGAAGGTCCTGGGCCAGCAGAACACCAGACAGCTGCCCTCATCTCTGCTTCCTCCACCTCGTCCATCCCCTCGCTGCTATGGTGAGATTCAACCCAGAATCTGAATTTAATCACATAAAAAATCTGAATAAACCCCTCCAGGCTTATTTATATTCTGAATTTATTATTAATAGTCAGAATTCAGCTGGAAGAGAAGCGTGTTTGTACTCTGATCAATCACATGGTGAAAAAGAAGCAGTTAACGCTGAACAAAAGGTGAGTGAAATGAAAGAAGATGTCCGTGGCCTCGGGTTGCATTCAGCCAACTGAGCCCTGAGCGTCAGATGAGGCAAAGAGGAAGAACAAAGCAAACTGAAACGTTATCCTTAAGTTAGACCTTCAGTCTTCTATCCATGTCACAGCAGTGTTAACGTCTGCCAGGAAATTAAATCCAAACCAAACAGACATTATCCAAAAATAGAACGAAGAAGCCAAAATGTGAATTTCGTCAACAATGTTTTTTATAATATCTATTCTTTCTCCAGTAAGCCAAACTTTTCCTCTGACTCGTTTTGTTCTTCCTCCTCAGTCAGTCCTCCGTCAGACCAGGTCTACCTCCAGGCAGCAGCTGTCTTCCATCAGCTGCACAAAGAAAAGCCAGTTGCACAACAACTCCTACAGTATGAGAAAAAGACAAACACAGCCCTGGTTGGGAGTGGGAACAGCGGCACACAGAAACAAGCCTACCAGCTCGCCTTCAACACGCTCAAATGTAAGAGTTAACATTTTGTTAGCATCCAGATTCAGAGCAGCAAGGGCTGATGGGTAAGGAGCTGTGATCATTTGAAGTGTTCTGTGGAAAGGTTATAAACAATCTATCACACTTGTTTCAGATTACTTTATAAATTTGTTTCATTCTGAGTTTTGACCTGTATTGATGTTTGATCAGTTACAAAGTGGATCGCTGCCATCCTAAAAATAACTCTAATCTCAAACATTTCACAGAGGTCCATGAAAACACTTCAGTAAATCTTTATGTACTGACATTTTAGCATTACATTGTAATTATCTGGTTATATGTCAGCACAAGTTAGCAACAGCAAGCCCTGTCGTTGTAGCCTGGAGTGCTTCCAGGAACATCAGGATATTTCTGCTGGAACAACTTTAATGAAAACAGACAGAATGGTTTTAAAATATAACCACAATGACAGTTTGAGGATTAAAATTGTTTTACAACAGTAATCTACTTTGACCTTGGCCCCAATCAATCCAATCAAAACAAATCTCTTTCTCTAAACTAAGGTTGTTCAAAAAGCTGTGTATAAGTAGGCTGTTGGTTGTTTATAACATTTCCACAGGATCCCACTTCAGAACATCCTAACTGTATGTGAGCCACCTTTGTTGACCCCACACACCGTCGTATGAGATCCCTTATCTCTGTAGTGAAAAGCAGCTGAGCAGCAGAACTTCAATTCGCTTGTTGACTAGCTTCAACTGCAAACTGTAGATTAAATAATATACATTACATTTTCTATCTGACTGAAATTCACTTGAGCTGCAGCAGATGTCTGTGTGAGAGGAGATAAGCTGTGTAACATTTAAACATATAAAAATACAGCCTATAAAATGTTGTTTACTACAGGAGACTTGCATGAGTATTCTAATTTGTTTAATTCTAATACAAAAAAACCCTGTATTTAACACTGTCTCATGGCAAAACATACAATTATAAAAGAATTACACTGATACCTAATGGTGTTTACATATTTCAGAGTCAGTAATTTTTAAACAACTTGCTTTTCTCTAATAAGGAGCTTAATGGTAAATTTCACATCAGGTGTTTGATCCATGAATGGACTGATACAGTTCCAGGTTGTATGAATTGGTATTGAAACAGTCCTCCTTTAGACCAAGGCCACACCTAACAACTGATCAACAGAACCTCACCACTGAGCTTAGAGAGTCAGAGTGTCATCAGCAGTTTGCAAAAGAGATTTAAAGAGACTGGACGAGTCACAGATAGACTTAGAAGTGGACGTCCTTTGACCACATCCCACACTGAGGACCTCTTCATTGTGAAGTGTCCTGATGAATGCCACACAACCCCAGGGAGGTGGGAGGGACCCAAGTGTCACTTCAGACCATTGGGAACTGGTCTGCGTGCGATGACCTGCAAGGATACCTGACTACAACTCCAGATACAGGCGTCATCGTCTTGAATGGGCCAGGGAGCATTTACGCTGGATGAGGGACCAGTGGACATCACTGAGGAAAGTTGATTCATGCTGAACATTAATTCTGGCCACCAAAAAAGTTGGAGATGCTATGGTTCAACCACTGTTTTCACCAGAGGATTCTTTGGGGATGGTTGTGTTACAGTGTGTGCAGGTGTGTCAATACAGAATTGACCTACACTTTGGGAATGGCACCGTGACAAGCACATACTACATGGACAACATGGTAAAAGGCCTGTACTTGTACAGCACTTTCTAAGTCCAAGGACATTTGCCCACTCACACACACATTCACACACTGGTGGCAGTGAGCTACATTGTAGCCACAGCTGCCCTGGAGCAGACTGATAGAGGCTTGCACCACCACCCTCCTGACCACCACCAGCAGACAAGGTGGGTGAAGTGTCTTGTCCAAGGACACAACGACAAAATAACCCAGCAGGAGCTGGGATCAAACAGGCAACCTTCTGGTTGCCAGACAATAACTTCTGAGCTGCATGCTGCTCACAACATCCCTAATCCAGTATTTGTTCTTATGCATGAACAACACAGGCTTGATTTCATCTTCATGGATGGCAATGAATTGTTTGTGATGAGGAAACCACCATTACATGCTTCTAAATGCCCTACTTTCATGATGTACTGTACTGTAATATCACTGTAGCCTGAACTTGTCCATAAATTTAATCGGTAAGCCAAATCTTTCTTATTTTCTGTGAGTGGTGCGTGCTAGTCTAGATGATTTTCAAACTTTATTGTCAGCAGTTTGGCTCAAATTACATTTAATAACTGATTTTCTAGCACTGAAAAATACATCCGTTATTACCAGTATTCGACACATTGCATTACTCGTTCTTTTGCAAAGATGTAAGATAAATTCATTCTAACATTCAAGCAAATAAAATCTAAAATATGAGCTTGACAATGCGAGCTTTAGTCAGAATATAAAAGTAACTCAGTTGAACAAATGTTTCTGTTGTAAAAATCTGCTGATGCTTAAACTTCTTCTTTTCTTTAACATTATTTGCCTCCTAGATCAAGATCTACTTGAGCACATAATCGCTGACAGCTGCTTCGCCACAGCTCAGCACATCGTGAGTCCCATCTGATCTGACATTTGAGTGCTCACAAGCCCAAATCTGATTGAATGCACCCTGACTGTGAAACGGTGTGTGAGTTCTCCGTCTTCAGAAGAAGCGTTTATGCTCTCTCCGCTCATGCCGGTGAGACGGGCAGTTTAAGGCCGATTTGTATTCAGATCTGATGTGGTCTGGCCGGTTATAGGTGACAATAGAAGGGAGAAGAAGACACACTCTGCAATCTGAAGACAGTAAAGTACACTATAAAGCACATACATGGATAAAGAGACACACTTAGCTTGTGTGCATGTCTGTTTGTGTGTGTGTGAGAGTGACTGCAATGAAAAACAGGCTGAGAGGTCGTTAGCCTGGAAGTGAAACTATAAAACCACCACAGGTCTGTTTATTATTCAGCTCACATTTTTACTACAACTTACACACTCTAACTTCTGCACACTAATTCTTTTGGCCTCATGATTTCTAAAAGTCTTACATGGTCACACTGGAAAGGTTTAGAGGGACACCAAACCTATAACGCACAAGCCCAGGTCTTGGTCCTTTTCCAGACATAAAAATAATAATTATAAAAAAGGCCCTTTGTTTAATCACAGATATTTTTGCTAAACTCATTTTTGCATCAGCCTTTGCAACTCTAATCTAAATTCAAATTGTGTTTGAAACCCTTTGCAAATAAACATATGCATGAAGTTGTGTTTTGTGCACAATAAACCACATGAACAATTCTACATCTGGTTCATGTAATCTTGAATCTGTTGCTTTTTCTGTGTACTCCATCCATCTATCCATTGATCCATTTTCTATACCTGCTTGAATCTGTTCAGTGGTGCAGGAAGCTGGTGCCTCTCTCTAGTGGTCATTGGCTCAGAGGCGGGCTACAAACATTAACACACACTTACACTTAGGACCAATTTCACAGTTTCCAGGCAATCTAATATAAAAATAACCACACATGCATGAGAAAAACATGCAGAACAGTTCCAGAAAGGCTTAAAACCTACAACCGTTTTGATACAAGGCAGCAAAAAAAAATCTGTTTCAGTAAATTATGTGACACACTCAACATCTTCTTCTTTTGTGTTTTGATGTGTTGTTAATGTCAGTGTGAAAAGAGGGACTTCAGCTTTTTGAAGATTTCTGCATTCTTGTCTGGATGGAGGTTTTACATTCTAACAGAGGCGGGAAATCTGAAAAATCTGTAGCAGTGTAATTAGATCCAAAATAATGTTCATTTAAAATGACCAGAAAAGAAAAGAAAAAATAATAGTGACAAATATCTGTGAAATAGTGCAAAACCTTGAAATTTGTTGCTTTTTACAACCTACAGTTTTTAGACATCACTGAGGGCTGACTAAAAATATGTAAATTAGTGATTATTTACCTTTATTAGCAATTATTTTTGCAGAAAGAGTCAAAAATAATGCCTGTACTATGCTATTTATTTGACCAATAAAGTAGCTGCCCTGTTTTGCAGTACACTGACTTGTTACCCTTGGCAATGGTGATGCTGTTCGACTTCCAGGACAGAAAGTTTGTGTTGCATAAACGACCAACAGAAGAAGGTCAGGAGGTCATCCAGGAAGTCAGAGACCTGGAGAGAAGTCTGCAGAAGTGAGCAACAGCAAATGTTTAAAGTATGTTTATGATGGAGAGGACATTGATGTGGTGTGTGTTTGTTACAGGTATAAGACCAAGCTGGCAGCTGCCCTGGGTCGCTATAGAGTGAAGCAGCGTCTACAGACCGTTTCCTGTTTTCTGTCTGATTCTGTCAGAAACAAACAGCACCGGGCAAAATGTCTGCCGATTTACGCATGGATCAACACCCTCAAGACCAGGTGGGAGCCTCACCTTTTCTTCTCCAGACAACAAGATGCCTCCAACAATCAGAAACGGCTTCCATCAGAGGAAATGACTTTACTCCAGCTACCAAAATCATTTATTCACAACAATATAAATCACATCACTCAAAGTCTAAAATGTTTAGTCCTGATCAAGAGGAGCAGCTCAATGTAACGAGTTGAAACACAGAAGGCCTCTGTGAGGTGGTCTGAGTTATTTACACTACAGGAGGAATTGTGAATCATCCACGCATCAGCCTGACCCTGACTGACACAGTATCATAATCAACACAAATGCAGCTATTCCTATCCCTGGACCTTTAGCAGAATATCATTCTGTCCCTGATGGTTTCCTTGGACAGAAGTAGCTTCTTTGCTGCCCTTCTCAAAGCCACCCTCCTGAAGTCTTCTCCTTTATGTGCATTCGTGCTCTCACAGCCTGCTGCCACTCCTGAGTAAGTTCTGCGCTGGTGGAGCTCCGATCCTGTAGCTGGATCAACGTTAGGAGACAGTCCTGGACTTTGTCATTTTTCACAAATGCAGTGAAAATAGGCGTTTTGCAATTTTGCTTATTTAGAGGAATTTTGTAATAAATGTAATTCATCTGATCTCTTTTCATAACTTTCTGTTCATATAAACTGGTTGCTATCATACAACCAGAAGCAGAAAACTTTGTTACCATTAATATTCATGTCATTCTCAGGTTTGTTCACTACTGTATGTGAAACCCAACTTATTTATTGTATTTAATGCAAATCAAATGAAGACCTGCATTTATTATAAATTCTTATGATTTTGTCCACCTTTCTCCTTGTTTTGCATTTTAATCAAGAATAAAAACTGCATGCAGCATTCTGGAGCACATCTCACTTTAAAGTTAAATCACAAAATTGGGCAGCGAAAGTACCGTCCATATACTCAACATCAAACTCAGAATTTAAAGCCAAACACAATGAGTCTCAAGTCCCGCCCCCTCCATCTAAATCAATGGGAGATTTTAATGCACTGTTTTCAGGAAACTTCCCATGTGTGCCTAAAAATAACATTTTTCTCTCTTTTCCTTCAGCCTTGATGAGGTGGGCGAAGTGCTGAAAGCCACCAGCTTGAGTGAAGTGAAGAATGTGACAGAGCTGACAGACTCGGCGTTCTGCAGGGACCCTCTCTGTCCAGACACACTGATCTTCTCCCAGCGTCTACACAGTCTCCTCCAGCACAACACCCTCACCACCACACGCCTGCTAAACATACAGGTAGAAGAATCTCAGGCCAAGTGTGAGTCAAATCTAAGCAACTTTTCACTCCTTTTGAAGCTTAGAAAACCTTTTCCGTGCAAAAGTCAATATTGTTTTTTTTTTTTTCAAACAAATCAGAAGGTGGGCATCATTAAATGAGGAGATTGACTTCACGGCTACATTTTAATGTTCTGGAAAGGTTGAAAGAAAGCTGACATCGAAGTGCATCAACATTTAGGTGTCTCTCTTTGATATTTGCTGATAAAAACATAACTTTTTTAGTTGTTATAACCTTTCCACAGAAACCCACTTTAAAATCTCAGAAGCATCCCTCTAAAGGAAAGTACTTGAATTATAGGAAGATAAACTAAAGGTCAGTCTTGACTCCAGCTTCACTTCCTGTTGGGACTCAAAGTTTAAAACTGAGTAAAGTGTGTAACTGAAGTGAATGCTGGAAGCAACAGTTTTTAAACAACAAGAAGAAAGCTCTGCATACAGTAGGTGCATGAATAACACATTTGTCAATAAGTCTGTGTGTGTGTGTGTGTGTGTGTGTGACATTGTGTCTCTGTAGGACAGGAGTGTGTGTGTGGCGGTGAGTGTGCTGCAGCCCCTGATGTTTGATAAGAGGGACGTCCTGATGGCGGGTTCCTTCTCAGCCCTGACCGTGGCTCACACAGCCGTAGTAGCTGCTGCTCGCTCGGGCCGAGTGCTGGTGTGTGGTGCTGATCACACACCTTCATGGGTCGAGGAGATGCAGGAGCTGCTCGCACAAATGGAGATCAAAAGTGAGTGCTGCTGTCTAAAAACAGGTCGCAGTGGGAGAAATACCAACTTGAAACCTGTACATCATGTTGCTCTGTGCTGCTCTGCTTTTGACCTGGAAGCTGCATAAACCAAATGTTTAAAAAGTGATATATTGGTGTGTTTACACTGCAGATGTTCGAGTCCTGTCAGAAGCTTTCTATAGTCTGAACGAGTGGAACGCCGTCGTCCAGAGGTTAAAGGTCATCATAGCGCTGCCTCAGTGTTCATGCTCCGCCCTCAATGATCCAGTGGCCACCATGCACAGTGAACATGGAGGTATGGGTGGTCGAGTGTGACGTAGCATTATTTATCATTAGAACTGTAAGATGACCAGATCAGACCAACATAAGAGCATGCTGGTGGGACACTATGGGACATGTTAAGACTGTCAACATTTAAACTTCCTACTTAAAAAGACACACATTCAACAGGCTCTGAGGATTATAAACTAGACTTTTAAGATCCCAGGAATTGAACACGACTTAACAAATTTCCTACAAAATAGTCACTTCAGTTAATTGTTGTATTTTTTTAAATCTAAACAATAAAGTTACAGAACTTTTAACAGCAAATCTGACCAAATTGCATAAAACAGAGAATACACATGAATATAATGTAGACATGACATGAAGTTACATTTAATGGTGCTTTTAACTACAGGTGAGAATCAGAGGCCCAACGTTAACAAAAAGACAGTTACATGACGGACATTTAATGTTCATTCAGGGTTCATATTTCTTCGCCCTTAAAGTAATAGTTTGCCCAGTGGTTTTCAAGCTTTTAGAAGATCCACCTTAAGGTCCCTCAAACCACAGATATGAACCCACAACAGGATTCAGATTCACAAGATTTTTCTGACAAAAAATGGCCCAAATCTAACTCATCGATTGATTTTATTTCAAACAAATTAAAACAGTACAAGATGAGCCACAGTAATTTTGTTATATGTGACACATACAATCAAAATAAAGCAATCAATCAATCAATTAGTAAATTACAGATTCAATTTTAAACTGGTTTAACATTTTACATTCCATTTCTTTCTAGCCTGTTAAAAACGTAGTTACCTGTATATATTCCCACCCTTTTAGAAGAATGTTTTTACAACTCTATGTAGTTTCAGAACAATATTTAATGTTTTAATTAAAACAAGAATAAACAGAACAGCACCTTTAATGTCCTGATATAAAAGCAGCTCTTCACACTGATATTCATGTAAAATATTTATGTTCTTTTTAACTGATTTAGGTCTGCACTTTGCTTAAGTTCAAGAACTTTTCAAAGTTGTCCTGAAACTTTAAATTTTCTCCTCCTTTTAAATGTTATTATAATTATTATATTTAAAAATATGTTCAAACTAATATTACAAAAAAACCACAGTAAATGCAAATCAGAACCAATCAGTAGACAGAAATAAACAAGAATTCCTTCATCCATCTTTAGCGATCATCCAGCTGCAGCATCAGCACCAATCGATTCATCACAGCCTTTTACAGCTCCACACATAAATCTGCTAGTTCTTCTGATGTTCTCAGGAATTTTGCAAATAGTGACCAAGTAATTGTGAAGGACTGCACAAAATGTTCACCTTTTTACCATTTTCATTTCGTTTTGCACTTACATCAGTGATCGAAACCCCAATGACTGTGATAAAAGTAGTAAAGGTTCTCATTATAAAAGCTGTCCATGTAGGTTAAAGTGCAGCTTAACGTATCATTGATTAACTTCCTTTTGCTTTGCAGAAATTTGGATTGAATGCACAGTCATAAATAAATTTGGTACATTTAATAGAAATGAGGAAGGAGAGAGGAAAATGTAGTTAGGATGATAAATGGGAAATGTAGCACTATGGAGGGGAACTGATGCCTTGTGGGTGAAAGCTGCAAGCTCATGCAAAATATATAAAGTCAGCAGGAATATCATTTGTGTGTAAAATTATGAAAATCTGGTGTTGAACTTTAAAATCAGGCTGGTTCTGACGTGCAGTGGGCCCAGTTGTGATGGAGCAGAAACCATACGATGCACAAAATGAAGTAACTGTACTAGCAGAGAGTGGAAAAGTTACCATTAACTCTAGAATTATCGTCTACCTGACGTAATGTTTGTAATATTTGTTTAAATGTGCTACAGGTGGACTAAAGTTGTTAAATGCTTGTTGACAGACTGGAATCTGCTACCAGACTTATCCAGTGGTTCTATCTCCAAACGCAAAATACTCTCTATGACCAATCAACAAGCCCGACTGT
Source organism: Callopanchax toddi (assembly GCA_006937965.1). Lineage (NCBI taxonomy): Eukaryota > Metazoa > Chordata > Actinopteri > Cyprinodontiformes > Nothobranchiidae > Callopanchax > Callopanchax toddi. The sequence goes on from SSNR01000117.1 coordinate 957,297, forward strand.
TGGGACATGCTCTTTCCTGTGAGTACAACCAGCAAAGATTGATCAAACACACTGGTAGAGACGATGCTGGGATATCTTATACTGTGACAAATCTCTCCATATTTTATCTCCTCCTCTGCTTCATCTGTCAGTTTCAAAGGTCCAGACGGTGGTCTACTGCACACGCTCAGTTCATCCAGAGGAGAACGAACAGCTGGTGTGGAGAACGCTGGAGAAAACACACACTCACCCCAAACTGCTTCCCTTCAGGTAAACGTTATGTTGCTCCTTAGAGCAGTTTTTAATAAGAAAACAGGCATAATTCTTTATATTTTGACAAATCTAACTTCATGTCAATATGTACAAGTTTTATTCAGTACTTTGAGCTACTTTATGTAGGATTTATTTAATTTATTCACTTCTTTTCCAAGTTGTATACTGGCCCCATTCCAATTTATTACAAGTTTATTGAAACCCCCTTTTCCATTTCTAATCTTGTTGTGTTTTGAAAGTATCTATTATTTTTGAAGTTGTAGCATAATCCAGAAAACGGTTTTTCCCATATAACCATTACAGACACTGAGCGATTATCAAATTCAGCTTTTTATTCTTGATTAAACCATGTTGGGTTTAAATGAACATGCTGAACAGGAATAGACATTATGGATGTATAAATGTGGGTAAAAGGGAGCAGATCCCAGGCTCCAGGCTGATATCCAGCTGCTGTTTTCTCTGAGGACAGAACTTAATCCTCCTGTTGGAGTCAACGGCCCGGAAAAGATTTCTGGTTCACGCCTGCTGCTTCACAAAAGTCATTTCCTACAATCCATCCTCATAAAGAAGTCCAAATATTAATACGGTTTATGTCTTTGTGCCAGAAGATCAGCAGTTTATTATGTTGAAAAAATATATTTTTAAAATTAAATCAAAACATGGATTAGAGTTTTGTTCTTGTGGTGAGGGATACGACTTAGTGACAGGTCTTCAATAAGTGTCATTTAAATTAGTGCTGCCATGCGAATAATCCAAGAATCCAAATAATCTTATTTTTAATCTCAGCCACAAAATTGCTGAGGAAAGCCCTCATCTTAAGGTATTTTCATTTAAATTCATTAAATGATGTGTCAGACCAATAGACAACAAAAAGTGACTGGCAATAGCACCGCTGGGCTGGCAGTGGTATGTGGACCCGTCTGGTCGTGTAGCCTGTGAATTGAGCTGCTCGTTTTAATTTGCACTTCCTGTTGCGGGGCTCAGATAAAGAGTGCTCAAAAGGTCGGGGATGCTCGCCGGTGTAATAACACCAGGACAGGCGGGGTGTTACGTCGCAGTATCACGTGAGAAGCAAATGATGACTCCCTGTGAGTGCGGGGCTCAGGAGGAGCCTCACAGGGCTGCTCAGTGACACACTACCGCCGTCAGCAGACCAGACCAGCCCAACACACATCATTATAACGGAGGCCTGCATGCAGAAACAGTAAAAGGATTTTTAAAAATGCAATTAATTAGATTTTTTTAAAAAGCACGTTAAATGGCTGAAATTAATAAATCATAATTATTGGTTAATTTGACCCCCTAATTAAAATAATTTGTCTGAAGTTTCTGATTCTGATGAAGGCTGGTGTCATTCTGCTTGGTTTTGTCTCATCCTGGAGATCAGCATTATTTTACATTAGATTTGAAAAATAATAAAAAATCAAGATGCTGCCGGGTCTAACTTTCTGTCACAAAAATGGTGGCAGCAGTGGGATTCAAACTCCTGAAGAAACTGGAGAAAATGTGTCACTTAATCTTTTTTTTTTTTTTCATCACAGATTTGATTTCATGTTTTTTCATGAAAAAGCAAGTGGTACCAAACATCTCTGATGTCAAAGAAAACATTTTACAAGTCTCAACACAATAAACTGCCCAGTTGTGTTTGTGCACAATTCTCTTTTTTTTTTTTTTTTTTGGTGCAGATTTATTAGTTGCCAAGAAATTAGATTTAATATGACATTTTCCCACAAAGCAACTAAACCATTTTTGTCTATTAATGTGCCACAGATACATGCAGCTTGTTTGAAATGATGATGTATTCAAGTTCAAGAACAAAGAATGCTTTTGTTTTTTTGTTTTTTTTTAGCTATCAGGGATTATGAATGATGCAAGGAAGTGAAAATGTTGAACCACAAAGAGTTGTACAACACTGATAGTCAGTTACTCATTGAAACATTACCAAAATTTATATTTCCAAATCGGCACATCATCTCTGGGGGTTAGCAATAAGAAAACAATATTTAGTTTTTGTTTCTGCAGAGGTCTGTAAACCAACATTTTGCCCCCTTTCATTAATGTTACATTTGACCTGTTTTATGTCCAGTCTACTGAACAGTTTTTTCCAGCTTTTCTATTGAATGTTTTTAGAATCTTCCTCAGAATTCTGCCTTAGAAACAAGATGCCCCCTGAGCTAAAATCAGAAAAGGAGTTTTCTGTATTCTGTTTGCGTTGAAAAAAAAAATCAATGGAACCTTGGTTCTGTTTTCTGACACCGACACTGTGCAGAACCCCCAGGTGCTGACAGTAAGACTTCTCTGAACTGATGTGGCAGTGATGAATACATGTTTACCAGCTCCTGGCATGTGCTGCTCTCTGCTGCTCTCTCAGGGTGAGCGGTCCAGTTTTCCCAGACGACAACTCCGCCTCCGGAAACACAACGGACTCCAAGTTCTTCAGGCTGGAAGCATCTCAGTTCACCAACGGCTGCTTCGTGGCCAGACTGTCTCGGCAGGTGAGGAAGCGTGAGAGGTCAAAGGGGAGAAAATATATAAGTTGTGTTGGAAATTGAAAAGAAGAGAGATGTTGTGTTTGTGCGTGAGCACCTGTTTCTGTGTGTGAGTGTGTGTTTGATTGCTTTGCAACAAGAAGTGCTGAGGCTGCACTCTTTTCATGTCTGCTGGGAGGTCAGTCAGCTTGTTGGCCCACACACACTTGGAAATCCTGCAGCATCTAATACTCAATAAAAAAGAGACATGCTGAAGACAAAATACACCCAAAGCCCTCATACATTCAGAGCTTTAAAGGAAAGATAAATGGATTCTTTCTTTAACTGCTCTTTCCAGTCTTGTAGAATCACTTCGTTGCTTCATTTCTTTTCTTTTGCTCATAAAAAAAGGAAGAAAAGTACATCAGAAGGAAATGAGCTGTTTCTTTGATCCTCTGCAGGTTATAAATGCTGCAGAGATCAGTGTGTGTGTGTGTGTGTAGACAAAAGCAACCATAACGCTGTCTATTTGTAAAAAAATATATATATATAGTGTAGGATTTGTTTTTCTGTGGCTTTTGTGAACCAGTGAAATCGATCATGAATATGTGTTCATATGCAGCAAAGCTTTGGTGTTATTAGTGAACATCAAACAAGTTTCCATGTTTACAGGCTGCACCTGTTTATCACCCACAGAGATATTTTGCTACCAGTGAACGCTGAGGCATGTAGAAAAGCACAAACACCACTTTAGAATAAAAGAATGATAAAAGCTCTCATGACCCATCACTTCTTTATGCTTTGAAAACTGTCTATGACCACCGTGAGTCATCAAAATCCTCTCACTGCACAAAGTTCAAAGCTACCCTTTAGTGCGTCAACAGCCCTCACACAGATTGCCATAAAATGTCTGGAATGGCTGGTTTTGGCCCACATCAACGACCCAGTCGACATCACTGTGCATCCACAGCATGATGCATAGTAAAGTGTCTGAGGTGTCTCGGTCACCTGGTGTCTCAGGCAGGACTCGTATGTCATATTCTCTTAATCTTTTGAATTTGTCAACTGAAATAAAATCCTTTCCAAATACTTTAAAGGCTTTTATCAATATAATAAAATCTCACATTCACTGACAAAACCTTCCTTTTTATTAGAGGCAAACCTAATGTGAAAAGGTTTGTCTGTAAAGACAGCACACCTGTCAGGTGCAGCATTTCAGCACTCTAACCTTGAAGTTCAGGTAGGTTTTGGCAGAAACAAGCAATAATTTCATGCCTCACAGCGCTGCATTCATGACACAGGGCTCCAAGAATCATTCCGAGTTCCAGCTCAGTCCTTGGATTTAAATCTAATTGAAAAGCTTTGGTGGATTTGAAAGAAAACAGCTGCAGCACGTCAACCAAAAGATATCTGAAGGGTTTGCACAAGAGGAACAGACTCAAGAACAGAAAAGTTCAGTCAGGTTATGCTACTATTTAACAGCATCGGGTAAATTCACCTAGTTCTTATGAGGTGCCGTATAGGACAAAATCTATTTTTCCCTCACACATGCAACAATATAAGCACACACACACACTACTACAAGGGTGCACGCACACAAAAAATACTACAAGCACACACATACTACTATAAACATGCAGCTTTATCTTTCACATCTCTGCATCTTTCAAAAGCTGTGCTGGAGGCATGCAACAGGGTTTGAAGGCACATAAACTCCCCAGAGAAACAAACTAATGGAGGCTTTAAATTCTGCTTTCTAAGAAAGAAACACGACTGTGATCTGAGCACACAGCGTGCTCCCATTTTCTAACAAATCAACACAAATCTGTTTAACGCTGATGGTAATATTACTGGGTTTACTTTAGTTTTAAATTATTAGCAGTAGTGAATATTATTCAATGTCCAACCAACCTTGGCTCTATGTGATACAAAAGTAATTAATTGATCCCTAAACTAATTACTGGTTGAAACGTAACTCAACTGAAATGTAAGCCTTTGGTTAAACACTAATTCATGCTAGCAGTAACAGATCTTCTATATGGAGATTTTTACTTATAGAATCAAAATTTGATGTTAATCATAAAAATGTGACAAAATGCCCTTTTATTATTTCTTAATGTTCCATTTGTTTCTAGTTTGTGTTTGTAACATTCATTTAAGGTCAAAATGTGTTAGTTTTATAGTCATCAATGCTAACGTGTTAAATTAATATTGTAAAAAGAAGTAGAAAAATGTCTTTTAAAGATAATAATGATTATAATTCTCCTCATGGCTGGGGTGATTTCTTTGCCTTCAAACTCATTTTTAAGTGTTGCATCTTGAAATTAAACAAACTGATGTTGCTCTTTCAGACAGATCCCACTAAGGTCGAAACGGTTCAGGATGTGCTGGCGAGGGCGGCAGCGAAAGGCCTCCTGGGTGACATCATTTCTGAACCATCAAAAACCAGTAAAAAGAGGAAAAGCAAGAAGAAACGATCTGCTTCAGCTACCAGCAAACTTTCATCGCCCTCTGGTCAGGAGGAGGAGGAGGGGGGGGAGGACGAGGAGGCAGGACAGGAGCCTGGAGATGGACGAGACTCCGAGGAGCCTTCAGAACCTGAAGAGGAGAAAGATGAAGGAGAGCACAAGGACAGTGAGGGGAATGTGGATGAAGATAATAAGAGCAAGGGAGAAAAGAAGAGGAGGAAGCAGAAGAAGAAACATCCAAAGCAAACTAAAAAAGCTCCCACAGACGCAAAGCAAAGCATCAAGAAGAAAGCAGCAAAGAAAAAGGAGAATCAGTCACAGTCCAAGAAGAAACAGACCAGCAACAAACCCAGAAGAATACCACGTCTCACGCTGGCTTTAATCTCCTCTGCAAACCACAAAATCACAGCTCTAGCACACAAAATCAGTGGCAATCCAGTGATGAAACCCTCATCTGCTCCTCCTCCTCCCCAAGAAACCTCCAATAGACAAAACACACCACCTGAAGGAGCAGAGAGAACCCTGAAGGATGACTCTGATCCTGTGGTCCGAGCTGGGAGTGTGACGGTAACACAGGAAGTGATAAAGGCCGTGGATTTAGTCCTCCCACCAATCTCCTCCTCGTCCTCCAACAGCAGCAGCTCTATCTGCCAGCTGTTGTCCCAGACCTCCAGCTCCCAGCTGCCCATTGTGTCAACATCTGTATCCTCAGTTTCTCTGCCTGAATTATAAACTCAGCAATTAGGAGTAATCATATCAAATATTCTCAGATATTTCAATTTAACATCAAATTTGAGACAACAAAGAAGTGGGTTGGCTTTATGTACAAGTTTTATTTTTCCTAAATTTATTTGACATGTAGCCTCATGTTATCAGTAACAATCAGGCATTTGATTCAAAGGAAAAAAATATGGCTTGAAATTTTTACTTGTTTGAGCTTTAGTTGTTATAGTTTATAGTTTTTAACCTGACAAGTGTATTTGATCCACATGTAAGTTTATTACTAGCTTCCTATTTTGTGTGTATTTACTCTATATCTTTGACCCAGCTGACTGCAGTAAACGTCATTTTCTAAATGAGGTGTTGAATTCCATTGATGACATCATTGGAATCTATCGAATATTTTCTCTTTTTCAGACCATTCTTTGTAAACCCCAGCGGTGGTTGTAGGTTAAAATCCCAGTAGATCAATAGTTGTGGAAACAAACAACCTAGATCTCCTTTCTTCTTTATTCTGATGCTCAGTTTGTACTTCAGTCTTCATCACCACATTTAGATGCCTAAATGCTCAGTTGTACCTAATAAAATGACCAGTAAACATATATTGATGTAAACATTGTTGTTAGATCCTCTGATTTTTTCTCCTTGTTTATACAGAAAGCCCAATCAGAAGAAAACTCTGGAGCGTAGTATTGTGGTAAATGTTGAGGTCTGCCGGTGTTGTATTGAAAAAGGTACTCCTGCCCTGAAAATGGCAAACCTGATCAAATCAAGGGTAAAATATTATGCTGCTCTTAAACTTTGTCACATTTTAGATTGTTTACTAATCTTAGGTGGGGTTGATTCTGAATATTTTGGAAGAAAACAGTAAAAATTGACTTATTATATGCAACTTTTTGTGCACTGTTTATCTTTAAAATTTTGCTTGACCTAATCTATCATCGTGCTACCATAGAGACAGAAAAGCCTCTCCTGATAGTTTTAAATAAATTGACAATCCAGCAGAAAATGATTCATTTTAAGAGGATTTAAATCTTCTTAGAACCATGAGAACAAACGTGTCATAGATAAGTCGGTGCTCCTCACTTAGAACACACAGAACCAGGTGGTGTTTTATACGCTTTATTCTCACAATTGGTTACATTGATAAAGTGTACAAATCAGTGAGCAGCAAACAGAAGCCAACACATCCACCATCTAACCTAAATGAAGTGTTTGTTGTTGTGTTTGTGTGAACTGGACAGGAACACTGAGAGTCCACTACCCTCCTCCTCCTCCTCCTCCCTCTGAGCAGCAGCAGACTCCCAGCTTCAGGTGAAACTGTACAAGGTGAAGATGTATTCAGGTCATTTCTGCATTTTTTTATTTCTTTTTCCTGCAAACTGGAGCCAGTTGTGTTGAGTCATCTAGAGACCGAAACGACGACAGCATCGAGACTTCCCCCAACTAATAAAATCAGTATATACTTTTATAAAATAGAATAAATAAAATAAAAAATATTTCTTTTCAATACATACAGTCTCTTTCAACAAGCCCGTGACATGCAAGGCTTCTCTGTGACTTTTCCTTTTTTTCTCCAAATCCAAAAAAATGCATAGATAATCGCAGTTAGAATTCAGCATCAACTTAAGAGACAGGAGTGAAAACCGTCCAGTCGCCTCCAGTTTTCATTATTTGCTCTCGTATATTCTTATCTACAACAGTTTATAGAAGTATTTTACACTTTGGCCATTTGGTTTGTTTTCTAGAAAGGCATTTCATAACAAAGAAAGGACAAAAATAAAGACATTCAAAAAGGAACGGGTAGCTTACAACAATAACATGTTACATTAAATGGGTTTTATGTACATAGGTGTTGTTTTATTCACATGTCAACATCCTTGTGAAATAGGAGGTGATGCGGCTGAATTTTCCATCATGAAAGCCATTACAAAACTAGATCCTTTAGATTTATTTTGAGGGAAGAAAAAGAAAAATATGCACTTTCAGTCATGATATGAGTTAGTGTTTAAGCCCCGCCCCCTTGAGTTAACGGCTGTCACGTTTTGTTAGACAGAAAATAGTGCAGATAACAGTGAAATAGTGGTATAAAGTGGTGCATACAGATGAAACCAGAGCAGCTTTCCATGCTAACAAACAACTTTCAGCCTTAGAAGCAAACACCTCAACTTGTTTGTCTTCAGTCAACCTGACAGCAACATAAATCAGAGTAGACATCTCCTACAGGTGGTATATAAATAACAGAACTTTAAATAATGTGCCAGCTACATATCTATTATTATATTGTAATACTCATTTTGTTAAAATAAGTTAAATCAAGTTAGCCTGATTAGCCTTGTCTAGGCTACAGGATAGGGTGTAACGGTAGGTCTGGGTCATTGTTCAGTATTTACTGCAGTATGGGGGTCATGGTTTGGTACAGGAAAGAGAAACAAAAACCAAATGCTAGTTTTGCTCCCCCTGAGTAAAAAAAAACAAAGTCCCAGTGCTAGTGTGTGTCTCTGTGTGTGTGTGTGTGGGGGGGGGGGGGGGGGGGGGGTTGCTTCTATTAATTTGATTATTGAAAAATGAAAATACAGAACTGAATAACACCTCCAAATGTGAAAATAAAAAGAATAAAAAGACTCAGCTAATTTCTTACGTCCATGTGTGAAAAAATGACTCCAAATATCAGGGTAAACACAAAAAACAAGACCTGCCTTTGAGCATTTCTAAGTGTGCATTATATGACGCAACAGCTTGCCACACCTGCTGCTGTGGCTCAATGGGGAAACTTTTCCACCCAGGTGATTTAAAAGGGTCTCGTCGTTAAGCTTCTAGTTCTGATCCAGCTTCTGTTCTGTTGTGGACGTTAACGAGATGCAGGTAAGTCAAACGTGAGCTGCTTCCAGATGGGAGCAGTGATCAGCTGTGATTAAAGATTAAGATTTATCCTGTACTTTAATGTATTTGTGCGTGATGCGTGTGTACTGAACCATCGCGGGACAAATACAAGTACCGTTACACCCCCCCACACACACACACACAGAATAGCCTAAATGCATTAAGATGCTAATAAAACTTAAACTTGAAAGGCTGTGATTAAACAGGGGCTGTTTGGAGGCGGGGCTTAGCCAACAATAATTTCCATCTATTCTGTATTAATCTGCTCCTTTTTGCCCATCAACAATGTGTTCAGGACTTAAGGTGGAATAAATGATTTAATTTGCTTTTACTATCCAGGTTGTCAGATATGTGATAGTTCAGAGATGCAAAGAGGTGACATGAAGCTTCCTATGGACTGATGAAAATAATCTAACATGTTTGAGTCACCCCAACTCTCTGTTGGCTTTTTTTTTTAATTTTGCAAACAGCCAAGGCTGACAGTGACTTTTAAACTCTAAAAATCAAACAGTACTTGGATGTAAAAGCCCATTCCTCCCATCTTCTGTCTCCTCCTCCCCTTTAATTATTTAAAACATTATTTGATGACTGATAAAGAAGGAGGATTAAAAGAAATGTTTAAATTTCCCTTCAGCAGCATCTCTTCCTCTGTTTTTGCTGCTGTCTGTCATTTTCTGAGGGATAACAAAAACAGGAAGGATAAACAAGGATGCTTCAGGTGAAAGGTCACCACTCGTTCTGACCCTCCTGAGTCTTACACAAAGCACAGGATTGTTTTGATCTGTATCCCCTTCAGTCCTCTGGAATCAGCAGCACTGTTATTGATATTTCTTAGACAGATTCACATTTAGATAAAAAAGTTCATGCATGATGAGTTGAGCAGGTTAGAGGGTGAAGAGACAATTCTCTCAAGTCTGTAGCAGCTTCCTTTGTTCTTCCACTCATTGTTTACTGATAATACAAAAAAAAAAAAACAAGACATGATGGCTTTTGTTACTCCTTCCTTTTGTTGGCTTCAAAGTTACAGAAGACTGCGGACAAGAAGCAGGAGACATAGAGGAAAGAGCCACTACAGGCTAACAAGACAACCAGGTGATTGACAGGGGGCGTGGCCTGCTGTGGGAGGTCATGCTGGCAGCGCAGGCGCAGACACAGACACATACACACACTAAGAGCATGGAGAGATGATTTGGGTTAGCAGAGCTCGCTGTGCTCTTGCTCAGCTCCTCCTCCCTTCTCCTCACGCTGTGCTGAGTGGGATGAGGGTCTATGTACACAATCAGGTGTTCCTCATGGCTGCTCCCTTTATACCGTGGGATTAGAGTCGGTTATTTCTAGGAAACAGACTTGAATCACTTAAGAGCTGCTAAACTCTTAAGGTGGAATTCCTATTTGCTCCCAAAAGATATATAAATGAGGGTATTGAGACATGTCCTCCAAACCCCAGGGCTTTGAGGTGGTATCCATGGTTGCTGGAGTTTGAGGCGGTGATGGATTTCAGCAGCGATGCAAGCAAGTTACCATGGTGACAGAAGCCGCGGTAGGAAGCAGGTAATCTTTCTACGTGGTTACTGCGGCAACTCGGTGACAGGTCTCTTCTGTTTGAGGGTGTCGATGAGCGATAGGACGCCTCGCTTCACGCTGGTCGAGACTCGACGGGACACGGAGTCACCGGGGGGTGAGGAGCCACAGGCCTTCTGGGAGGGCGGTCGGGCCACCAAACACTTCTGGTACCGCAGCTGGGAGACAGAGGGAGGGGCGGCAGAACACACACATACATACTGTAAATAACAGAGAGTTAAAGCTGCTGAGCACAACACTGTGGACGTGTGTGTGAGACAGAAAGAGAGGGAGGCTGGACTAGTGCAGGATGCTGACTGTGATCAATACTAATGACTGATGATTCCTGTCACCGTCAATCTGTTTTAGTGTGTGTGTGTGTGTGTGTGTGTGTGTGTGACCATATATCCAGAGTTCTGATGTTGGATCAATAACTCGGCCTGCAGCCATCTAATCTCATACGTCACCCAGCAGAAACAGACAGGAAGTGTATGAAACTCTACAGAGATAGTTCTAACAGAAGAAAATCCTTTGTAGATCTGGTTTATTTAATTCACTGACTTATTAGTAATGGTATCCAGTCCGTTTTAACCAGTATCTCTGGGCTGTTTGCCATGTGGGAGTGTGACCTTGGTGCTGCCTTTATTTTTGGGACCTTTTGAACCCTCTGGTATTTGTTGGTAATTTTGACCAGAACTTAGCCCAATAGTTACAGAATTTATCAAAACGTTCCTCCAATACTTCCTCGCATGAGTCACAGACCTTTGCATGTTCAAAAACTTGGTGCAACAAATTTCCTCTCAAAATAGTCATAGAGCCGTCATGTGCCCCAGGAAATCATCTCAAGCCCTTCTTAGTGTCTTCTAACCAAGTTTAGTGTCAGTGAGTCAGAAAGTGTGAGAACACTTTGGGGGTAAAGTGGAAATAAACTGGGTTATAATTAGAACACTTTGTGACTAAAGTGTGACCAAAACATTTGCACAAAAGTCATCAGTTTGTTGTAATTTTTTGCCATTGTGACCCAGCCTTATAAAGACTGAATAATGAGGTTGTTTTGTCTGTTATTGTGACTGCAGCAGTTCAAAGTTGTGTTACAATGAAAATGATGTGTGTTAAATATCAGCTGTAGGCTGTTACTAGCTGAAACATGCGACTCACCATACAAGCTGCCTGCACAGCCTCAGACACACTTCCTGCGTTGGGCTCGCACCAGAACACATGACAGTCAAAACGATGGCCGCCAGCATCCATGATGAAGGCAAACGAGTGCACGTCTTGACCGACACCCATAAAAGACAGGAAACGGACCCGGCACTCCACGAGCACTTCCTGTTCGTCCTGGTCAGAAACATGAAAGTTTGAGTGCTTTAGGAAGTAAAAATGAACGTTTGAGCAGAAGCAGGTGAGTGTCGGACCTCGTCTTTGCTGATGGTCACTGTGGCGTCGGCCACATTGAGGGCCACTGGAGTCCAGTCCTCTCTGTTAGAAGAGCCAATCAGACTGTCGATAGCTCCATTCAGTATATCCATCCCTGGTTGTTATAAATAAACAAGAAATGTAGAATTCAAATCACATTTATCACCTACTTTAAATGATTATTTATATTATTATATGTATGTACTGTATGTGCTGTATTTGAACGAATACAAAACGACCTCCCCTTTTTCAAAATGTACTATTTGACAACCGCATTTAAACTTAAAAAACTTTATATGATACCATAAAAATAATCTGTAGTATGACTTAGTTTAACATTATGAGCAGCCCCTCATTTCTTTTTTCAGCTATGCGCTCACAGACTCACCTGTCAGCAAGGCAGCCGGTTTTAGAACCACGGTTAGCTTGTTGGCGACTGCTAGCATTTTAGAGGGTTTCTTTATGGGCGCTTCATCTCCTAACATCACACTCTGACACATAATGTTTCTTAGCTGCTTTAGAGTTGTTTGCCGACTCCACTGTGTTTATCAAAATGAGCAAAGGTTGCATCATAAATTCTCGTTAGCTGCTGGTTCACTTGTTCAACTTTTGAGCAGCTCTGTTCACAACATTATGCTGCTGAGGCTGATTTTACTGTATTCCTCGCTATATGTGAGCAATAAGTGAACGCCGGCTGGCTAACAGCAACATCTAGTCAGCTGTTGCAGGTCTCGTCAGTTTTCGGCCATGGCAGTTATTTTTGACACGGGAACGTCTAGTCCAGGGCCTATCGAGTACCCCACATCTTTCTGGCCTTCGACCCATATACTGCGTTCCCTGAGCTGTAATTCTTTCACTAAATCCACGTGGCCACCGTGTGTCAGCACAGGATCACCCGACAGCTCGTCATTACAGGATGAGGAGCTGCAGTAGCTGTTATCCTTAAGCTTCATTATCTCACTAATGAACCAGTGGTCATCTGTCTCACACTGCAGCAAGAGTTTAGAGCACCACCCCCCCCCCCCCCGGACTGTGGACTCGTTTGTAGATTTTTATGTGACCCTTTAAGATCTGTAACTGAGTATCTCTGGTCTAGACCCTGAATATAAGATAAACTCGCTTTTTAAGTTGAGTTTACAGAGAAAAAAAATTCTTAGATTTGGTCAAATACGATATGTATCTATTAGTGTGTAGCCATGTGTGTGTGTGTGTGTGTGTGTGTGTGTGTGTGTGTGTGTGTGTGTGTGTGTGTGTGTGTGTGTTAAACAAACCGATTGGTCTGGCCACGGGCATCATACCGAGGTAGAGCACTTGAAATTTTTGAACCAGCTCCGTCTTTGGTGTGGGGAACTCTGCTGAGAGAAATTCAACACCAACTTAACGTGTGCTTGTAAAAACAGTCAGCATTACACTGTGGTTATTACATCGTTTTATACCAGGGTAAATGTCACTTTTAAATCTCAGCATCATAACTAAATAGGGCAAGTTGTGTGATTCATAATCATCCAAACAGTCAGAGCTTCTGTTTTACAAGCTGCATGTAAAGGCATCATTCCTTTTCTTCGATACAAGTCATTAAAACCGTATTTCTGAAGCAGATCTTCAGCATCTATATCTATACGTTACTGATTTAAAGTCAAATGTTTGCACCATATAATCACACATTTCACCACTAATGTTACTTTTCAAAGAGTTTTTATGATTAGCAGTCTTGTGCTTATTGCATGTTTTATTAAAAGCCAACTGAAAGCTCAAATTAATTTGTATTTATGGGTTTGTTGTTTTTTAGTTTTTTTTCAGGGAAGGAAAATCTATTCCCTACTTCACTAAACAAATAATGCATTTGTGATTAATGCAACTGAAAGCTTCTCCAGGCCCAATTAGGGCCTAAGATTATTGTTCAACATTATAAATGTGAATATTTACAAATATATAATTTAAATATATGTGATTTTTATATTAAAATGCTCCCGTTTCAGATTTGCTATCACTTTGATTCATTAGAAGTGGATGTTTTGACGTAATCAGCTTCTGTTTTACCGTCTGGGTCTGGTAAATGTTGAGTTTTGGTTCATGGAGTTAGCCACAGAGGTGTGATAACTGTATTTTAGCAGCCTTTTTGTGTTCACCGTCTCCTGTGTTTCCACAGAGAAGGTCGATGTTCGTATGAAGCCTACCTTGTAAAGGGAGATCCAGCCCTGCCTGCATCCTGTCCTGGAGAGAGCCTCCTGCCATGGCTTTAGCATTCTTTCTCTCTGTCATTATCTGGAGAATAGAAAGCAATTTTTACACTGAGACTAACACACAGAGGAGGAGGGTGAAGAAACCAACAGGAGAAAAAAATGTGTGAAACTGCAAAAAGGATGGGGGATGGAGGCAAATAAAAACAATTATATAAAAGAGCTCTAGAGCAGATTTACAGCTGATGTTGTCATGCTGTTCATCCATCACACACAAAGAGCACAAATACAAACACACACATACATTAAATAGATCACACTACAACAAAGATAAAAAGAAACTGAAACATGAGTCACACCTTTCACCAGTCCCTCATCAGTTTGTGATCATGAAGCTGAATCTTATCTCCCTCTGCTGTGATCACTTCTACACAGTCTTGTTTACAAACGTCTGTTTAACAACTGTTAATCAAACTCACTGTTATATAAGTGGAGCTGGAAGAATCGCTCAGCTGAAACTGTAAAAATTGTTGGATTCTGATCAAGTTATAATCCTATAAATGACAAAACAACTTAAAGACCTCTTCAGACCCTAAATTAAAGTTCTAGTATTATTAATATGTTTTATTGGAAGAAAATTAAAGAGTAGAGTGCCATCCCATATTTAGATACAGGTTTCTGATTCTTGTAAAACTCTGATTTATTGTTGATGATATCTCTCAAAGAACTAATATTTTCAGAATTCAAATTAACTTAACTATAAAAGTGGAAATACAGTGAAGAAAAAGCTTACTGAAAAGTGCAACATGTAATATGATGACAACCATGATTTCTGCTACTAAATAAAATTGGTATTTTAACGTTAGACCTAAGAAAGAGACAAAAGCTTTGTGAAGTGGGAAAATAAACTTTTTCTTGACTGTCTTTTTTATAAAGAAGCAAAACACCTTAGAAGCTGCTCATTTCAATATGTTTTATGTTTCTCTGATACAGCAAATGCACAATGGAGCTAAAGCAAAAACATTAACCGTAAAAAATAGTGCAGGTAGCGTTAAGGTGTTAATAACACAAATTCCTTTTAACGCTTTTATGTTTTTAACCAGTGATTAGCACACAATATTCTATTCATGCACAAGAAAGCACTTGATACTTTTGTCTCCCGTGTCTCTAGAAACTCTGTACCTGTGCCCTTTGACCTGCCTCCATAGTGGAAGTGTTGGAGTGATAACGTTGTGGTCGCTAAGCCGAAATGGACAAAGAAAAGTTTCTTTGGAATGTAAAGTTTAGAGTCAAAGCTGCCAGATGGTCCTCTTGACGACAAAAGTTATTTGCATTTACCGTCTGTGAACCGAGTCACTACCGTAGTCTGAAAGGCCACCTGCTGGCAGACAACTCTCCTCCTCCTCGCTAAAGATAAACAAATGTTGCTTCCAGTGGAGCTCTACTAACCTCAAGACAGACACAGACAAATTAACTGAAAGTCAGAGATGGAAACCCAGCTGGAGCTCTGCAGGTAATTTATCATACTCCCTACTGTTACATGTGCATTTTATTTATTATTATTGAATTGTTTTGTGTTTCTTTGTTTTGATCACAGAAAGAAGATGCTTTGTGAGCCCTCATTTAGACACAGTTAAAATGCATTGGAGTATACGCTTAAAGGGACATGAGTCAAGATTCTAGAAAAAAATTATCATCGGTTTTTTTAAGTTAATGAGTGATGAAGCGTTTTAAAGCAAAAAGAATGAGACCACCCATGTATCTTTCCATTATCTTGAACAGGCTGCGAGCTGTAAAATGCGTTTTTAATTCCCGCGCTGTCCTACGAATGTGACGTCAACTGACACTGCTCACGCGTTCTCAAAAGCTTCAAACACAGAAAGAAATGTATATGCGGTAGGTGGCAGTGTTGCACCGTTGCGTTGCGTGCCAATGGCCGACATACTTCGTCTGGACCTGTTGTTTTTCTCATTATACTGGCGGTATTAGGGCAGCGTTCATAGAGCTGACAACCACTCTGATGGATTACAGGGTTTCACAGAGCTAAAGGTGCTGTTATAGATTAGCGCACAGCGATGTGTGGATGTTACTGGGTGTCGGGACTCGGCTACTTCCCTCCTCTCAGTCCGCTCACAGTGCTTCAAAGGCGGCTGTGATGAGCACGCTGCTCCCGCTGGTCTGGTGTTAGCGAACGCAGCCTTTTGGGGAGAAAAACCGGTGCGAACACCCGTCTGACTAGCTTTTGCTCGGCGTTCGGTTCGGTGGCAGCTGTTGTCCCTGTGAACATCGTATGTAAACTGGTTTGGGTAGTGGAAACGTTGGACTCTCATGTCAGCGGCTCGAAGGTATTGATAGCTTTGTGTTTTTAGGACATCAACGCTGACGTCTCGTTCTGCGTGAGTTGTGTGTGTAACCTGGGCAACACAATGGAAGTCAGACCGGCGGAGGAGCAGGACCTCTCCGTTAGCTCCCCTCTGGGAGTCAGACTATTATGGTGGTGGTTCAACCGAGCCATAACCGGGTGTGTGTCTGTGGCACGGGGCAATGTTTTACAATATTTCCTTTTGTATTAATAAAATGTATTTTTATTTATGGAATCATGTCTCCGCTTGCCTTTGATTGAACTCAAATGAGACAAACTACTGAGACGTTTCTGCGCGCTCCCGTTCAAGGCTGCATTTACTCGCAGCACCGGGCGCGTCGCTCATGAGGTTCGTTTCGTAAAACTGCCCCAGGATCCTTTAAGTCTACATTTGGCATAATGTTTTATCTTTGGAGGTGCAGATGTTTTGGTAACAAGTTCTAGAGAGTGTCTGTAATTGTTTTAGATTATTTCAATATTATTATACTTACATTTGCATAAATGAAGTATATTTATCTGCTCCTATGCTTATAAGAACATTAGAATGATGGAAAATATTCTGTTTGGAACATTTATAAACTTTAAGTGTTTCTGGCAAAACAAAACCCTGGCCTTGAGTCTGGAACAACTCACCCGGGAGCAGATCTCATGCAGGCTTGTGGCGATGGCTTTGGCTGGCGTGTCACAGCGAAACACATGACATTTCAGGATCCTGGTGTTTTTATCCCGCGCCACATACGCAAAATCCCTGAGTGGAAAAAAAATCTATATCAGTACTATCAACTGAGAAAAGAAAAGAACACAGGTGGCTAGTTTGGGTGAAACCTTGGGATGTGTTAATGTAAAACTTTATTCAACCAAAAGAAAGAAAAAATTAAATGACCTTTACACACATACACACAAGTCAATTGGACCCGAGAGATCAATAGGCCAGTGTGTGATACAAAGGGGAGTCGAATAAAAGGACAGCAGGTAAGAATTTTCCTTTGAACCCACTGAAACTGAAAACAATTAAACTCTGATGAAGAGAAGAAATGAAAATAGAAAGAAAGAAAGAAATCAAGCTCTGAAAGAGGTGAAGATATAGAATATTTTAAAGAAAAGATACGTATGTCATCAGAGCAGATCACATACTTGTGACTTATGTTGCTTGGAAATAAACAACAGACATTCAAAAAAGCTACTGTCACTATTATCTATATATACTGTGAATGTGCACTTTAAAAGGAATCACACAAAGATGCAGCAAGTCCCCTTCATTTCCTACATTTCTGGACACAGTAATACAGTGAACACAAGACCTGCTTTGAAGACAAGAAAAATGAGGCACAGAGGAAATTAAACAATAAAAAACCGACAAGAGATGATGGAGAGACACTGCAGGATGAGAGCTGATGAGTGGAAGGAATGTGTTTACCTCTCTCTGCATCCAAGGAAGCATGATAGGAAAGGAGGACAGTTAGTAAAGAGAATTAAATAAAAACATCATACAGGCCCCCTGCAGAGGGACAAGAGGCACAAGCTGCAAAGAGACCCACTCTTGCTCTCACACACACACGCATGTACTTGAAGTTGAGTGACAGATTCATCTGGCCTCCTTCGCTCCATCTGAAGCAAAAATGAGTTTCAGTTTTATAAAGTTAATGAATGTATGGGTTGAAGGGATGTGGCACAGATCTCAGAGGGTTATTTTAAAACGCAGACTTAACACTAAAACTTTGAAATGTGGAGACTCAAAGAATAAATCACCAAGTTACAGAGATAAAGAGGGACTGAAAAGTGACTGAGACAGAGTTCTGTCTGAGTGCCACTGGCTTTAATTAGCTGCTCAGGTTTTTTTTATTCCCTAAAATATAACTGAGAGTGCAAAAAGACACATGAGTGAGAATATTAAATATGTTATTAGACTGGGAAAAGAGATCAAATGTGAAGTGTTTGAAACAGTGCACAATTCAAGAGCAGACGCATCAACCTGAAGACATAAAGGAGGAAAAATATAAGTCAAATGAAAGATGCAGGCTGGGAGACTGGGAGTGAAATGTCATTTCATTTATAATATTATCATGCCAACCTGCTGAAAATGTCAAGGTTGCTGTTGGAATCTCTAATTCGTGGTGATGATAAGTTACAAAAGAGGAGTGGATCGGCACTGGGGTGCTGTTTGTATGCTGACGCGACAGCTCCAGTCCTTCACGAGGGTAGAACAGTGTGACAGAGTGCAACAGAGGGGAAAATCCCTGCACCAGTTGGGTTTATACCATCTCTAACTAATTCAGCAGGAGGAAGAATCTGAATGAAAACTGAATCCATAAAAAAATGAGCGGCCAATCACTCTGACAATGAGTTATTAACAGTCGTGTATAGTACACACCGTGGAGGGAAATTTAGATGCACGTTTTTTACATTTTCTACCATAACAAAAACTACAATCATGGACAAAACAGAAAATGAATCCCCATAATGTGTTTTCTTTTATTAATTCACACCATCATTGAGCCTGTCAGCAACAAGCAAGCTAACACACATCTTTCAACTGACGCCATTTAAAAGCACGCAAATCAAATGTTTAAAAAGGTGACACCCTCCGGAGAGGCCTGTTGTCTGGAGTAATTTCTACTTTCTGATAAAACCAAACAGCAGAAACGATGATTTCATATTTACTCACAGCAGTCTGCCCTCCTCTCCTGGTGGGTATCCTGATGATAACACCGCCTTTAGTCACTCACTCCATCAGTTCCTGGTGAAGCTGCATGCTCTCTTTAACCTGTCTGCTCCACACCCTGTAAAAACTAACCATACCTCCCCCTCTGGCAGCCCCCTCACCCTCTCCCTCTCCCTCTCTCTCTCTCTGTCTCGTCATCTCCTCCTCCTGCTGCAGCAGCTAAGCTGCTCTCACAGCCTCGACGTTCCTTTTATTTATGCAAATGTTAAAAAAACTAAGCATCCAGAAAACATGCATTTATTCCATCAAAGAGAGTGATTTTAGGTTGGTTTTTAAAATACATCCTAACTTTTGATCTTGTATGAGTATGTTTCAGGTCAGATTTCACATCACCTTGCTGTGAATGCTAACCTACAATGAGTATTTTTCTAGTATTATCAGTAGTGCACAGCTCCCTCTAATGGTCACCAGGCAGTAACACTGTTTAGTCTATTTAAATATTCATGTTAACCTTCAGTAAAATCAGCTGAGGTCAGTTAAGAAAGTCAGGTGGGAGATTTTGATCAAAGACAGTAAAACATATTCACGTTGTCTATCATGAGCTCCTCTGATAAATAATCCTGCTGATGTTTCTTGCCTTTATTTATTACCACAACCCTTTAATAAACATCGCTGATGAATACACACTTGATTAATCAATCTAGGAAAAAACACACCTCAACAAATAAAAGCTTGAAAAACACAGAAAAGTTGAAGGTGATTTAGACACGAAATGAATTACCGGCACATTCAAAGGATTATTTCTAAACACATGCTAGTAAAAGTAAATTTCACAAAAAAAGTTTGGTTTAAATCCAGTACTACTAACCTGCCGTTGTCCCGACCGACGCCCCAGACACGGATACTTGCAATAGGCTGGGAATGAAGCACGCTGCGGTCCATGGGGTCAACCAGGTTCAACATATTGTTCTCCAGCACCAAGTACATGTCTTTCCCCTTAGGACAGGAGGAGACACAGAAATCAGGCAGGTAATACAACTAAACTAACCTCCACCAGACTTAGCAAAAAAACTTGAGTCAGAAACTTTCTTTCGTTACCTACTTTTACTGTATTTGTATGTGTGTGTGCAAATGTGCGTGTTCCCTAGCTTGGAAGGCCTCTAAATAAATGATCAAACCCTTAAACAAGAAGAAGGTTGAAGCTTTTCCCCTCCATGTTCTGTCAGTTCACATTAGATGAATTGACAGCACTAAAAGGGAAACACTTTGTAATGTTGCTCCACTTCTGTTCTTTCTTCCTTCAGTGTAGAAACAGCCACCACCAGTTTGTGCTTTTACCTTCCACAAAGCTAATCTTTTTTAACCACAACTGGTTTTCTACATGAATCTCTCTCATCCGAACTCCTCTCCCAAACAGAGATAAGACTATGTGATCTTCCTCACCTCTCCCCAGATGCCGACGGTGTCTCGGATATCATTCTTGCAGTAGGAGAGTTGACGGATGCAGTTGTTGACAGCAACGCTGCTCTTTCCTGGAGCCAAGTCATCCTCAGCCATCTCTACCCAACCCAAAGAGCGCACTGCGAAACACTGAGGCAGAGAAAACAGAAAATGAAGCTGTTTTACAGCACATTTATGTTGTTACTCTTCAGAAATCCAGAACCATGTTTCAATTCTAACATAAGTCTCATTGTCTGCAAATAAACTTTAAATGGAGTGACACATTAATTTACAATCACACATTAGGTGTGATTTAGACGTTTTGAAAAGCTTTAATTGTTTTGACCTGATAAGATATTTTAAAAAGTGCTGATTTAAAGTGACTTTAGAGAAAATAAAACAAAGCTTGCATGTAAATTGAAATGCAGGAAATGAATCTGACCTGATAAAATATTGATTTGTTTTTAGATGTTCACCCAGAATGTCCTCTGCAGATTAAACAGGTCATAGAGGCAGAAGGACTGAATCAGACTGACAGTGATTAAATCATGAGGTACTGACACACTAACAGCAGCCATGTTTGATGTAGCTATATGTGTCTGGACAGTCAGATTTTTAACTTATGCAGTAAAAATTATGTCCAACTTGATCCTACAGCTTCCTACATCTGGATTTCAGTCCTAACTGTGAGACTGTATAGATCATCTTTTTAGTCAGTTTCATTGTTGCGTAGATTTGAGATTTTCAGCAATATGTGGTCAAGATGAGCATTGAGTCAAATCTTTAATTCACCTATCTAGTGATCCAGTCATGTCCTGAAATCTCCTGCAGGATAAACAGGTCAGGATACTTTAAAACTATTGTAACAGAAGCAAAAACTTCAATGTTTTGATAGGAAACCAGTACACTATAATCACTGGTCAAAGCAAAAAATATTAACCACTCAGTTTGTAAGCATACAAATAACTGCATCTCACCTAACGAGAGATGCAGTGAGAATTATTCTTTTCAGGAAAGGTTCTTTAGGTCAGTCAGTATTTACAATAAAAGTCTACATCAGTTCCAGTCAATATACTGTAAGTGTCCCGATCTCTTTCCCAGTTGAAGACATGGTTAAATATTACTCATGTTTGTCAGTCATGAAATAACTTTGCTGTATGTGTGACACTTCTGTGAATTTCTGGGGAATTAATTTTCATTTTTAAAGACTTTTAGAGATCAAATAATTTGCTTAAATTCTACTGTGTTGTTATAAATGTATGTTTGGAACTTAGGGTGACTCTAACACCTCTCCAATATCAACAAAGGGAAAAAAAAACAAAAAAAACTTTTGGCTAAAGCCGGTACATTTACAGGAATGTTTTGTATGTTCAATGTTCTTGTTAAATAAAGTAATAAGACTTAAGATGTGTGTGACATTACTGCACCACCAGGGGGAACTATTGCCCCCTACATTACCTGAGGATGAGAGAAATGGTACCTCCTTTATCCATCAACACATAACCAGCATTAATCTACAGCAAGATGTCATACTGTTCTCATTAATGATGATTATATTTTAAGAAAGGTTAGACAAGACATAAATAAAAGTCTGGCCAAAATAATTTTAGATTCAGCAAAAATACATAACTGTAACAATACCCAGTCACAGTTTTATACAGCGTCTGGATTCTAAATAAACTATTTAAAACTCTGACACATTTCAAAGCTGCAGAACAAGTGTCTATTTTGAATGTTTAGATAAACTTTTATTTTTTAAACTGAAATAAGAAACAAAGTACCTTTGCCTCTGGGTCAATGTTGACGCTGCTGGACTCGTTTTCTTCTATGGTTGGACGGTTTCTGTAAAACACAATTTAAATAAATGCTTAGAGCTGTGTGATTAAAATTCAACTGACAGGTGTTTAACTAAAGTTTCTGTCTTGTCTGTGAGTTTACCAAACCTACAAAGTCACACACCAATAGACAACATGGAGCCATTTTCTGAGTAAAACACAGATTTTTGCTTTGTCCAACCACATGCATTATTGACAAAAAGAACTAACAGGCAAAAATAAGTGTGGATTCTCAGTCATCCAGGTCATTTGAATAGTAAGTACTGTAACTGGATGTGGCTGGTTTACCTTAGCTTAAGAGACGCATATCGAAGCGTTGCACCTTCAAACTCCTTCAGACTGGGGTCAGGGTTCACCGTGGCTGCCTGCAGGTCCTGGTGAACACAGGCGACTTAGTCAAAATGGCTTCAAATGTTCTACATAGATTCCAACTTAAAGCCCCCTAATTAATCTAACCTGTACGTTATGACTGATTCATAAAAATCAACTTCTCATTATTTGTGTTTTGGTTGCAAATAAATGCTTCTTTTGTTAAATTTCCAAACACTACAAAAAGTCAGTTGAACATTTTACACTCGGGGTAGGAAACCCAATCCCTCCCCCAGCACTCAAAAGGAAAAGGGGGAGGAAAAAACATGCTTTTCACATGATTGTTAATGCCAGTGCTTATACTTTAGTTCCAGCTTGAACTTTGGCAGATGTTCAAAAATACCAACACAAATGACCGTCACAAAATTCATGGGAGAAAAGCTAAGAGATACAAGCTTCACATAAAAAATATACATATGTATTTTGATGCTACAGTGTGTATCAGCATGCATCCAAGCGTGAGCAGAATGTCCCTGCTGGATGGAAAATGGAGATATTATGAACTGTATTGCAAGACATGCTACATCAGGGAAAGAGTGTTAGGACACATTAGTTACACACACACACACGCACGTCTGTGTGCAAACACATTCACATCTGTGCAATCAGGATGAAGGGATGAAGATATCTTCCCAAAAAAGGTAAAAATAAAACTCCTAAATGATTCTGCAGGCACACTCTTACACATTAGATGTAATAAAATACTGAATCTGATGCAGCAACATTAATGATGAAGCATCAGCCACACATGCTTTCGCCCGAGCAGTGACTTTTAAATATATTAACACATTAATGCAAACGAGTGGGGTTAGACGAGGTGAAGGAGTCACTGACACTGAGTGAAAAATACTTGCCTTCCACATTTCACTATCAATTTTTCCTCCAAATTCACTCCACACCTGTTTCTACATACAGCGTTAAACATGAAAACAGATCACGGTGGGTCCAGAAATAGGAGTCAGAAGTGAGAGGGGGAGCAAGGGAAGAGAGACAGAACAGGGCTGTTAACTAACCAGCTTACTCCACTCAGACCGGTTCACCAATAAGGTGCAATAGAAGCAAAACATCACCTAAAATGAAACTGAAATGATCCAGAACTTATGAGGGGTCTGTTGAAATGTAACCCTGCCCTTTAAATTAACTCTATTTATTTGGTAGAATGTAAGCTGGAAAAATACCATCTGAATATTTGAGGCTGCAAGTTTTCAGTTGTTTTGAATCTCTACACACATCACAACAGGTTTAAAATGAGACAAAACAAACTTTGAACAGTTATAAGTGTAATTAGATGTGAAGAGTTTCAGATCTGCAAACAAATTACAATATCAGACAAAGATAACCTCAATAAATACAAAATGCAATTTAAAATGCATTTTTTTAAATTATCCAAACCAAGCTGGTCCTATGTGAATTATCCCCTTTGATAAATCATGAATTACTTGTAATTAACCAGATTGTTTGGAAAGCTGAGTTCAGTTTCACTGGCCACAGCCAAACCTGATAGCTGAACCTGTAGAATTAAGAAATCACTTCAATAGAACCTGTCTGACAACATGGCTAAAAGATCTCAAAAAGCAACACATATCCCGTTATAAAAAAATACGTGTATTTACAAAAAACATCTTAATGATCCCAAAGATCATCCAACCATCCATCCATCCATTTTCTGAACTGCTTCATCCAGTAAGCGTTGTTGGGAGCTGGTGCCAGCAGTCATGGTGCGAGAGGTGGAAACCCTTGACAGGCTGCCAGTCCGTCACAGGGACACACGGAGAGAAACAAGACTTACAACCATTCACACGCTCACTCACACCTGGGGACAATTTAGAGTCACAAATTAACCTAACGTGCACGTTTTTGGTAGGTGGAAGAAAGCTGAAGTACCCTTAGGAAACCCACTCATGCATGAGGAGAACACGCAAACTCCCACCCACCCATCATACTAGCATTCAATCATGGCAGTGGTATTATGATGCTCTGGGGCTGTTTTGCTGATTCAGGACCTGAACGACTGTAATTGACGGAACCGTGAATTCTGTTTTCCATCAGAAAATACTGAAGGAGTATGTCTGACCTTCAGTTCTGCTCAAGCATATTTGGATTATGCAGTGGGACAATGATCTGAAGAACACCTCCAAGGTCACCTTAGAATGGGTCAAAAATCAAAATGAAGGTTTTGGAGGAAAATCTGATTTAAATGCTGTAGCATTAAACAGGTCGTCCATGCTACAAAACTCTCCAATGTGCCTGAATTCAAGCACATTTTTAAAGAAGAGTGGGACTGATTGCTCCACAGTGACATTAGACTCAGTACCTGTTATCATAAATCCACAATTGCTATTATGCCACCAGGAGTGTTTAGGGGTAAATTACTGTATGTTTTTCCACATAGAACCAGGATGATTTGAACAGATTTTCCCTCTAATCAATAAAATTGTCATTTAAAAACTGTATTTTGTATTCACTCAGGTTATCTTGGTCTATTACTGCAATTAGTTTGCTGATTTGAAACGTTTAAGTGTGACAAAAATAGCAAAAACAGAAGAAATCTTTAAAGGGACACTGTAGCTCAATGTGACCACAATTACAATTTCTACATTAAAATGTAATCAAATGTTGCACTACATACCATACACTAATAAAAATCTATTTTTTTCATCTTCTCCACAAACTCCTCTAAATTAAAAAAGTTTGCTTATCTTACCCTGTCGTCATCTTCGTGCTGCTTAGAGCAGCATTCCTGATCAGATATTCCCTGTAGAGATGTAGAGCGAGGCTAAAGAGAAGGGAAAGGGCATTAGTAGATCTATAACTAATCTGGTCACTATTTCCACATTGAGATTTAGGGAATCAGATTAACAATCAGCTGTTAATCTCTCAGTCAATTTGGCTTTTTGTGTCAGTGTCTGCTCCTTGAGCAGCGTGGAGGTCAGTTGCTACAGATGGATGTGCCAAAATCTCATTCCGGCACATCCATCCATCAACATTAGTCCATTTTCACCAGATCAATATCTACACGTTGCTGCTCTCTATCAATCTCCTCTCTTCTTTCCACTTTATTCCATCATTCCACATGATCGAATGACTGATTGTTCTTGTATCGTCCTATTCTGGAGTATTGATGTTCTTTAGTCCTTCACAGGAGCTCTCTATATGTGTATTTTTACCAGTTTTCTGTTAATCTTAATAGGGAAAACAGAAACTAGTTAAAAAAAAAAAAAAAAGAAATACCGGTATTCAGTTAAACTTTTTAAAAACTGGGTAAAAGGAAAGATTTTTGTTTCAATCTTACAAAGTAGCAGCTGTTGACGAATCCACATGTGGGGAGGGTGAGCTCCTGAGAGGAGAGGGGCTCCACTGAACTGTCGGAGGTGGTGCTACCTGAGCGGGTCGACGCCCTGAAGAAAACCTCCGCTTGACATGACTGCATGTGAGCACATAGAACAAACACAATGCTGCATTTATTATATGATACGGCCTGTGACTGACTTTCCACAGACGATAAAATCTACCCATGATTTTTTTTTCTGGTCAAGACAAAATATACACTGTTTTTGATTTAGCAAGGTTTTAAGCACTCTTGTGGTCCCAAGTAAAAAAAAAAAAAAGGAAAATTGCATAGCATATGGGGTACTTAAGAGATCAAAGAAATCAGATTGTATGCCCCATTGTATAATTAATTGTTTTACAAATGCTGATCTGACCTAAAAACTCCAATCTGTATGCAAATCCACTTCAGCGCAAAACCAGCCGCTTTACATTTAAAAGTTTAAACACAGACGGAAGAATTCCACAAGGACAAAATGCCAAGTTCGCCAATAAATTACGAGGATCAGTTTGCTTCTGTCTCACCTCATGGTCGGGGGTGGGTAGGGGGCTGAGGGAACCCAGGGAGTGTTTACGTGGAGTTGATGTTGTGTGATCGCTCAGGACCGAGGCCTCAGTCTGTCCAGGGGGAGGTGCATGATTGGAAGGTCGCTCCCACTGTGTGGTGCCGGTAGGAATGTGCCAGTAGTAGATACCAGCCATGTCTGTGATCTTCTTCCATCCTGGAGGCAGGTCTGGGTCAGTTTGGAACGACTGCTCACTCCAGATATCTAGCAGGCAATTAAAAAGATTTATTGTTAAAAATAAAGAGGAATTTCAAGGAATTCGCTATTAATATAGGAAAAAAGCTGTCAGAACAGTAAGGCACTAAGTAAAGAAATTATAAGATTAATAGTTGATCAGATGTTTACTAACAGTCCAACAACCTATTTCCCCTCATTTCCAGTCTAACCAATAAAGGCTCTTAACTAAACCAACAAAGCTACATATAAAAATACCAGGATTATGAAACTTATGTGAATACACATGAAGTTAATCTTTTGTATAATCTAATTGGTCACTGAGCAAAATGAACAGCTGTCCAGGATTATGAGCATCTGCTGCAGATGCCTTCTTAACAAACTGTGTCTCAGTGTTCACAGACAACAAAAAACCTTTGTTCCATGCACAAACAGCTTAAACACTGTTTAAAGAAAGATTTAGTACAGGTTAGAGCACTTCATATAAAACAAATACAAGTAGCATAAAAGCTCTTATTTACTACACTAGAACTGTTGTCAGACACATTCTCAACAAGCAAGCTCCAAGGAGATTTTAAATCAAATGTATTCAATGACTTATAAGAAGACTTATTTCTCTCTGGCTCTTGTAAATGTTTTAGCTGAATTTTGAAACCTTGTTTCAGACAAACAGGCTTTTTATTAAATGTGGTTTATTTGGGTACTGCAAAGGTTTCTTCTTTTCTTTTACAAAACAGTCTCATACGTCAAAATGCTCATCTTGAAATCTAGTGCCACAACCAAGACTGTCTCTATGCAGGATAGTTTTATCAATTAAATGTTTTAGATCAGCAAATCTTTTTCAATATTAAATAAAGATGATCTGAGCAAATACAAAATACAGTTTTTAAATGATGATTTCATTCATTAGGAGAAAAAATGCAGTCCAAACCAAGCTGGTCCTATGTGAAAAACTGCCCTCCTTGTATCATAAATCATCATAAATTAACTGTAAGTAGCCACCTCAATTAGAAAGCAGAGTTCAGTTTCACTACATACCCAGGTCTGATTACTGCCAGACCTGGAAACCACTTCAATATAAGCTGTCTGACAACATGAAGTACGTCTAAAGTTCTCAAAAAGCAACACATCATGTGCTGTTCTAAAGAAATTCAAGTCTAAAGCACCGCAGTTCTCACTTAGTTAGGGTCAGAGGCCATGTTCAGCAACAAGGAAAGTATGAGGGGCAGAAACATTCTTTATAGGAAAGAGGTCAAAACCTCTGGTGAACAGAAAGAAAAAACTCCCATCCTACATTTATCAAAAACATTGTGATGATCCCCTAGACTTAACTTTCTGGAAGGCGTGTGTCCCATTACATCTGGACTGGAACTAACACGGTTCTCCAAAAAACATCATCATACCAACAGTCCGACATGGTGGTGGTAGTGAGATGGTCTGGGGCCGCTTTGCTGCTTCAGGACATGCATGACCTTTTGTAATTGATGTAACCATGAAAACTGATTTCTACTGGAAAATCCTGAATTACAATATGTGACCTTCGACCTTAAACAGGTCATTCATGCTGGTAAACCCTCCAAAGTGGCTGAATTAAAACAATTATGTAAAGAAGAGTAGA
The DNA here is from genome assembly GCA_006937965.1 of Callopanchax toddi. Taxonomy (NCBI): domain Eukaryota; kingdom Metazoa; phylum Chordata; class Actinopteri; order Cyprinodontiformes; family Nothobranchiidae; genus Callopanchax; species Callopanchax toddi. Next base: position 985,597 of record SSNR01000117.1, read on the forward strand.
ACAAAATTCCTTCACAGCAATGTGAGAGACTCATTTTAGTTGTCACAAACACTTGTAATTGTTGCCACCAAGTGTTACAACCAGTTATTAGATTTAGGAGTCAGCTATTTTTTTCATATAGAGCCAGGTTTCTTTGAATAGCATATTTTCCTCCTAATAAATAACATCATCATGGCTATACATATAAACATTTTTTTGTTGATCTCAAAGAATAAAATATGTAAGAGCTAATACTTTTTCACAGCTCTGACTTTTAGCATTTATGGTTTCAAAAGTCTCAAACATTCACATTTATAACATTTCTGATAGGTTATTTGTGATGTTTGTGTGCTTAAAGTTGAATTTGTGGTTGAGTCAATAAGGATGATCCCAAACTGCATCACTCAGAAAGGTGAAACTTGAACTGCTGTCCATGCTGATGAAACATAGGCATGTTGTCATGACAGCAGGCCATATGTAATCATGACAAGTGAATTGTTCCATATTGAGATGGAATTGAGACACAAAAACACACAAACACAAACATGTTAAAGATGTCAGTTCACTGTGTCTAAGGGGGGGATATCACAGAAAACTTGCTCAGATGTGTAACAGATTCTTGACAAGAGGAGATATTTTAGATCCTCAAATGCTTGAAAATAGGGAACTGTGAAGTAGTACCTGCTGGGAGTTGGAGTCTTTAGTGCGCAGGGAGAAAAAATAGGTCAGAGCAAATAAAGCTACAAGAAGAGAGGCTGACTGTCTCTGTGCTGTGTGGAGAAATGAAGACGGTGAGTCAGAATGAAGTACTTCAAGAAGTAGACTGAAGCGTGTGCATGTTTGAAGAGGGGAGACAACGACCGAGAAAACAAGTGGAGAGGTGAGGCTGTCTTTATGGATTGGGGGCAACATTAGCAGCGTCACTCTCTGCAAGCAATGTGGCAACTATAGAAGTGCTATAAGTCTAAGCATTCTGATTCAGGCAACCGATCAGGTGAACTTATGTAGCTGATGAAAATATCCCACACACTAGCAGTGTAGCAGTTAGGCTGTGACAACCTTGGTTAGCATGCAGTTCCATGCCAGAGTACAGTTGAGCAGAGGGGGAGGGGAGAGCTGTGAACGTCTGAAGCAAAACATATACACATGTTCCCCCAGCGAATAACGCCACACATGCACACCACCACGATCAGAATGCACGCATTTTCTCATCATGGGCAGACAAATACAGCATGCAGAAAACATGGATTTGATCACAAAAACTTCCTATCCCTGTTGGATGACACGCTTATAAATCTGCACGAGCACACTTACAGAGACACACTCAAACAGAACAAACTCTAAACCCACAGAGTAGCGTCCAGTCGACACAGACAAATGCACCTACCCTCGTAATTGACAATCACAATGGCCAGCATATAGTCTTTCCCCAGCATCATAGTTAGCTAGCTGCCTCTCAAACAGCAAAACCTGCTGCTGTAATCAAACTCAACCCCAGACAGATAGAAAGAAGGAGGGAGAGAGAGAAGGATAGCAGAGAAGGGGAGACACATCGAGAGAGGGGTGAGGAGAAAAAAAGAGAGAGCTACGTGCGTGGAGGGGGGGGGGGCACCCAGACAACCTGATGTAGAAACAGAGCCAAAAAAGATGAGAAGTGCACTAAAAAAGGTGAGAGGAAAAAGAGACTGACACAGAAAAAACTGAGGGGCAAATATAAAGAAAAGAAAGAGAGACTGTGCATCCCCTGCAGCTGAGTGAGGTTTGTTGTTGCTTTGGTCTCCTCTAAATGGAGCACCAACAGATGGAGTGTTTTTCTGTGCTAAAACAGGGACGCACCTGATAAATTCACAGGTATTTCTAAATGTCCATGTTCATGACGTTCTCCCTCCTTTCATTTTAGCCTGTTTTTGTTGTCCTGACAACAGGGGTTTTGTCTATTATTTACCATATCTGGTAAAGGTGCTCTGAGGAGGACGAAGGGGAAGGGGAAGGGGATCATGTACCGTAGTAGGGCTGATGAGAAGGACAAAAATGGCTAACACAGAAATACTGTGTGACGATTGTTTCTTCTAACAAAGTAGGTGCAGAAGGTAAAATGAAGGTGTGTGTGGCTCTTGTAGGGTGGTAGTGATGTTAATGTTATCAGAGCATGACCAGCACTACAAGACAATTTGTTGTGACAACACAGGATTGTCTGCTGGCTTGCTTCTTCAAGGGAATGCACATTTCTTTCTCTAGATGCCAATCAACTGGAACATGATCCTCCACTATTAAGAGGAACAAGGCCTGGTACACGTTCCATATCTGAGGATGAACAAGGCCACAAACAGGCACATGGGGTACAATCTCCATGTGCTATCCGGCATTTATGTGAACATGGTCTCATCAACTTAAAATCACTGCACTTTCACGCCACTGGTGTTCACTGAAACACAGTTAGCACAATGCTAATAGCAACACAGGTGAGCAGATTTCAAAATGACTGCAGCTGTGTTCAAATGTCACTGATAACACACACAAAGCATGCATTTATCTCATGTGAATAAAACAATTACAGTTCAACATCACACAATAAATGGAGTGTATTTCCCAAATGAATGGAGCTGAAGTCAGAGGTCATGATGCTCCAGTGTAGGGTGTAAAAACGATGCATGAAGTTCCTGACCAGAGATTCAAACTGAATTGTTTATGTTCTTAGATCATCAGGTAAACATTCTGAACTCAATTCAGCCCCAAAATGAATTTACTCTAATTCACTTAGTGTTTTTTGTAAGATAAATTAGATTAAAAAACATATTCCTTTCTGGTAAATGACATCATGTAAAAATTTGTATTTTTATTATTTCAACAAATAAAGCCTTAATCCTAGTTTCTATTAGCTAGCTGCTCTTGCACATCATTTTCAGTGTTTTTGGTCAATGCTCTGAACTGGACTGTCCTGGTTTTAATCATGGTTGATTTCAGAGCACATGAGGATCAGGTTCTGCTTTAATAAAATTCAGATTTTATAGTACAGTGTTGAATGTCAAAACACACACTAACACACAATAAAGAAAATGATTGTAATGCTATTTTGACTATACATGTCAGAAAGAAAAGTTAGAGATGCTGCAATGTCTCAAAGGTGTTCTCCAGGCTGCTGCCACAGGTCCTCACTAATCTAAGTTCCCAGATGTGTAAACAACCTGACCACATTCACAGAGCAGACAACCTGCCCTCTTAGAAAATTCAGCATACTTTTTTGCATGAAGTAACAAAAACACTTGTGAATAAGTTAATTTGAAAATTTGTGCACAGCACTGGCTGTGTTTAGTCTGAACGGAAAATATTACTTGGTGCTAAATGCAATTTTCAAGACTGTTCTGTGTGTTAGATGTGCGTTTATTCAACTGAAATGATCCCAGAATCCTGATTATCAACCTTTCAGCTAAAAGTCAAAAGATTTTAACAAAAGACCACCCTTCTTTAGATGTCTATTTTTCTCTTCTTCGTCTGCTCGTTACTATGCATAGTTTAAAAAAATCAGTTAAATCACTGTAGAAAAGCTGAGATGAGTTTCAAAAATATAATTATAACATTTCAAAGGAAATTTAAATTATAAAAGGAGAAATATAATCATTGAGCTCAAACAGCAAAAAACAAGTTCAAAAACAGCTGCTGTTCATCATTCTGCTTCTAGAGATTTAAAATTTAATAATATTGAGATAAATCAACTTCAGAGGACAGCGAGAGATCAGAGACGGCGGAGCAGCAGAAAACGCAGCAGCGACATGAGAACATAAAGCTCGACACCTGTAGGAGTGTTGGATGTTGCTCTGCAGGAGATAAAAGTATTTCATCTGATACCCAAACACAAAGTGGCCTACTTAAAGTTTAAACTGTGATTTTCGCATAATGACTTGAACAGATCTAAAGAGGTGAGCAACAATCAGTTTTAACAGTGGAGGCACACAAAACCATTATCTCATTACCGGTAGTTCATTTTAGAAATAAACTCCTTTCTGTCTCAATGCCATGCAGTAAAATATCACTTAAACCAAACACAGCACAACAGATTTACATGTTTTACCTATATTATAACCCTAACACAATAATACACAATAAATAATATCAGTAAAATATTTAATTCATGGTATTTAATGGACAAAATTAAGTGTTGTGTATGTTGTTGTTAATATGATCTATTTATTTTAAGTCCTTGTTAATTAATTTAATAATATATATATAAATAGTTTTCCTGCACACAGATTTAGCATGTTCGACACATCTGATGTTTGACAGATGTGCAGCTTTTGTAGGATGGATCCACCAGTTTGTAGTTGCTTCATTTTGCTGTTGTTTTCAGCAAACTATTTTTTTTCCCACAAAAAAGACATCAGCTTGGGATTTTGTATAAACTTGTGATTTGTCCTGTTTACATGAAGACACACGTAGGGCAGAGATGAAATGATTTTCTATGACAACCCACAATGTTACAAGGCCACTTCCTGTCCCAGGGGAGATTTACTACGAGCTGTAGCAGCTGTTATTTTGTCTGAGCTCTGTGAACCCACACCAGTTCTCTCTCTTTCTCACTCACACACACACAAGTTGCTCTAAATGGAAACATGTCATCAGCTGAGAAGAGGCAGAAACCACTAAACAGCACACAAAAAACAAGCAAACAAAAAGAACACCAGGACAGCATTAAATATAACTCAATCACAAAAGCTCTAAAGTTTATTTTAGTAATGGGTTTGTGTACCTGTCTCCTCAGGTGAGTTGCTCTCCTGGGACAGGGTTGTCCAGCTCAGCTCTTCATCGCTGGGGTTCAGATTCTGGATGCGGTTCAGAGCACAGTCTGTCTTCGCTCCAGTCCTTCTGTCCTTCTTTGTCTCTGGAGAGGAGGAGGAAGAGGAGGGGCAGGAGGCAACAGAGAGCAGGGGAGTATCCTCTGGGCTTTTTCTTGGGGGGGAGACAGGGGGAGGTACCGGAGAAATCTTGCTTGATTGGAGGAGCTTGAGGTTGGAGTCCAGATCAGAGATGAGTTCAAGGACTGGAGAAACTTCATAGTCCTTCACAGGGGATTCAGTTTTTAACATCAGCAAGGGTTTATTTTCCTCCTCCTCCTCTTCCTCCTCCTCCTCCACCACCTCCTCTTCCTCAATCTTCATCTTTGACACTATTTCTTTTTCAGACAGAATGCTGATGTCATCGGTTTCCTCTGCCTCAATGTTCAAGTCAAAGTCCACATCATCCGTGTGGCTGTTCAGTTTGAGCTCCACTGTTGTGTTAACATTACAGTCTACATCTGGTCCGGTTCTCTGTTCTGCATCACTGGTGGCGTCCACCTTGCTGACATCCTCCTCTCGATCATTGTTGGTGAGAGAGTGACTGTCATCCTCTTCTACTGTGTTGACATTAAGATCATCTGCTATAGTCTCTGAATTACACTCAAGATCCACTGGGTCGGGGCTGGTTGTGTTTTGGTTGAGGTCCTGACCAGCTTTACGGAGCTGGTTCACGCCGTTTTTGGCCAGTTTGGGATTGCCGTTGGTTGAAGACTGGGATGGGGACAGTGACGGTGATGATGATGGTGGAGCCATTTCCCCAAGGCCCATGGCGGCCTGGATGCTTGTGAGTGCGTACTTTTTGCGACACTTGGGAGGCGTGGCGGAGCCCTGTTTGACGACATCGCTGCTGAGGAGATGGTTGTGTGAGGAGCGAAGGCTGAGAGAGGTGGGGGGTGTGGCAGCAGGGCTGTTACGATTTGTTACATCCACTGACATCATCGTAACACAGGACAGGGAGCCTAAAATAAGATCAAGTAAATAAGATAGTTTAACACACACACACACACACATATTAAAGAAGGTTGGATTTGAGTCTTAAAGGTTAATCCACTCAATTGGTAAAAGAATAACAGACTGATGATGAAACAGCAAAAAGAAATTCTTGCAGGATTGGTTTTAAAGGTTTCTCATAAATAATTGTTTATTACTGCTTTGGAGCAAACTAGTAAAACTAGTAATCTACATTTAAATATAACCCATTTACTAACACATTTTAGGGTTTATTTGCAGATAAATAATTATTACTTTTACATTATAATGAAAGATGTACAAACTGCAGTTTCATAAGCTAGTTTTCCAATTCTGCAAAGCTCTACCCTGACTTTTTTGAAAGATTCTGACTTATTTACAAGAAATATTAATGACAACATAGATTTTTAAGCAAACTGAAAATAAGACTGTATGCTCAGCACATCAAAGGTGCCGATATTGGCATTAAAATGTAATATCGGAAAATATCGGTATCAATTTTTGTAATGACACACATAACCTTTACATACTATGCACATATTATACATCAAACTCTTCAGCTAATTCTCCTCTTTCTCAAAATGTAAAAATATAACAAATCTGATGTATAGTGTTTGAGATATTTGTGTTTATTTGGCACACCTTACATTAAATCCTGTGGATTCAGCATTTCCCAGCCAACTTTAAATGCAACATCTATCGGCGAACTTTTGATGACATCATCGATCTGCGACATTACTTGCAGCATAACATGTAGCGTGAGGACTCCGCCAACATGTGTTTGGTATCGGTTTATATCGGTATCGGAAATTAAGAGCTAGACTATATCGGATATCGGTAAAAAAGCCAATATCGAACATCCCTAGTTTTTTTTCTGTCACTGGAAACCTACAATTATTTTACTCCAGGTAATAGTAAAAAACAAAGCAAACAAAAATTTGAAGATAGATTAAAGTTTCTTCCCTCTGTTAAATAAATCTCTTCCAAATAACAGAACTGGCTTTTTAAAGCCCCCAATAAACAAATTGCATCAATTCCCAAAATAATATCCAGGAGAAAAGGTTTTTTTTAAAATTTATTGTTAGATTTGTTAGACTGTGAACATTTAATTATTTCAACAGAGCTCTATCTATGGAAAATCACAGCAGTTTATTTACATTTGTTATTGCTGCTCATATATTTGAGCTTTCTTAGTAAGTTGGATTTAAGTATCCCACTATAAAAAAATAAATTACTGAAACCAGACATCCTTCCACAGAAGATTTGTCTTTCTCATTGTAGCTTCTTATGCTTTGATTGTTTTCTCTGGCTTAATTTTTAAACACCTAACAGATATTACAAATAGCTTTGAGTTTTCTTCACTTAGTAAAATATTTCCAAATTAAATACTAGCATGAACTAGCTGCTTGGCTATGGAAAATAAACCAGGAAAAAACCTGGCTGTTCATCACTGGTTTAGCTGGAAACTGGCTCCTTCTGTTCACCTGCCAAGCAACTGGTGAATCTCTTATTATGGCAGCGTTAATAATTTAAAACGATCAGCTCTCTCAACTCAATAATCCCTATAAACCTGGAAGAGTGCTGTCCCAGGACTGCAATACAGCAACTAGAACTGTCAACACTCACAGATTAGTTTTACTACAACATTAATACTGCATGGCAAAAATAGAAAACAGCCAAATATGATGCCCAACTGTAATGCTTCAAACTTTAAAGCTTATAGTTCCAGCTTCAATAAGCTTAGTGCAACCTAATTAGTAAAAAAGCAGTGAAGTCCACAGATATTTAGAAAGTTTAAATCTGACTGTAATAGTGTCAGTGCTGTGCAGACATAATCAGATGAATATATATTTTAATATATTAAAAAAACTAGAAAACAAAAAGAATTTGAGTCAAGCCTTAAGGTGTACGGAGATTTTCATACCTTGCTGGGCGTCAGTCATAGAACGACTGTTTGGAGTTCAGAAGACTCAGCTGCAGATCTGAGCACCACAGGAAGAGAGAGAGAAAAAGTCAGTTAAAAAAAACTGAAGAATGAAAAGAATCCTCAGTACTTCTTGGATGGTTCCTCAGAGACCACAATCAACCATGTGGAAACTAACTACAGCTGGTTTCTGTGGAAACTAACACTGTGAGGATACTCAAACACCAGAGAAATCAAAATGACAGATCAGACAGAATTAAATATAGAGGAAATATAAGAGGAGTCATCAGCTGACTGTCTGAAAGGTGCTGCATCATTTTGACTTACTTTCACTTTACATGCATCTAAAAACCACTCATGTATGACCCACATCTGTAATAATGTACATCAAACGAATCAGACATATATTTTTATTTTAGGATAATCTCCTATCATCAAAACATATTAAATAGTAAAAAGTTGCTGCTTACCAGAGATTTAAGGATTGTGGGTAATACCAGGATGCAGCAGGTCCATACTGGTAGCCGGAGGTGTCTTCCTCATTCAATCACAAACACGTCAAGGAAGCAGCAATGGAAGGAGAGAAACACAAACAGGATTAACAAATAAGGAAGAAGGGGTGAGCAGTGAAGAAACATGCAAGACTTCAGAGGGACAAATAAAAGGTATTAATTATTCATGGTTCAAACATTAATACTCAGTATGGGTGTGTGTTTACCCATACACCTCACAGCTGTAGGAAGAACATAAGACTCATTTTGCATAGAGCTCATATTTCATGAACTCTTGTCAACAAACCCCTTACTGGAACTATCATAAACTCAATTCCACAGGAGACCTGTAAACTCCTTCCTTACTCTGCTTTCAAACAATACCACACAAACACACACACACACACACACACACACACACACACACTGAAGCAATCAAACCTCGCAAACAATTCCCACCAACACTACATGAGTGCAGAGAAATATATTGAGTATAAACTGAACAAAAATAATCTCTTAGCCCTCAAGAAGGGCCTACTAATACCATTGTATGAATGGGGTTTACAACTGTGCAAAGAGACTATTTCAAATAATTTCCTCCATCTTTAACAAAGACTTCATCAGTTACTCATAACACTGAAGTAGTTTAAAGAGCAGTATGTGAAACGTTTAAAAAACAGCTGCATTTGTATATGATACAGGTGTGAAGTACAAAAGCAGAAAGAAGAAAACTGGATAATGAAATGGAATAAGGTTAAGGAAAACACACTCCTTCACTGTGTATACATTTGTGGTTCCATGAGCATGAGGCCAAGATAAGCGTAAACTCTACCATTACTACATTCACACAGCACTCGCCACCTTGACTTTTGAGTTGGCTGAGAAAATGATAGATGATGGGAAATGATGGGAATAGTGGGCCATGGCTTTTGCCAGTGGTATGTCATGCAGCATGGACAAAATCCAAACAACTACAGGTGGTGGCACGAGTTTACGGTTAACCGATTAATAACCGTTAAGAGCTTCAATAACTGGTTAAACAAAACTTGGAAAACGTGCATCCCTAGTTGATGCATCACTGGATTTTGCCTTAATTTGAATTATTACAAAGTCAACGTAAGAATTTTGGACAGGAGCAGCACTGGTTCTCTTAAAAATGTCTTCAAAAATCTTCTAACTGAATCTATTGTTAAAGAAAATATGACACTTTAAATTTACATAAATTAACACCTAAGTTTTGGTCTTTCACACAGGACAGGACAGGAAACAGTTTGTGTCAGACCTCTTCTCCACACTTGGAAATATGGAGGCAGAGCAGGACTTTAAAAATAAGTTGTCAGTGCTTTGTTTTAAGCCTCACCCACCATCCTTTATAATACCACCAATTCATAATAATTACTGCATTTGCATTATTATCAAGACAGTGTATCTGGGAATCCTTATGCAATATTGAAATTAAAAAAGCAATCAACAGACAATCCGAAGAAACACATCATCAAATTTCACATTTGTTGTTTAAAACGTACATAGAACACAGACCAATCAGGCTTACATAACTTCATTTTATATATTTGTTAGACACTATAGCTGCAGGGTTACAGACAGCCACACTGAAACTGTAATGTTCAATGGCTTAAAAACACATCTGTTTTGTCTGGCAACATTCCATGTTACACCTACTGTAGTGAAAGGGTGAAACACCTGAGGAGCTGCTGTATAATTCTGACCAGCTGTACAGACTGTAATGCTATCTGATGGTTTACGTTGGGACAGGTGAGATCATGCTAAATCAGAGGTTGGACGAAGTATAACATGCCGCACTTAAAAGAATCTAAAAGCCTGACATGGTAATAAACCTTTAGGAATCACAGCTGCATGGTCACACATAATAAAAGCACCAGATTGGTCTGTAAATAAAAGAAAAGAATAATCTAATGTAAGATGTATTAAATATATGAATTAATGTCTAAGACTGACAAGACGAGCTCACTTCCTTGAAACTTGCTGTAGCAGGTCTGCATACCAGTGAGTCTGTTAACGTGTGTGAGAGTGAATGTGTTCTATTAAATAGTGTTTGTGCTAAAATATATTAATAGTTTATTCTGACTTGTTACAGCTGCCTGAGCTTTACAGATTGGATTTAAAACCTATAATGTACCTGTGGTTTTTTACAACTGTGCAGTCCAACAATTCATAAAGTTATTGCTTTCTATAAATATATTCATCCACTCCAGAAGGCAGCAAATTGATGAGTCTGAGTTTTGTCCCAAAACATGACCTCTGTATTGCTGATGTAATAAATCATGTAAGACAATATGCTATTACAGATCCTTTATCATCACTGTGTAGCATGTTGAAGCACCTGGTTTGTCAGAGAAGGAAGTTGTCTGAGTTGATAAAGCTGTTATGGAAGTGTAGTTTGTGTTGGCACATACTAGGTCTCATTATAGCCAATGACCGTACCCATGAGGGTTTTTTGTTGTTGTTCACAATAATTTGATGATCTTTAAAAAGTCTTACCCCAGTCACGCATCACTTTTAATCATTTCAGTTAAATAAACAGACTTCACACAGCTCTCTCTGGAACCACAAGGACCTTTATGCTATTGCTCCCATGTATGTAACAGATATCCCCTTGACGTTTAAACACACTTTGATGTGTAGAATCATTGGAGTTTCCCTTCAGAGTCACCACTTGAACCCCACAGTGATTATTTCAATGCAAGCCCAATGTGCATAGCAGGAAACAACAAAAATGCATCACTATCCAAAAGCTAACTACAGGGCTGCATTAAAGAATGCTGTGTCATTTTCTGCTCTAAAGACAGATGTTTGAGCTGCAAATCAGCAGCATTACCAAACACGAGCTAAAATTGTAACTTTCAATCTCAGCTCCATCTGGACGAGTTGAATGTGACGCCTGTTTTCTGAGCCTCAGCCCACTCAGAGGCTCCCTGCAGTCTTCTGCTGCAGATGAGGGCATTTGGGTATAATTACAGACCCCCTAGGTGGGAGGGGCCATATTGGCACTGACACACAAACAAACACTGCACATGAGCGTGTGCTTTAAACATGGAGTCCCTTATAAACAGAGAGAAAACAGACACTTTGAGCACCTTCAAAGTCATAACTCAAAAACAGGAATGGGTGGTGGTGGGGTGCAGGCAGAAATAGGACCTACATTGTGTCACACAGTAAGACCTTTGACATCCAACACACTAGACAGCTTCCTAGCTTTCAGCTGTGTAGTGCATGTGTTGCTCATATGTGTTGCAGATAAATCATGCAGTCTGGGTAAAAACAACAATAGAGGCAGCAGCTGCAAAAACTCCACCTCTCTCCCAAGTCCTTTCTTTTGTTACCGCGGCTGTCATTCAAACTCTGGACTGAATGAAGTTGTGAGGATAAGTTTTATCCTCAAAGTCCAAATGGATGTCTGCCAGCAGTTTAATGGGCCTCTCATCCTTCCTCGCTGCCTTCCCTTCCTAAGTTTCCTCTTCTCTTCTAGTTGCTCTGCTAATTCCACTTGACTTTTACCTTTATCTTTCCCCTTTTCTTTCATCTTCCAGTCAACACTACATTTGCATTCTGCGTTTGTTTTTGTCTACAAGAGGCTTGCTGTTTTTTTAATTAAAAAAGGTTTTTAAACACTCATAAAACTCTCCAATACCCAGATTTATAGCCATCTACCTCCTCCCCCTCTGTTCATGAGAAAACCCCATCTGTTACAAAAACGACAAACAAGAGACGTGAACTGCAGCAGTTAGATCCCAGACCATGAAAAATAAAATGGATAGATGCATGGCGTAAGCAGGAAAGTCACGCAGAGTAGAAAACACAACTGGGTGTTTTTCTAACTTTTGGATTTGGACGTTAAAGTGTAAGCCAGCTGAACGGTGGAAAACAAACTTCCCAGAACTTTCTTGGCTTTGTTTTTCTTGGCTGCAGAAAAGCTTTACAATCATCTGAAAAAAATGCTTCCAACATGTTAGCAGCACCACTAAAATGCAGAAACTGGACATATACTTAGATTTTCACTTCAGAAAAATGTACTTTTGAGCTAACACTTTCAACAAACTCCTGACCAAACCAATCAAACTCAGCTGCACTAAACTTACCCCTGCATTAATAAGAATTGATTTCAAGTCCTTGTGTTTTAGTATGAAGCTGTAAACTGCTTAGAGGCAGCATGCAGGTTTGTTATATGAGCCTGCCTGATAATTTAAAACTATAATTACAGAGTTTTAATGGTCAAAGCCACTATACAACAGTTTTTAACAAATTAATACTGGAGATATTTAGAAGAATGTGCAGTCAAACAGTTCAGAAGTTTTGGGGTTTTTTTCCCCAGAGTTCCTGCTCATACACGTACTTGGCAGCAGTAGATTTTCTACTGGAGATGAGCTCCTACAGCTGGAACTGAGAAGAAAGCATCTGTCTTCAGCACACATGACGCAAAACATTGACAGTAGGGTGGAGCAAATCTTTTAATTTAGTCATTTAGTCTTTAATGGCTATTGAGGTTTAAAAAAAATCCTACATTCAGAACACTTTACTAATTAATCAAACACTAAAACAGCATTCAGTGACTGTACTTTTTAAAGCTACTGTACACTTTGTAAAACAGACACATCATATCAGATGTAGGGAGGTGGCAGTGAGAGCCTTCAGAGTGAGAAAATATTTAGTATTACTAATTTAAATTCCATTAATGTAGTGAGGTAAAGCTCTGATAAACTTGAGCCAAGAAAGTTAATGTGATGATAGAAACAGAATTAACAAATCATTTGCAACCACTCACTATCCAGTCAATGTAAAGTCAGCTAACTTTCAGCTTGCTGTGGTCCTTGACATGACATGTTTTTAATCAGGTTTACTTGCAGTTTGCTGCCAATTTCCATTCCGTTTTAAATGGAGGATATGAGTAGGGCTGTGTCATATAATACTGTCCAATATCTATATAAATTACAACATCATGCACAAATAAGCCCTGCGATGGACTGGCGACCCGTCCAGGGTGTCCCCGCCTCTCGCCCCTTGACCGCTGGAGATAGGCACCAGCTCCCCCCGCGACCCTCTGTGGAGGACTAAGCGGCTACAGAAAATGGATGGATGGATGCACAAATAAAAAAAAGGGTCATGTCAAAGTTAACTATGACATCATAATGCATTTACTTTCCCTAGCATGCATATTAATTTATTAGGTGTCAGTGTATTGTGCAGAGGGTGGAATCAAGAGATTCGACCTATCAACATAAATAATAGCTTATAGAAAACAAAAGATAAAAAATGATCTAAAAAAATGCTGTTAGCAGTAAGCTGCATATATTTTGCTATATCATCCTGACTATTGTTATTGCAAATTACTTTCAAATATTGTGTGATATATACAGTGTGAATGACTGACTAATGTAAAGTGCTTTGTAGTCCATGACTTAGAAAAGTGCTGCAGAACATTTAAATAGAAGATACACCACTCACCCCTAGGGTGAGCTGACATTTACTTAATACAACTGCTAAAATACAAGTCAATTTAGCTAACTGAGTCCAACTACTGTCTTTAATATCCTGACAGCATCAATCACACCAAACTGAGATTTACCTTCCTTTACAAACTCTTCACAACATGAGCTCAGGGCAAACACAGATGCTTGACTGAAAAACAACACAACTCTTAACATTTGAAGGACATTTCAATAACATAATCTTCTCTCTGTTCATTAAAAATACAAAAATACATTGGACTTAATGCTGGATGCGCCATGTTTTATTCTGACAGTTACATATTTATCTATTATACAGCAGGTGTTGAATCTCTTTGTTCAAGTTTTCCAACAGAGTGGGGATTAAATAGGAAACTGAGTAAAGTGATGAATCATAAGTACTACTCCTAAATGTAAAATTAAGTTAGTATCAATAATAAAAATAATTTAGTTTAAATGTAGTGCTTTGTGCACAATTTCAACACTATTTTAAAATACTGTAATAGTACGTGTTAATATTATCTGATTATGTCTACTGTATAGGGATTAGCTCTACACAGCATAAAATCACAAGAATAATCTTTATTTTGATATAAATTTGATATTAAATGGGTTGAGTTTTTGCTCCTTGCGTGTTCATGGAAACAATGAAAACAGTAGGATGAAGCACAGCCGTCATGGAACTGGTTCCCAAGTCATAGCGGAAGCTTGGGAGGAGAGGGAGGGAGGTATTATTTTAGTCAATAGCGGGAAATAACACCGACAAAGTAACACTGCCTGAGACTTCAGCCTAAACAAACCATCTTGTGTACAGACAAACAAACAAACTGAGGCATTTCTCACTAAGAAAGCTGTGTGGTTTCAGCTCATCACCATACCTCGTCCTTGACTCCTTGCAGCAGCTTTTTTTATAGCGACGGTGAAGGACAAACAGAAATAGCTAGACTATAATTCCACTTTTGGAAATTCAACTTATAGTGTCCGGTGTGTTTGACTGAATGGACGCTTCTGTGTACTGTACAATTACAGCTGAAGATATCGCTTACCGCTGTTGTGGTTTCTATGGGGGAGATTTAAGGGGAAAAAATAAACACAAAAGAAAAGAAAGGAGTGAGGAATTTTAAGGGTGTGCCAAAGAATCCCAGGCATGTCTGGGTGTGTGAGGGCGACTGGGGGCAAAAAGGTGCAGACAAATCACAATAATACACACACACACACACATAAAGGTGTTGAGTGATGACCATTTGTCAGAGTATGTGTTCAAACACACTTAAGCTGGTGACCCTGAGCAAACTACTAGCTGGAACAATGAAAGGGTAAATTAAATACAAAGGAAGGTAGGACTTAAATTAAACTTAAATGAAAGTGTCAACCATGACAGAAAGCACAACGTTTCTTATTTATTTACATAACCCAACAGTTTTTTAACTGAGACGCAAAGTAAGAGGCAGAGCGATTGTAATGAAGGATTTATGGGTAGAAATTTTAGAAAACTCACCCCAATTATTTATGGACTCAAAATACTGTGAAGGAAGGGGGGTTCAGAAACAAAGCCATAAAACAATTTTCTGGATTTGGAAACTTTGAGACCAAATGTGCTGAAACCCCTCCCCCATTCCCCAATACCCCCGTCCCCCTTATGCGTAACCCAGCCTCTCCTTCCTGTGGATAAAGAGAAAAGCAGCCCCACCGACATTCTGACAACACATTAAAGAGTTTAGGAGGCTGGAATTTCACTTTGATGTAATGAGACCGCTGCTCTGCCCTGAAACTACTGCTGAACACAATAAGGGCAGCTAAACAACTCATTTTCATACCTGAGAGTACTTTTTCACATGTAATTTTTTTCTTTTCACTCTAACAACATTTCTCCTCAGCAATAAGTTAGCTACGGTACAGCTCTTCAACATCCATATTTAAATCCCAACAGAACCAATTCTCTAAACTGACTCAGTGTTTTGTGACAAAAATCATCAATAGAAAAAAATATTCAACTTGCATTAAGTCTGAAAGTTTTCCTTGTAACAGCCCAGTTATACTGTTCTAAACAGGGTCATAAATTTTATCACAGAGCAGCATAAAAACATAAAAACAGCAAAACTGAATTTGCCAGCTTTGTTAAATCCACTGAAAGCACCTGAGGCACGTGAGCAGCAGAACTTTAGTTTAGTTAATATAATGGGTCTCTTGCATTTGAAAACCTCATTCCAGAAGCTACTGTAGCTACTACTGTGTGGTATGGTGAGCTAAAGCAACAAGGTCCGCTGCAGACATTAATTACAAACTAAAAACAAAGTTTACAACAGAACAACGGATGAGCGTAAGACAGTGAGTCGAGGTACAGCAGAAGAACAGCCAAACACCGTTTACGATTTGGGAGAACAACTTTTCTCTAAGTTTTCTTGATTTGTTTACCAGAACCACAAAAAAATATGTGACAAGCATCAACGAATCTTGTCAGGAATGAGTTAAGCATAGTGTATTTTCAGTTAACTTTATAATATACATTTATGCTCCCCCCACTGTCCAGAGCTGGTGCTGAACTGGGCCTGGTGTTAGATCGACCGACCAGACAGAACCACCCTGCTGCTGCTGTCCGCTCTTTTAGTAAGGACTCTGTGCAGTGTTTTATAAATGAGCCCCCTGGTCTGTGTTTATATCTGCTTACAATCATATTTTCACACTCTTATCACTTCTATCATTAATGTCATTAAACAAATATAGAGCTCTCCTAGCTATATTGATGGTGATCAGCCTTGCTTCATTAAAAGAATTTAATCTCATTTGTTTTTTTTGTTTTTTTTGCAAGAGGCGAGTCGTGTGTATTAAAAGGCCTCCTTCCTCTCCCAGTGAAAACAGACAGACATGCACAAAGAGCTTGTCAGGTCCAAGGCGAGGCCTGGGGGAGCAGAGAGACCCAAACTATATATAGCTGTGATGTGACAGGACATCCGAGAGGACAAGGGAGTCTAGACATAAACGGCACCACACTCAGTCTGTGGTCTTCTTCTTATTTCACACTGCATTAAAAAGCCTGTGGCAAGTTGCTCCATTTTAATGTCACAAGATGTTTTTTTTAAAAACATCAGAGCTTGGTCTGAGCTGGCCTATTCGCAAAAAGACTACTTTGCAAGAGATGGGGACAAACTGAGCGCCAGTATAAAGGCCGCTAGCATAAGAGGTGTCCAGAGGGTGTACGGATCGGAGAAAACGGATGACTCATGCGAGGGGAATGCCCCATCGCTGCCAAAGGAGCCACAGAACGCCTTTAAAAGAAGACTTTATTTTAAAAATTATACTCTGTTCTTGTTTTTGTTGTCTCCTTCTGTAAAACTGCTGTCTTTTTCCCAGCTGTTTGAATCATTGTTGTTTTTTAACATTAGCATAACATTATATCACTGTGTGGGTAAACAGAGAGATACCTTTCAATTAGTTTCAGTTCAAGGCTATTAAATCCTAATGACATTTTTCATGCTGTTGTTGTTTTATGAGCTGCAGTACAAATATTCAAAAAGCCTGACACCTCATAATATCCTTACTAAACAGCTTATTTCAACCATAGATCTAAATATGTAAGAAACAGATCTGATCAGAAACCTAAATCACCACAATGACGGGAACTGTGATTCGACATTCCTTTCACCTGACATCCTGCGCATTCACCAAGCAGCAATGTGTTTCGTACAATTCAGACTTCTGGACGTTTTATTGTTAGAACAGAAGGAAGAGCAGGAAACGACAGGCCTGTAGGGTCTGTGGTGGGAAAAGGATGTGGCACTCTTTTGCAGGAGATTTAGGCCACTTCTCCACCTCCATTAATGCTAACATAAATATAAAACACTAGCCAGAGGAAGTGCAGCAGGAGGAGCACACTTTTTAAAAACAAATCTTGTTCACTGCATGTCAACAGTACGTGTATAAACTAATCTGAGGTGGGGCTGACTAATATTGTCTAAAATTTATATTGAAGTATCTTATTGGGACTTCAAAATATAGAATATATTTCTTGATCTTTTAACATCCACCTTTAACCACCGATTTTAGCTTGTTGTTTAGCTGTTTGACTTGTTAAAAATGAAAAAAAAAAACCATTAACACATCACTTTGAAAGCTATTAAAATGTTTAACTTCAGGGTACAATGACTATACAATAGAACTACACAAACCTCTTAGAAAAACTAAGCATGTGATCTTAAGGAGCACCTGTCACATTCACCACGTTAAGGAAAGGCATTGAAGCTAGCCAGTGAGTAAACAGCCACTATTGTTGCCTTTTGTCACACCTAAAAAGAAAGGTGTCTGTGCAGGAAAACAACTCGCTCAAGCTTTTGTGCCTACTCTACAGACTGGTGACTTGAAACCTGCAACTAAGGATTTTTTTCCTGATTGTGATCTTGCAAATCTTGTGGGAATCCAGCTGCCGTGCAAATTAACTGACCTAACTCCTCTGCAGATATCTGCATGCAGTCCAAAGCTTGTGACCACAATGACTGCGTGCACAGTAAGCACTCCGACTGTGAAACATAAATAAATGTTTTAAAGATTCTCATCTTAAGGAGTGGCAGTGCAAGGAGATATGCTCATAATATCACTTAACAACTCAATCCAAATGGCCTTTATGCTCAGAACAGAAAGGCAGCAGAGTGACGGTCGACTGTTTGATAGCAGCAGGCACGTCTCAGAAATGATCAATGACACAGTGCTACAGGCAAGTCTTACCGTTCTACTTTGGTGCAAATGATTGAAGCCAAAAGGTACAAAGTCACAGCCATCGACTCAAAAGCAAAACACAAAAATCCAAACTAAAAACAAGGTGGTGGGTTAGGCTGAAAAGCACATCCAACAGGACTGTTATTTTGCACTAATTTCACATTTTGTAAAAAATCTATCTTCTTCTGAGTGGTCTGTTTTGTGTATATGTATGTATACATATGGTGTGTATCTTTTCGGAATTTTCCAAGCAGATTTTCCTTTGCTTTAAACAGCCTAGAGGTCTTGGTAGTAATTTACTGACTGTTCACTCACAGCGTGCATGAAATGTCAGCTTCTGTCAAAACAACAAAGTTAGAAAGCATTTTTAAACTGGAAAGAAACAGCAAAAGTAGAAACTAAAGAAACCCAGCACTGACATAAAATATGAGTAGAGATAATTATGAGGGTTGTTGTAAAAAAGAGAAAGTGTTATTCTGTTTTGGATTTTGCTAAAAACAATGATTTTGCTTGCTCTACTGGCAATATCCTGCAAATATTTTACTGGGAATGTTTTTGCATGGTGCTGAATGCTCCTTACATGTTAGCTATATGTTAAAACATGAACTCATGAAGTCGTCTTTTGATATTGGTACTTGCAGTAAAGATGGAGGGTAGGAGAACACTTTCTCCATCTTTTCTATGAGACATCACAGCAGCAATCCTTGAGCTCGCTGCAGCATGTCAGTTTAAAGAGGCTCCCATGGCTTTGGCCTTTACAGCCTCTTTCATCACATTCTGGCTTTCGCACCTTAAGACTGTCTGAAAGTCAGAGTGAGCGAAAGAGGAGGTTGGTCAGAACAAAAGGCAGAAACCCTTACGCAGCTGAACTGTCTGAGGTGGGGGGTGTACATGTAAAAATGCAGCCATGTGGAAAAGACAACATCAGAAACGGAGACATGTAAACAGAGTGGGGGTGGGAGTGTGTGTGTGGACATCTGTGTGTGTGCAGAGTTTCAATTTAGAAGCAGAAATCCACTCTTGCCTTCTTCCACAGGTAATTCGAGGCAGAAGAACATGCATACTCTTGACCTCATCACATGGCAGACTTGACAGCGAGGAGACAGACGCTCAGTAGGAGCTGACAGATTACACACACACACACACACACACACACACACACACACACACACACACACACAGATAGAAAACAAAGACACAATTTAAAAGGAAAGCAATGAGGAACAAGCATGTGGGTGAAAATCTGTCAAAAAAGGCGAGGCAGACCAACAGACGGACAGAGGGACGGATTGAAAGAGAAAATAGGATCCCTCTCACTCATTTTCACAGCCTGCAGGATGAACAGGGCCTCTGTGCTCCTTCCCTGTTCAAACACACCTCACGGTTGTCTGCTCCCTGAAACAACAAAGCGTACACACACACACACACACACCCACATACACACCAGCCTTCCTGACACAATGACCCTATTGAGAGGCATCGATAAGGGGCAGAAAGAAAAAGGGAAGCGAAAAAGATTGACAACACACAGTCGACACAAACTGACACAATCTGCAGTGCGGTTATCTTTCCAACTTGACAGTGTGGGATATATCTCTTTATCGCCCTCAATTCAACATCGGTCTGGTGCAGAAATATTAACACACATGCACGAACACTTGTTTGTTCAAGGGCAGATCAGCAGTATTGTTTCACAGGAGTGAAAGGCTGGTGATGATAACAGAGCTCCATGATTTCTATCCGATTACTCACACAAACTCACACACACACACCCAGGCAGAAACAAGCTGCATGCATACACATGTAAGTCGTAACCATCCTTTCTCATCAGGTGTTGAACATGATTTTTACCACACAAAGGCTAACAGGTTCCTACACCACAGACACACTTTTGTGGCTAAGTCACCATAACTGAGTCCAACATGAAGTCCTCTGGGGTTTAAATCAAAGCAAACTGCAGTTTTAATCTATGCAGATGCCAGTTGTGCATAATCTTTTAGGATGCAAAGTCTTTACTTTTGTCAATCAGAGAGGTGACAGATGCAAAGGAGAAGCCATTTTGAAACTGAGCCACTTTCTTAAGAGCAGAGCTAAACAAAACAGGCATACGGGAACATTCTGCAATCCTTGGCCCAAAACTCTGCCCATAAAATGTCCAAGTCACTTTTTCCACACTCAGCAACTCCTGATGTTGTGCAGAAATGCAACAGAAAGAAGGGGGAGGGGGTAAGTGATGAAGGAGGAGGGTAGCAAATAGGAAGAGGGGCAGAAAATAAACCAACTTTTACCATCCAGGAGTCTTGAGCAATTAGCAGTGACATCATGTTGCTCCACACACACACACACAAGCTCATACACTGCAGGCAAGGGCTAGGTCTGTGTGAAGAGTGAGAGACTAGAAGGATAGAAAGGGAGGCGAGACAAAAAGGCAGGAAGCGGATGACAGTGCGGCATTTCCACTTTGGTGGTGAGGCCAGTGACACGTTCAATTTTGTGGGTTTGCACCAATTAAATCACCAAACCGAAGCCACAGAATAAACCTTCAAAAATGCAAAGAAATCACCACAACCACAACCTAAAACGGTGATTAAGGGATGCTTATCATCACAGTATGCACTAAACAGTGAGACAAAAGGTTATTAAATTCGATGACATGACTCCAGGTTTTATTCACAATGTTTTTGAGCAGTTGTGCTTCACAAATCTTTTCTCCTTGATGTAGACGGGGAGGAGCATGGATGGGATGTAAAACGACTGCATCAAAGCTACAGTAACCAGGAGAAAGGCAGGGAGGGTGACAAACCTCAGTGGTAAACTCCTAAAAAAGACAGCCCCTTTGGTAATTCTTGTTTTTGTCAATAACCTCAGTGTCTATAGCTGCTGAAACAAACAATATGCTTAACACAAAATAATACTACACAAAAAGGTTCATGCTCTTCCTGCTGGTTTTAAGAAGAGAACATAATTTGTTTATTACATCTGCAAACCCTATCTCGTCCCTCCCTAACCCTGAAGAAAAACAGGAAAGTTTTCAACATTGTTTAAATCACAACACATAAACAAGCTGCTAAGAGGCTCCATGTTTGTATAAAACAAACAGGAGTATTATCTGAAAGAGCTGGCAGAAAGAAGCAGAGGAAGTGTGGAAGCGATTAGCTAGCCACGTCCAGCCAGCACCAAGCACCAATACAAGGCTCCACATCGCCCTCAGAGACCTGCACGGCCCATGGCAGTAGACTATTATGTGCAAGTCAACAGTGAGCCTTGTTATGACTTGTAGCATAGATTATTACATGGGACAAAATCACAAGAATTTGATGTATTTGAAATGAAGGCCTTTAGATTTCTATATTTTTTTTTAAACTGAGCATCACAGCTAAAAATTCTCCACATGCAGCAGATGTCTGCTTAGATTTTGATGTTTGAAGTGGTTTCCCTGCCACGTCAACGAGCCTGACGCCGATAGATATTCTGATTTCTAATGGAACAGTGATGTTTTTCCATCTGTATGAGGAGTTCTTATGAGACAACATGGCCAGTGACTTGGCATGGTTGCAGACATGACAGACTCACCCAGCAATGCACATTAGCACAACTGCCAGATGGGATCAACAGAAATTCAAAGAACAACTGACTGCGAAAACTGGAGTATACACAGTGATGTTAATGAGCCTTTTCTGTAGAGATGCACCCCCCCCCAAAAAATCAGCTGATGATTGGTACCAGCCAGTGTTCAGCATGACTGGCTCAACTGATGATTGACCAACCTGAAAATCAAACATCTCTTTTTTTTTTTTGGGGGGGGGGGGCTGAAATTGGCAGCAATAAACAGTTAGGGCTGCATTAATTCATGCATAGCTGCATTTTAATTTTCAAGTTCATCAGAAATTAAGAATATATGAAGATATTGTATTCTGTTAATTGTAGGTTTTTTTTTTAGGAATCTTATTCATACAAAATCAGTTTGAGTGATGCAAGAATCAGAGATTGGTGTTGGCCATCAGAACCAGAACCTGTGCGCATTTACTTTTTTGTAGTGACTGCTCCCTTAGAAAAGATTCTCGACTTGATGGAGTTACACTCAATGTTGTTGTTTTGCTAAAAGCACCATCCAGAAATATAGCAAATGAGAGCAAACCTACAAAGCAAAGAGAACCAACAGAAAATATGACCTTTATAAACTCTGATATTATAACACTTTTAAAACCACAAACTGTCAATTTATGAGATATATTTTAAGTAACTCAGCTCCGACGCCTCATATTTACACAGATAATACTGATAAATGTAGTTTCTTCTTCCTAACACTGGTTTGTTGACATGTTACGTTTTAAAGTTTTAACACTATCAAAATTTGCATTTTTGTTATGATAAAGCAACTTTAAAGAGTCTCAGTGTGATAATGGTGGTATGCTAATAAAGGATCAGCTGTAAAGTTGTAATTAACAAGTGAAACAGAGAGGTAGCTTGTAGGTTTCCATGTTTTAGTACAAGATATAATGCAACTACACTAAGCTTGAAGTCATAATTAGAGGTAAAACAGCATATGTATTTTAAGAAGAGCCAGGGGGCATAAAAAGCTTAATGTTGTAGCTGGTATTTGGTTAAACTATTAATAAACTGTGGACTGGTGAGCAGCTTTTCAAACACTAACCATCATACAGGCCATGGACATTAACACAGAACACGTTACAGAGTTATGAGGTCTCATACATGTTATTTTAAACGTCGGCTTTGTTTATATTCAGGCGTTTCTTCGTTCAGACGAACGATTAGGCTAACATTTCAGCTCCACGTTCACTTATTAACCTACGGCTACGTTATCAGGCACGAGCTTTCTCAATGGTTCACGCACGAGACGATATGTAGCTCTAAAGTCAAACACGTTAGCAGCAGGATCCTGTAAACGTCCCCATCCGCTGCTGCAGCCTCCCCCTCTCTCTCCCTCCACTCCCCCGTCCTCCCCGGTATGTTTGCTACACGCCAGCGGGCCCCTCACATTCCACAGCTACAACGTGTCGTAATATGAAATAAAGTTGTTCTCGTCTTTTATTGCTATGTTTACGTTTGAGAGCGGAAAGCAGAAAACAAGAACTTTCCTGAATTCATGCGAAAAATACTCGACATACTACATCACTCACCTCCTCTCCAGCGGGTTCACGTTCTCCTCGGTGGACTCCACTGCTGTTCTTTTTTCTCCTCCCCTCCGTTTTCTCTCCTTGGCTCGTTTCTTTTTCTCCTCCCTCCCAGATGCCGCTGGTGTCCGACAGGGGGAACCGAGGGACTCGCTGCTCCGGTGTTTTGTCGAGATGTGTTCCCCCCGTTGACCTGCGTCCCCACCTAGCAGTCAGGGTGTCTGCTCCCTGATTAAATGTAAAAACGATGACGTTTAACAAAAATACTTTCAGCATATGTATGTAGTGTAATAATAATAATTCAGTTTTATATATTTTACTTTTTATGGCCGTACTGAACAACACATGGGAAACAATCATTAATTACTATTTTCAGCCATCAGGGTGTGTACGTCGCTTTAAAATAAACAAGAAAAACAGATCAAGACCTGTTTTCTTCAAATATCATTATGGTTAACAAATTGAATGAACCTGGAACTGTTATCGACGGGGGAACAAATTTCAACGTAACAAGTTCCCCGTCTAGATGTGTTCCCGCACCAGTTCGGCAGAGCGCGCTCGTTGTTAAATCGTCCTCAGAACTTTATCAATCTGACACACAGCCGTCAGGATAAGTTCCCCCATATAAAAGTAGAAAGTAAAACGGAAAAGGATTCAAACTCATTATAAATCGAGGCAGTAATGTTTGAAAACAACTAGCTAAGGAAGTGAGGTGTATTTAGCAAGGATGGTAGCACAAAGCAGTGAACTATCTTGTGACTGGTCTTTGGCTTCTACTTCTACTGACAAACGCGCGCCCTCTTGTGGCGGTTTCCTGACATTACAACATTATTAATATACAGCACGTTCTGTTGGACAAATGACACAAATGATCAAAGAATGTAATTTTATATATATATATATATATATATATATATATATATATATATATATATATATATATATATATATATTGACTCCAATGTTATTCCATGATATGATCAATTTAATACACAGATAATCACTCCAAATTTGAAAAGATCTTTAATTTTAAATAAAGTAGTAGATATTTGGAGGGAATATTATGATTTATTCAAACGTTAGACACAATAAATTATCATCTTGTTTTTAAGTTGGTTTTGGGCGAAGCTGAAGCTCACATTAAATGACAGCTGATCTCTTCGAGTGAGGTCAAACACCAGAATGATATTTGGCTTCTGCTTTCGCTGGACAGCTGCTGCCCTCTTGTGGCGAAATAGTGACATTACAACAACCTTTGAAATAGGCTTTTCTTACAGTCAGATGTTGCCCTCTTGTGGACAAATCGTGACATTACAACGACCTTTGAAATAGGCTTTTCTTACAATCAGATGTTGCCCTCCTGTGGCGAAATAGTGACATTACAATAAACTACTAATACAGCCCTGCTTCTTATTTTGCAGAAGCCCTTTGTGCTAGGAAAGACAACAAACTAACAACTGAATAATCCATATAATATTATTGACATTAATGTCTTGCTTAGTGATTTTTAATGTAATTTATTTTTTACAATTTTGCATGTTACATTGCACTCAGCTTTATGTGTTCCCTTAGGGAATTATTACAGTACATTTTAATCTGAATGTAGGCTGGTTTCTTTCAAGTAAGAAGACACACAATCATTTATTTAAAGACATATTTAGATATTTAGGACAGAGTGCCAATGCTAAGCTGGTATGACATGAAACAGG
Organism: Callopanchax toddi; assembly: GCA_006937965.1. Lineage (NCBI taxonomy): Eukaryota > Metazoa > Chordata > Actinopteri > Cyprinodontiformes > Nothobranchiidae > Callopanchax > Callopanchax toddi. The sequence goes on from SSNR01000117.1 coordinate 1,010,829, forward strand.
CATGAGATGACCGGGAAGCACAAACCATATGGATCCAGGTGTGTTCCCATCAAGAACACCAACAAATATGACTTTTCACATGTAAACGTTAAGTTTGAACTGATTCAGGCCAAAACCTCCATTATCATTTCCTTATCACACAAATGCAGGCCAGCTAAAAAAAAAGATCACATAATTTAAAAGTTTTCACTTCTCAGGTCATAAATCTCACCTGTTTAATAAATGTGTCTACAGTGTAATGAGGTTTGGACAGATTTGTGAGCTGTGATTTTAGGATGCTGGTAGTTTTCTTATGGGTAATGATTAAGTGTAAATGTGTGGACCTCAGGGATTTTTGTGGATTCTTTATTGTTTCACACACCTGATTGCAGTCAGACATTCCAATCGCTTCACAGGGACAACAGTTTTGAACCTAAACAACAACCTAAATTACCTTTTTATTAGGAACCTAAGCATCAGGATGTCATTACAACCACTGAGGGTCAATAAAACTTGTTTTTCTCCTCTAATTCTCCTGCAAAGTGCTTGGACACTGAGAAGAGTTTATATGATGCAGGCACTCGTTTTGAATACTTTCTTATTTTTCTTAATTTTGCTTTAAGTTCCATCCTAAAAATGTTAATGTATTAAACATGCACAGTGAAAACAAAACCACAATAAAACCATCAAAAGATGAGAACAGTTAGTGAAATACTGATCCCTAGTGGTAACAATAAATTACTACACTATATGTGACTGCAGCTTAGTTTGTTTGTTTTTTTAGCCTCTGACCTCACCTCAGACTGGATATATGCCAGTGGTAATTTCACTGTATTTTTTTGTTGTGTACAGGCTCCTCTAACTTTTTATTCAGCACCCCTGGAACATAAGAAATAAGATAAATTATCATTACAATTTTGTTAAGTGCTTTATGTTTTAGGTGATGAAAAATTGTGACAGGGCCTAAAGAACATCAGATCACTCTGCTCTGATTAAGTTTGCATATTCAAACGTAATTATGTTGCCAGTTTGAAAATCCTTTTGTGCTGAAATTAGTTTTTATTTTGAAAGTGACCACTGGATCTTCAAAGCAAAAGAATATTTAAAACTAGTCTTTAATTCAACATCAATATTTAGTCATACATAAGTCATGTTAAAATGCTGTAATTTTGAAAGTGGGTAAATATAATTCAATGTGTAGAAGTTAAAATCTCAGAACAACTAACTGGATGAACTCCAAAGAAGTGAATCATCTTGTAATGACTTGATCTTTGATTTCTGGCTTTGTTATTCAACTGTTGCCATCTTGTGGCTGTTTTTTGACATTGCAGGTATTCACAAAAAATAAACAGATTTTTCTACTGATCTATCCGCACCTATCTGATGAAAGAAAAGAAAATTTAAAAACAAAAGTTTTTAAAATCCTATACCATAATTTAATCTAACACAATACATGTTTATATTTGTGTCTTTAATTCCTAATTAAATGCTTTTATTTTTTATTTTTTTCAACCGGAGGCACTATCTGCTATATTAATTGCTGCTTTTTTTTTAAATTATTGTTTACACATTCAATATTTGTGTCTTACTGAGAAGTTATAGGTTCAGTGTATCTATTTTAAAAAATATCATCATTTTGAGATGATGTTGTTTTTATTTGACCTGATATTTTGTATTTTTAGCTATTTGTTCATATTGCACTTTTAATTATTTTAGTTCTTTTAAAAATGTCTTCACGTACAGTGTGTGTGGAGGGTAAATCATTCATATTTATAGTCCTTTTTTGAGCCAGCTGTAGCTTAAAAACTGAATGATTGCATCAGAGGAGATAATAGGCTGAGCAATGAGTAAATATTTTGTAGTGTTCCGAATTAAATTACAACAGAAAACCCGCAAGATAATTACAGTGAAATTTTAAATTAGTTTAAAATTTTTGGCCAACAATTTCAATCTTTTTTTTTTTTTTTTTGCAAAAAATCCCCCATATCATTAGGTTCATTTTTTTCCAAGTGAGAGATTCATGTCTGAATACTTTAAAATTACTTCTAAAACTTCACAAAAATGCGTATTAATACATTAAACTATGGTTTTGTTTTTTGCTTTTCTGAAGAAAAAAAAACAATTATGTGTTTTTAGATACAATAATTCACTTCAGTTTATTTAAATATAACCAATTTACTGTGAAGTAGTAACTTACTTGAAGTAAGTCAAGTTAGTCGTATTATTTTTTTTAAATTTTAAACAAATAAGTACATAATTCAATGAAGATTATTATTAAAAATTAAACAAAACATTTTCAGTCACATTTAACAAATCTTGTTGCAACCAGTACAAACAAGAGAAGCAGTATGGGGCCCCATTCAGGCTGTAATTACTCCAGACCGCCAGGTGGCGCTGTGGCACTGCTACACAAGCGGTTGACCAATCATCTGAGTCCTGCAGTTTGAACTGAAAGCGGGTTTTGTGTTTTCTTTCTTGTAACTGTATCCTAGTTAGCAGAAAAATTAAAAATGAAACCGCTAAAAACGTTATATTTTAAGACATACGGTAAACAGATGCGGAAGATAACCGCTTGGATTTCACCTGAAGACCATCGCATTCGACAGGCCTTCGATAGCACCCCGTCATCGGACGAGACGTCTGTGTTTGAGGCCGCAAAACTGAGGCCCCGGTAATTTGTAAACGCCATGCTAGCTGTCATGTTATTGACTTAAACTTTGTATAATGATTAACCCGGTATAATCATATATGTTTTGTTCGTAAGGCTTTGCAGAATGTGGCAAGACTTTTACTAACTTTTGCACACATCCACAGATATAAAGTATTGTTTACATCTTTATTTTTTACTGTTATTTTTCATGTCCACGTTAATGCCATGGCTTGAAGTTAATAAAAGTGGCTCCATGGCATTAAAAAAAAATTCTACTTTTATTTTACCAGGTAAAATGTTTCAGAACTCATTTACAAACATAACCTGGCCGAGAAGCCTCGGAAGGTAGAACACGATCACAAATACATAACAAATAAAATCATAATAAATAGGATTAAAGGCAGGAATTAGAAGAACTGCATCAGCTAGAATTACAGGGAAATAGGGGAGAAATGATGTGAGCACAAATTCACATGCATGGAGAAGAATCAGTACATAGTAAAGGAGAGTGAACATGAATAAGTGTGATCTGGGTTATCAACAAGAACAGCAGTCAGCTATAATCAATCAAAATACTTTATTAATCCCAGGGGGGAATTTGATTTTTCAGTCACTCATTTAAGGTTTTTCAAATAATGATTATAGATGATCTAGCTGAGGGCAGGAAGGATCTTCTGTGTTGCAGCGGATCTAAAGAAGCCTCTAACTGAAGACTGTTGTTGATGAGTTACTGAGTTGTGTAGAGGACGCTCAGGGTTGTCCATCATGTTCTTCATTTTATGACGCTTCCTCCTTTGTCCAGTCAGATCTAGAGGCTTCAGAACAGAGTCAGCCTTCTAATGCAATGGGGTATGATTCAGAAGTTTATATATTTATCTACAATTATTTGAACCGGTTGGGAGGAAATGGAATATGAATTGTTATTATTATTGAACATTATTGAGGCCAAGAACAAATCCCAAAATACTGAAATAAATTCAAAATAATTTGTCCACTAAAGAGAGAAGTTTGTTTTAGTTATTACTTAAAGTTTTTCTTGATCAATATGATTTTCTGTATGTCGTCTTTCTCTTTCTTTGTAATTGTACAGAAAGAAGGACTCAAGAGGTAGCAAAGACGTGCGTCCTGCAAAGAAAAAAGCCTTGCAGTTTCTATCTGAACTGAGTTTCTATGAAACTCTGAGCGATGAAGAGAACATCTCCCCTCGAAGCAATAACACCAGGTCTGTGAATAAACTCGAAGCTACAATAGTTTGCATGTTTAAAAAAATTCTATGGACTATTAGTCATATTTTATACTGAAAAATTGTGAAATACAGTTTGTATTAGAATAGATAACTTCACAGCTCAGTAATGTCTTCTCAGTTCTTAGAATCATTTTATCCAGTTCTCATCCTATTTTCTGCGTTACCTGTTCAGTTTTTTTTTTAGTAAGAGCTTGTTTTCTCAGTACCCAAACATGTCTAAGGGTACACAACTTGTAATTGTATGCTGTTTTTCCCAGAGGAACACACTCATATTTCCTGTTCATCTTTTTTTCTTCTTCATTTTTCCTAATTTATCAGAAAGAAACACACAACAGTTGATATTGGGAAAGAAATGCGTCCTGCAAGGAGAAAAGCCACGCTATGTGTGAATGACAAAAGTAGAGATGAAGAAAATCTGAGTGATGGAGAAAACATCTTCCGTCCTGACCCTGTGCCAGCTGGCAGGAGCATGAAAACCAGGTTTGTGAATAGATATGCTAAAGATAGATGGTCAGACAGATAATTTACTGCAATATTTTGAACAATGCTGTAAAACTTTTTCAGTCAGAGGATAGATCATTTGTTACGTCTGGTTGCAGAAGCCTTCATGTACTTAATAGAAGTATTTAATCCAGTTCTTGTTCTTTATTGTTTGATTTCTCATTGCTGTGACTATCCATGGTTCTGATAACTGTTCTGATGACTTCTTTTTAGAGCATGTTTTCTTTATACAATAGGAAGCATCAATATTTAAAGGTGTAGTTTACTCAAATTAATTCCTGGGTTATCTGTTGGTTGCTTTAGTCAACTCTAACTTAATATTTAACAATGTTATGGCTATGCATTTATTTAAGAACTTGTAGGTTGGGATGTTCATGGTATATTTCCTCTAGATGGTCACCTTCATTCACTCAATATAAACCTTTAAGTTTACTTAATGTCAGCAATTTGAACAAAACCCACAGTCGTTTTTTAAGTAGCCATTTTCAGTCTCATTTCTTTAGCTGCAGACTTCTGTTCCCTCCAATTAGCCTTTCCTGGAACATCAGATTCTTCTGTTGGACTGAAGCATCTGCATTTTTGTTGCTCTGCTCTAAGATTTACCTGCTTGCTTAAATTTTGCATCTGTTTCTGTATTTCTGAAAAAATCTGCACGTCGACAGGAAAAGCCACCTTGCATCTGCGCCTGTTTTTACCAGGCAGAGGGGTCAGGGGGTCTCATTCAGCAGTGAGAGTGAAATAGAAGTATCTGCACCGAAACACCGGAAGGTTTCTGCTAAAAGGAAAACGGCCTCCAAGTGAGTAGATTGTCAGGTGGTCAGTGTTTTTTTTTTTTTTTTTTAATGCTAAAGTGTGTGTGTGTGCAACACTCGCTCTTTCTGTCTTCCCTTTTCAGAGTTCACTGTCCGTCTGCCGGACGCTTTGTAACCCGTCGCAGATGTGCAGCTTCCACCAAACCCCCCATTAGGAAAATCGGTATACTCAACTCTTCAGAGGACTTTTCTGCTGGAGAATTTTGTCCCCAGAAGACTTTCCGGCCACCCAGGAGAAGGAGGGCCCCTCCAGCTTTTGGACTGTCCAGCGCAGAGAGCTCAGTGAACATTGCAGGGACTTCTAGCTTTATCGCCGTCCCCTTCCGAGAAATCTCCCTCAACGAGTCTGGAGACCACAGCCTGGGACCCAGCTCCAGGAAACCCATCTTCTGCTCCACGCCCTCAGCAGCCTCCAGCAAATGGGGACACTCTAAACCAAATCAGGTTCCCACTCCTCCGTCTGTGTCGGTCAGCTGCATAGGTGCCTCAAACACTTCTCAAGAGGATCTGGATCCAGCCAGGCAGCCCCTCGCCTCACCACAATCTGCATCTGTTTCTGCACTCTCAGACCACAATAAAGCACAATCTCCTGATTTGTTTCTTGAGCCTAAGAGAGGTAGCTGCAGCAAAGGCTCGAGTGGAGACTCAGAGGCGAAGCACGATGGGGAATTACCCAGTGTAGTTCTGCTCTCTGAAGACAGTGAAAGCAGCAGTCGCTTTAAATCTGCAGCAGGAGGGCTAGAGTGGCTAGTAGAGGCTCTGAAGCAGAAATGCTTGAACCAGAGCTGCACAGTTCAGTGTGAGAGATTAGCCTACAGTCAGCTGTACAGTCGAACAGTTTACTCCTCCTGTGTGGAGGAGTCGAGCTCAGTCGACAGCCAGAAAGTAAAAGCACCACCTCAGTTTTTGGCAGAATCACTTCACCATCACAACTTTGTGACAGATAATGAACGCAGGGATTATTTCCATCGGATTAATAGTTTTAACCGTTCAGCTTCAGCGAGTAACAGCGCCAACGGTTTACCATCAGATGTCTCTAAGGAGTCAGATGAACTCTCAAACAGGAAATCGCACATGGAGCAGTCGGATTCAGTGATTGTAATCGACTCCGCCCAGCACACTGACCACTGTTGTGAGGTTATCATGGACACACAGGTACTGCCTAGCACTGCAGTGCTAACACGGTTTACTGAAGAGGAGGTCAAAGCAGAGTGTCAGTTAAAGGAAAGATCGTCGCAACTCAAAAGTTTTACTCAACAGAAAGAGGTTGGTGCAACTCATGAGAGATTTATTAAGCAAAAAGCCAACCAGTCAGGAGAAGAGGGAAGTGTAGCATCTTTTAGAAAGCCAAAACGCTGTTCAGCAGCGACAGGAAGGTGCACTGGTTCTGAAAAGGAAGCAGAGCTAATGCTGAAGGAGAAATGTCCAAAGACAAAGAAAAAATTCCAACCAAAGCGTGCTTCATCAAAATCTTCAACAGATGGGTCAGAATCAGCCAGAAATGACCAGCCGGTGATCGGCATTCTGACTAAGAGTGACAGCGATGAAAACGCCGCCGCCTCAAAAGGCAGCAGAAGATATGGAAGCTCCCTTAGCTTAGAGACAGCCTCAGGCAAAGAAGCTGAAAAGGCCAGCGAAACTATCCCCGCAAGGGAAAAGATGTCTTTGGCTCCTGAAAACAACAAGAGGAGGAGTGTGATCACACAGCAAACTGGGACTGCGAGGAAGGCGTGCGTGAGCGGAATGAGCGTGAGCCGCTGGAAGAACAAAGGCGATGCCGGCACGCACGCCTTCAGGAGGGAAAAGGTGGGCAACTCCAAGATGATGGACTGTAGCATCGGTGAGCTGATCTCAAAGCAGTGCAGTCAGCCACAGGTGAGAACCGTGTCCAGCTTGACACTGTGGGGTCAAGAATGATGACTGATGAAGTTCTCAAACTCAAAGAGATTTAATCCAAGTTTTTTTTTAGCTGCTGCAGACGTTTCCCACTGGGGCATCTGCAGAATATCTGAGATCAACAGCAGGCAGTTCAGATAACCTCAAATTGATTTTATTTAACAAGATTACTCGTTGAGTTGGGAAACATTATCTAAAGTTCACACTTTAAGGAGACTGCAGGCACTGATTTACTTCAGCAGGTGTTAAAGTTGCACAGTTAAGCGTTGATAAATACATGAGTATACATTACGGGACAAAAAGTACTTTTATCAGATGCTGCTGCGACAAAAGTCCAGATGTCCAAACAGGGAATCATAGATAAAAATAATGGAGACATATTTTCTCTTTAACCATAACCTGCCAGTAGGGCTGGGTACTGAAACACGGTACTGCTTTAATACGGAACAAAAGCGTTCAGTAGGTACCGGTACTGAAATACAACGGTACAGATTTCGGTACTTATACAATAAAATGTCCCTATAAATGAGCTGCTTTGTTTCATCCAGCTCCACATTACATGACGCACAGAGGAGCAGAGCTCACACACACACAGCAGTCCCTCCTCTCTCCTTGATACTTTTCTTTCTTTTTGAAGAGCTTTTGCTTCTCATTCAAGGAGCTTTTTCACTTCAAATTGAGAAGTACAAACGACCAAGCTTTAAAATTGTAGTGAGTTCTCAGTTAATGCGAGAGCTGTTTTCCTGAAGGTGTGACTTGCTGTGAAACTGTCTGTAGATCCGATTCAAAGCTGCATTTTTAAGCACTGAAAAGTTGAATCCTCAGACCTCCTCCATTTAATGCTTTTATTTTCTTTAAAAACATTTTTTCCAGTCTTTTAACAAAAATTGCCTATTTTCCTCCCCTCATGGATAGCTGACTCTCTCTTGAAGACAGTAATGTTCATATTTTGGTCAGTGGTGAATGGTCTGTGAATCAATAAGAGTTCATTTGAATTAATCTACAGTTTAAAAGCTTGGCACTTTACTCTTGGTAAAGCTATAAAAAACTAACAAAAGTCTTCTAAAACCATAAAAAAAAGTCCTCTTGCCTTTCTTTGAGTCACCTAAAGTTTTTAATACGCTTTAAAGCAGCTGCATATGATAAAACTTTATCTTTTGGTCTCAAGACAAATAAGCATGTTTTGCTTCTGGTTTTGAAAAACTCATTTTGGTTTTTCTGCAGAATAATTTCAAGCAGAGACTACCGGTAGCTCTTTACCTTTACTTGTTAACAACTCCACATTTTAAGCTACATTTTTCCCAGCTGGTCTCACAATTGTTTTAATCAACCAATTTACAATAAACTGCATCATGTCAGATGAGTTCCCACGAGGCAGTGAGTTCGAGGTTAAGGACTTAAAACCTGTCTGGTGTTTAGGAGGCGGGGGCCACGGTGAACTTCTCCACCCCGCTGAGGGTGAGTCAGCTCAACCTCCTGTCTCTGCTGTCTGATCTCTCTCCAAACACACACACCTGGAGCAGACTCAAGTCTGCCCTCTCTGTCCATCGGAAGGGTAAGTGATGCTGCTCTGCACATCGGGTTCTTCTTGCGGTGCTTGAAATCCTTTAAAATGCTTGGATTTTAATGTGGTGCTTTCAAGGTTTTAAAGGCGCTTGAAAAAAACCTGATTTGGAATGACTTTTTTTGTTTGTTTGTGTGTAATATTCATATATGTGTGTAAACCATCAGCAGTGTAAGGTATTTAAATATCTTGAAAACTTATTGAAAGTGCTTCTAAAGGTGAATTTGTAAAAACCCTGGTATGTCACTGCAGACTTTTAACCGTACTAATCCAGCGCAGCTGTCCCTGTGATTGACTGGACCCGCTCTTTCTTCCTGTCATTAGTCCAACTCACTCCAAGGAGTTTCATATCGACTCCAATAAGGTCAAGTTCAGCGGACATCAGCCACGATCTCTTTGCCACCCCGTCGCGTGTAGCGTTCCCCAGGCACCTCTCATCCCAGCTGCTGAGTCAGCGCTCTCTGGTGCGACACACAACCTGATCCTCAAAGAGCACATTGTCACCGCTGAGTGTTGACGCGATTAAATCTTTTGTTGCAGCATCTGAATGAAGACATAGATCTGTCAGATGCAGAGAAGGTGTACGCTGAGTGCGGCCAGCAGCACCCGCTGCCCTGGGAGGAGTGTATTCTCCCTCATCGTATGAAAGCGTGCGTGAAGATCGGCGAGGGAACATTTGGGGAGGTGTTCTCCACCACCAGCGCTTCAGGAGAAACCACGGCACTCAAAGTATGTGCATTTGCAGTTGTTGTTATGGCAACTTCAGCATGAGGATGTTTTAGTGATGGAGAAGATGACCTAAGTATAGATTTTAATGTATTTAAACAAAACAAAAAAAAACATCTGAAAAGGACTCCAGCATGTGGTCATCCTTCACAGTGTGTTCTCTCTGCTAACAGATGGATTTTTATTTCCAGATCATTCCAGTAGAGGGCAGAGAGAAGGTGAACGGAGAGGATCAGAAGACCTTCGGAGAGATTCTCCATGAGATTATCATCTCCAAGTGGGTGATGCTCAGAATAACAAGTAACATCATTTGATTTGCTGGGATGCCAGAAGTCTGAATGCGCTTGAATTTAGTGATGACCACTTCAAAGTAGTCCAGCTGAGCTACACTAATGAGCAGCGTTGGTTTGCTTTTTCCATCAGAGAGCTGAGCAGCCTGAAAGAGAAGCAGCAGAATCAGACTCATGGTTTTATTGGACTAAATGAGTGAGTTTTTCTTCTTCTTTTGTTTGTTAGAGTCTCAGTATCATTAAAAAGTGACTTGATGTGTGTGTTGTTCCCTGACAGTCTTCACTGTGTCCAAGGCTGCTACCCAGCAGATTTCCTGAAAGCTTGGGATGCTTATGATCGACGTAAAGTCTCTGAGAATGACAGACCAGGTTGGTTACTAATAAAAGGGTGACTTAGAGATAATAATAGTGACTTTTTTTTTTTTTTGCTTTATGTTAATAAATATGAACAATTGCTGACCTACCCATTGTAGATGGTTCAGTTTGGAGCAATATACTGTAGATTAGTTTTGATTGGACAGCTGGTCACAGTAGGGTTACTTGCAGTGTCTACAGTTGTATTAAAAAATGTATAGTTCATGCTAGATTTGGGAGGTATTATGGTAATACTGTATACAGGTGGTGTTTAAAAATAGCAACGGTATCAGTTTCAATACAGTCATGAAAAAATGCTCGGTCGGAGCTGGACTGCTGGTGACCGGTCCGGACCAGGACGGGCCGGTTGCGCACCCAACAATCTGAGCAGCTCTCTTTAATCAGCACTTCCTTGTTGCGGCGTGAGCCCGTTCAGCAGAAAAATTTTCCCCTGACAACCCACAATGTAGCCGTCCGAACCGAACATCAGCTGTAGGTCCCAGTCCAACCAGTAATACCGTACACCGTGGGAAAATGTGGAGGAAGTTTGACTATCAAAATTGGATACAGCCCAAGCTTAATTCATGCAAATACTAACTTAAAACTTACATTGTCATAAATTTGACATATCATGATTTTTCAGGCAGGATTGATTTATTCCAGCTGAAAATGCTCCAGTTGGTAGCACCGCAGCCAATTTCTGCTACTAATAACCACAGTGTGTAAATATTCATAAATATTTGGTGTAAGTGTTCATAAAATTGTGTTTGCATAAACTGCTGTAAATATTTTAGCTTAGCGATGTTTTAAAAAGGCAGTAACTGACCTCATTCAGACTAGCCATTAGTCCATCTGTCCAGTCAGACCTATTCTCTGTTTCTCTAAACTGAGGCTGTTCAAAAAGCTATCTACAACAGGTAAGATATTCATTGTTTATAACTTTTTTAAAGCTCTGTATCATTTTGAGGAGCTGGCTGTGTTTTAGTCTATTTAATGTCATCTTTGTTTTTTGTTTTTTTTTGCTTAGATTTCTTTGAAAACAATCAGCTGTTCATAATCCTGGAGTTTGAGTTTGGGGGCGCTGATTTGGAGAACAGCAATGGAAAGGTATGATCAGAGCTGCTGATCCATCTGTGAGATTTCACTGAAACATAGTGTTTAATGCTTAACATTAACATATTAAATTAATTTAAAAACAGGTAATCGGATACGTTTAGAAATTAACTTGTTCATCCTTTCATTTCTTTGCGTCAAGTTGGCTTCTTTAGCGGTGGCAAAGAGCATCCTTCATCAGGTCACTGCTGCGTTGGCTGTTGCTGAGCAGGAGCTGCACTTTGAACACAGGTGGAGTACACACTTCATAAATCACTGCACCAACTGGCTCCATGCCTCTCTAACTGGGGACTTTTAATCATGCAGGACGTAATTTAAATGGTTTATCAAATGTATGACTTTGTTTTTCAGAGCTCAAACCAATGCCTTTAGATGTGTTGAAACAGAAACACCTTCTAGTTTTAAGATCAAGATTATTAGTAAATCTTTATACTGTATGGTTAAACTGGACTCATGACTTTACGTTTTTGCTAGTTATTTTTTTGTTGGAACATCATTAATTCATTGACTAAAGGCTGATGGATGTAAAGTTCCTTTGTATCGTGTTTAGAATTGTGTTTTTCAGTAACAGTTTTAAACTTTATTTCATTCAGAGACCTGCACTGGGGAAATGTGCTGGTTAAAACAACCAAGGAGAAAACGGCAAACTTCCTCCTCAATGAAAGGCCTCACAGTGTGACAGTCAACGGCGTACTGGTCCGCATCATTGATTATTCTCTCTCCAGGCTAGAAATTGGTCAGTACTTTTCTTCATTTGTCCTCATTATTTGTTAATCTGAGTGTCCCGTTTTTGGTGGAATCAGCTGTAACATCGTGGTTTCGTTCCTTTTAGATGATCTGACGGTGTCCTGTGACATCTCGAACGACGAGGAGCTTTTTATGGGTCAGGGAGACTACCAGTTTGAAATCTACAGACTGATGAGACAAGAGAATGAGTCAGTGGTCTCTTCATCCCTGATCAGTTGCATCTATATTTATTTACTGTCTCAAACTAACAGTTATTACGGATTTATTGATCCTTTTTTTTTTAAATTCCTTTTAAAGAAACAACTGGAATGACTACCACCCTCACTCTAACGTACTGTGGCTCCACTACCTGTGCTCCAAGCTGCTGTCCATAAAGTACCGGAGCTCCAGGGGGAAGGCTGCCAAGGACATGCACAAGGAGCTCACTGGTTTCCATAACAACGTCCTCCAGTACCGCTCCGCCACAGAGGCTCTGCAGAACTGCCCCATGTTTCAGCAACAGTAAAAAAAAAAAAAAAAAATGGCGCTAAAGTTTCTTATTTTGTCTTATTTTTTTTATACATTTAATGACACTTTTGTGTTTCACTGATTTATTGACTTAATTTTAGATTGAAATGCTCCTTATTTTGATTTACTAAATAAAAAAAATGCACACCAATATGGAAACAGTGAAATGATTGGTGTGCATTTCAGTTTTTTAAAAAGTTTTACATCTTTATTTAAAAATCAGAATGTGTATTCATGTTTATCTCTCAGTTGCTCTGTAAGTCTGGTGTCTGTTTTAGTTCAATACGTCTCCTTGGCCTTTGTAACGTTGTGATTAAGTAATTAAGAGTTGCTCAGATGATTAATCTTTTGTTATTGTTGAATTACTTAGTGATGAAAAGGATCAATCAAAAACCACGTCTCAATCAGTGAGGCTGAATATTTAAGGAAACGATTCACGCTTATGAGCAAAAATCTGAATTGGGTCAGGGACACTGCAGCTGTGCCAAAGGTTTTTAGAATGACACTAATAGTTTTGTCACAAACTTCTGCCTCGGATTTTATGATGAGTGATCCCATGAAGTGCAATGACGGTAGTTTCAGAGTCCCTCTGACACACAAATTAGGCTAATCCCCCCAAAAATATCCCATATCTACTGCATTTCAGCCATTCCACAAAAATACCTGCTGACATCACTTCAGTGATTTTATTCATTAACACTGATGAGTGAAGACAAGGCTGGAGCTCTGATTGAGTTTGCCTGAAAATGAAGGTGGTGCTTGAAATCATTGCAAGGAAACATGCAGTCATCACTCCTTTGTGCATGAAAAGGCTTCACATGCAAGGATGTTGCTGCTGTTAAGATTGCACCTATGATTAACCATTTAGCAGATCATTAACGTCAAAGATTTTCTGTTATGAGGACTTGGGGCCCCTAAGAAATTCTAGCAGCACCAATACGTCTCATAAAGTTGATCCACTTGTGGGATCAGACCACCAGTGCAGAGCAGAGACATTCATGTGGGGTTGCTTCTCAGCCACTCAGTTTAGCCTCAAAACGGCCACAAATAAAGAATCTAAAGAAGCTACATCCAACAACAGTTTGGTGATTCACAATGACTTTTCCAGCATGATGGCACTCTGTGCCTTAAGGGTAATTTCATAACTTACGGGTCTCAAACAACAAGGCATCAAAATTTTGGATTTCATGTTAAGGAAACTCCCCAGACCTTAATCCTACTGAGAACTTGAGGTCATTCCTGAAGAGGTGGGTGGACAAAGAAAAACCTGCAAATTCTGACAAACTTCATGCATTGAGCTGCCATCAGTCAGAATTTGGTACAGAAGTTGACAGCATGTCAGGGTGAGCTGCAGAGATCTTGAAGGACTAACGCTGTAAACACTGAGTGCACAAACAATGTGATTTCAGAAGTCAGGCCTTGGGAGCCACAATCGAGTTCTGCTGTGTTACTTTTGAGGTTGAAGAAACGTGATGAAATCCATGTTTTGACAAGTGATTGTGAAGAATAACGCCTTAATGCAGNTCTCCAACCACAAAGCAGAAAGACAAGAAGTAAACAACTCTGAACCTCTTTTTGTGTGTGTGTGTGGAGATTTTTGTCTTTTTAGGTCTCAGTTTTTCCTTCCAGGGTTTGCTAAAAATAAACCTGGGGTCATATTTGATGGATAAAAACAATTCAAATATACTTTTAAACTTTAGATACAAAAAAGTCATTACAAAAACAAAATATGTTTATTCAACTTTTCATCAAGATTATCATACATTTTTGCATTAAAACCAACGTGGTGACTTGTATGTGTCCGTTTCGATGTACTGTAGGTCTCAAATATTTTTATTGTTTCAATACTTGAAGAGACACTTGGTTGTTGATTTAAAAAAAAAAAGAGAAAGTTCACTTGCTTGGAATAATGTAGAGATGGGATTAGGGAAACAATTGCATTTAAAAAAGGAAGACTGCCTTATAATAATAAATAAATTTTAAAAAAAGGACAAAAGATTTCAAACTGTATAAATAAGATCCGGCAGACGTTTGTTCTCAGAAGAGGTCAGGCATGTGTTGAGAAGCACTTTTTGGTTGAACTTTGAGGCAATGTTTGAGATGGCCTTGCTGGTGATGAGCCCATAAATACTGTAGGTTCATGTGCTTATGTCTGTCCAAGTGTATGTGTTGGTGTGCTTTAAAAGTTTAGTGTGTGTTTCTGTTGGAAGCAATTTGTTAAAGAAGCAATGAACTGTATATGAGATGTCCTGGCAGCAGCAGTGTGTGTGTTTAATGTGTTTTTGTGCTCAGAAGGAGAAGTATTTGGTGAACCACTCCTGCTTCAGCCCTTCTGTCCCCCTCGGCTCCAGATACGGGCCCCTGCAGAACACAAGAAACACACAGACTGTCCCGTTAGATCAGAACCAAATAAAAGTTAGGCTTCTTTATATAATATAAAATGATTTAACACAAAATATTACCCCAAAATGACATGAAAATACCATAAAATGCTTTTAAATAATGTGTTGTATCACAGATCTAGGCAGTCTAGAATCAAACACACAAAGTAAAACAAGAAAAAATTTAAAGGATTCTTCACAGGTCCAACACAAAGATAATTAGTCCAAAAGGCAGATAGATTGCAAAATGGAAAAGAGGTTTATGTGAGAGAATGATGGATTATTGCTCAATAACAAACTCTCAAAAAACTTGGACACAATTCACACGGAGAAGATGAGACAACAGGTGAGAAAGATGAGTAGGAAGGCAAAAACAAACTATCATAAAAAAGGTATGTAGGACTTCCGGTTTGAACGACACCATGATGGCAGCACCGTGAACGGGCTCCCGAGGAAACCTGTGAAATTTCAACATTCTACCCCATAAAGACGACGCAAAGTGGGACCTAGAGGTAGTTAAATGAGGGGTTAAGTGAAACACACCGAAACTAACTTTACAAAGAATCAACGAAACGGGTGTTACCTGGCGAAACAGCTACCTAGCTAACGCTAAAGTGAACCACTGCTCGACACGAGGCTACATGCTCGGGTGGACTTTTCACTGCACGGCGAGTCGACATGGCTAACATAGACGTGATACTTAAGGAACTGAGAGACTTTCGCCAAGAAAATAACGTGAGTTTGGGGGAAATTAAGGAAGAAATGTCGAAGATAAGCGCGAGAATGGACGAGGCAGAAGGACGGATTGAGAGGGCGGAGGAGAGGATCCAGAATACCGAGGACGCCATGACGGAGATAATAAAGTTGCAAACAAGGTTGGAGGATAAACTAATGGACTTGGAGAGCCATACGAGAAGGGAAAACATTCGTATCTACCTACGGTGTACCCGAGGCAGCGGAACGGGAATCTCCAACAGTGAGCGAGTTTGTGGAGAGGCTGCTGCGTGACGGCTTGGAGCTGTCCCAAGACGAGCTAGACATAGGCATCGAACGGGCACAGCGATCTTTAGGCCCACCACCACCAGATGGTGCATCCCCACGCTCCATTATTGTGAAGTTTCTCAGCTTCAAGACCAAAGAACGTTTGCTCCGTAAGGCATGGCAGAAAAAAGGATTTACCTGGAATGGCAATCACGTGAGTCTGGATCATGATTATCCCCCTCTCATCCTAAAGAAACGAAGAGAATATGCAGAGGTGCGCAAGATCTTGAAAGAGCAGGAGATCCCCTTTCAAACTCTCTTCCCAGCAAGGCTGAAGGTAAAATACACCGATGGAACCAAAATATACAGAACAGTGGTGGAAGCTACGGCAGATATGTCCAGCAGAGGCTACGCGGTGACGGTCATTAGATCTCCAGAGACAGCGTTGGAGCAACTGAAGCAGCTGACCTGGACCAGAGTTGGCAGAGGAGCAGGGAGCAGCACGGCGGACAAGAGGCGGGATCCAGGCAGTGGTTACAAAGAAAAACTCTGAGCCTTTAAGAGGATCCCACCTACACCTTCAGGAAAATGAGGTTCACCCGCTGAGTTCGGTTTAATTTTTCTACTTAACAGTTTTATTTAGTTTAAGAGTGTGTAAGGAGTAAAAAAAAAAAAAAAAAGCTAGGTTTCCAGATGGAGTTGTTCTCAGTGAGGCCTTAGCCATTATGGGCCTCCTCCATCGACTCATGAAGAAGTTGCCCTTGGGGGTGAAGCAGGGTCCATTTCGGGGACCCCTACCTTGGGAGTTACTTCAGTTTGATTCTTGTTTTTTGTTTTTTATGTTACCTGTTCAAGTGTTCCGTGTTCGGTGTTTTCAAGGGTGTGCGGGGAGCCTAATAAAAGGTGTACATTTGTATTGTAATGTTAGATGAGTAGCAGGTCATTAAAAATGGTAACAATCAATATTAATGGCTTACATAATCCGGTAAAAAGATGGAAAGCCCTATCCAAACTTAAAAAAGATAAAGCTCAAATTGTCTTTATGCAGGAAACACATCTGTCCGATAGCGAACATGCAAAATTGAATAAGCTTGGGTTTAAATATGTCTTTTATTCTTCTCACGGCTCGGGGAGGCGAAGAGGGGTGGCGATTTTGTTGCATGGTGCTCTGAACTATGAACATATATCAGAACATAAGGATAAGGAGGGCAGATATATAATGATAACTGGTAAGATAGATGGTATTAATCTGAGCCTCCTAAATGTGTATATTCCCCCAGGAAGTGAATGGTACTTGTATAAGCAGATCCTAGAGCTAACTACACGGAGTCAGGGAATTCTTTTGTGTGGGGGCAATTTCAATCTCACATTAAATGCCAAATTGGACTCATCCAATGGGAAAGGTGATGCGAGAAATATTGGAAAAAGGATGTTACAACTTATGGATGAAGTAGGATTAGTTGATGTGTGGAGAGACTGTCATTCAACTGATAGGGAATATACTCATTACTCATGGGCACACAATGTTTACTCGCGGTTAGACTATATTTTCATGTTTAAAAATGATCTTTTTAGGGTAAAAGATTGTGAAATAGGCCCCTGTACTGTATCAGACCATAACCCAGTTTATGTTAATATTTGTCTAGACAGGAAAGTTGGGTCTACCCTATGGAGGTTGAACACTAACATTCTTAATTACCCAAATATTAAAGAGCGTTTGAAGAAAGAAATAGAGGAATATTTAGAATTTAACGATAAGGATGAGGTGCCACCAGGAATACTGTGGGATGCATTTAAAGCAGTGATAAGGGGGAAAATAATTGGCATTTCTACTCACTTGAAAAAAGTAGGCCAACAAAAGCTCCGGCACTTAGAGGAGAAGTTGTTAGATTTACAACGCCTACATTCTAGATCTTTTAGTGATAATATTAAACTGGATTTAATCAAACTGAAGAAAGAAATAGATGATCTGAATACTACAGAAATACAGAAAAAACTTGTCTTTACGAAACAACGTTACTATGAGGTAGGGGGGAAAGCACTGAAACTACTTTCTTATAAGCTTAGGAAGCAGCAAGCAGAGAGAACTATTCACAAAATTAAGAACCCTTTAAATGATCAAATAGAAACTGATCAGGGAAAAATTCAACAATGCTTTCTGGATTATTATAAAAGACTATACTTTCAACCTCCTATAGACAATGAACTGGATATCAATACGTTCCTATCTGAACTGGAGTTACCGACAGTGACAGAGGATCAAAATAAAAGGTTACTATCTCCAATAACTAAAGATGAAATTCAATTAGCAATTAAAAGATTAAAAGGAGGGAAGATGGCAGGGGCAGATGGATTTGGTCCGGAATGGTACAAAACAATGCAGACTTTCTTGGTCCCAACGCTACTGAAAACATTTAATTGGGTGATGGAAACGAAGGCCCTCCCTCCTTCTTGGGGTGAAGCAATAATCTCTATTATCCCAAAGGAAGGAAAGGATAGGTTGCATTGTAGTAACTATCGTCCAATTAGTGTTCTGAATATAGACTATAAGTTGTTCACTTCTATCTTGTCAAGAAGACTGGAAACAATATTACCAGGATTAATACACAAAGATCAGACGGGCTTTATCAAATTAAGACAGACTCAAGATAACATTAGGAGGGTTTTACACATAATGAGGCAGGTGGATAAGCAAAAATTGGAAACCTTAGTATTGAGTTTAGATGCCGAAAAGGCCTTTGATTCAGTGAGGTGGTCCTTCCTATATAAGGTGCTTGAAAAATTTGGTTTCGACAAACCCATGATTGAGGTCATTTCAGGACTATATAATAATCCGACAGCTAGGATAAAAATTAACGGAGACCTCACAGAGTCATTTATATTGGAGCGTGGGACTCGACAGGGGTGTTGCATGTCGCCACTCCTCTTCGCGTTGTTTATTGAGCCTTTAAGCCAGTGGATCAGACAAAGAAAGGATATAACTGGAGTAGAAACAGAAGGAGGGGAACAAAAATTAGCACTCTTTGCTGATGACTTATTATTAACTATATCACATCCCACACAAGTTGTTCCCAAAATCATTCAACTGCTACTAGATTATGGCTCTTTTTCAGGCTACAAGGTTAATGTAAATAAAACACAGGTACTGACTCTGAACTATGACCCACCAGACGAAATAAAAAATGGTTATAATTGGAAATGGGATGCAGACAGTGTTAGATATTTAGGGGTGGTACTGCACCGTGATTTTTCTAAAATGTTTGAAGTTAACTATGCCCCTCTGAATATAGCAATAAAATCAGATATACAAAGATGGAATAACATACCATTTTTAGATCTGCATTCTAGAATAGATTCAATTAGACTAAATATTCTCCCCCGATTACTCTACTTATTCCAGTGTCTACCAATCTTCATACCTCAAAAACAATTTGCAGAGTGGGATCAGATGCTGTCAAAATATATCTAGAAAAAGAAAAAACCCAGGGTCCAGTATAAAACGTTACAACTGATGAAAGATAAGGGAGGTCATGGTCTTCCTTGTCTACGAGAATACTACTATGCAGCACAGTTAAGACCTCTAATATGTTTGTGTTCTCCAGATTACACCGCAGGATGGAAAGATTTGGAGGGAACAATCATTAAAACGATACCAATTAAAGC
>SSNR01000117.1:1033194-1053949 GCA_006937965.1 Callopanchax toddi
GTCCACAAGGGGGCACTCCAATCTTTTGAAACCTTACAAAGGAAACGTGGATTAGATTCCTCTGATTTCTATAGGTATCTCCAGATCAGACACTATTTCAACCAAGATCTGAAAGAGACCCTGAATAACCTAGGATTTGTTGAAACATTTATATCATTAACCACTAAATCAGGAGTACCAAATAAAATCATTTCCAGGTTATACAACAGCATCCTGCGGTGTAAAAAAGACAACACACTTTATATTAAAGAGAAGTGGGAAAAAGAGGGTAATCTGGTAATCACAGAGGACAGCTGGGATCACATATGTAAGACACAATGGGTTACAACTGGATCGAATGTATGGCGTGAATTTTGTTGGAAAAACACAATGAGGTTTTTCATGACCCCAGTTCAGAAAAGGTACCGAGGCATCGGAGATTCTTGTTGGAGATGCGGGGGGGTTGGTGCCAACCATTTCCACATTTTTTGGGACTGCAGAGTTATTTTTCCATATTGGTCCAGAATTCATGAACATATACAGAATGTCTTTGCATTTGTCTTTCCATTTACTTTTGAAACTCTTTATCTAAGTAATATAACAACTAATCTGGACTCCAAGGACAAGAAGCTTCTACACATCTTACTGGTGGCCAGTAAAAAGGCTCTAATGAGGACATGGCTCAAACCTCAACCACCAACAACCGAGGACTGGATAGACATTGTGCACCAGATCTATGTAATGGAAAAACTATCTTTTTCGCTTAAACTACAAAAGGACACCTTCTATAGGATATGGTCCAAGTGAACGGAATATGTTAAGCCGGTCAGATCGGATTTTCTATGAACACTGCTGCTTTTTATTAATAGGGATGAACAGATTTAAAAATAGAATTGAATATTTGTAGAGTATGGTATTAGTTGGGCTTCCCCGCCACTCACACCCAAGTTCTGATGTTCTTTTTTTAATTCTTATTTTTGTTTTTTAAGAAAAAAGTTTAAAAAAAAATGGTTAAGCAACATAACATACTTCAAATGTTGAGTAATTGCAAAATTTAATATGCTTTCTCAATAAAAGTTGATTTAAAAAAAAAAAAAAAAAAGTATGTAGATAAGAGACTAAAATCCCACCAAAAGTCTAGAAATGGGTGGCCCAGGTTGCAGGTTGACGATAAGTTCAGGGTCCAGATGGTTGCTAGAGGGTATTTATGGCTTTTTCTCATTATCAGAACTTTCCCAGGCAACTATTCTCCACCACTGTCACATAACCAGCAACCTTTATTCTATATACAGAGGACTCTTATTGATCACATGGATATTAGAGAACTTCCTGTTTAAATATACTGCTAATGTTGGAGTGTAATAGATACTTAGACTCAGCCACCAAATTAATAACCATTATAATGGAAAAAGATCCAATGAAATGGGATCGTCAAGCTCTGATCTCAGAAGAGGACTTGGAGTTGGAACACCAACTCCGCCAAGCAGACATTCTGAGAAACCAAAATCCAAAGTTTCTCTTCCCAGTTGCTAAATGAGTCTTCAGTTTGTCTATAGAACTGTGAATAGTAGACCAATAAGGGACTGAAGCACAAACAGTGTATATATACTTTCTTCCAGAATTGTGGTGTTGAATGAGTCCCTTGGACAGAACCATTGTCTCTGGGAATCCCATGAAGCCAAAGCACACGCACCAACACTTCCTCAAGATGAGAGCAGATTGAGATTGAAACAAAATCTTTTTTTCTAAAATCCAACCAATATGATGACACTGGTTTCATTAATTTCAGAGGCAAGCAGACCTCTCACCTCCTCATGTTTATACCAAACTCTCAGATACTTTCATTCTGCATCTTTGATTATAATGCTAGGACTGTTAAAGGACAAATTCAGAGACTCCCTGTCGTCTCTGGTGCAGATTAATAGATCCACCAGCCCAGTGTGTTGAAAAGTGTTTAAAAAAAGAACTATAGTGACTCACAGATCAGTATTCCCACGTTCTCCTCTGCTGTTGTCCATGCTTCTGATGTGGGAACACACAACAGCCACTTCCTAACCCTCTGAGGCTGGAAGTGATGACTGTACTGGGTGATGAAATGTAGTGCTAGCTGGAGTCACAGGAGGAACTCTCTGACCTGGAGAGGTGAGGAGTTCAGCCTGCAGCAGTTTATAGAAACTGGGTTGAGAATGAGCCCAGAAGAAGTGGCTGCACTGAAACCAACATAAGGGTTCCTCTCGTCCTTAAAACGACCTAATCTGATTGGTCAGGAAATATAGTTGCTCACCCTGTGAAGCCATGATTCACCTCTCTGCACAAAGTCACCCACGTACCACTTCATCAGACCGCAGGGCAGTTTTCCACTTCATTTCAGAACTTTTTTCTGTTTATTTTAGATTTTTTGGGGGACATATTGGTTTCGGGCACTTCTATTATGTTGTCCTCAAAAAGAGAGAGTTTTCTGAAATGTGGGCATTTAAAAACTGAAAAACCCCAGTAGTTACAGTTGTCCTTATATCCCAATTTTTCCAGATTTGTAACATCCCTGCCTGGATATCAGAATGTTCATTACCTTATCGTCTGGCCCTGGAAGTATGTGTGTGGATCCTGGCAGGAGGGGGACACGTATCGAATGCCCGTCGGAGGTGATGGGCAGACGGGGAGAGGAGCAGTTGGCGCCGGGGTGGGAGGGATGCAGGATGTCCGAGATCTGGTGGAACGAGGGAGGGAGGGGGAGGAATGTTGGCTGAGGGAGAGGGAGGTGTGCTTGTGCGGGAGAGAAGAGGTGGAGTAGTGAGGATTGGTATGAGAGTGGGAGCTGGACTGATGGGGGAGGGTCGAGGAGGAGTGCTGATGGGAAGAGGAATGGGGAAGGAAGATGCTCCTGTCATAGGTAGCCGTGCTGGGGATGCTGGTGACACGAGGTGGTGACTCCACACCTTTTTTCTGTTGAAGGAACAGATCAAAAACAGGAGAGAACTTTATTGACTCCTACTGTCAAATTTTAGAAAAGAAACCTTTTCACTTTGGCCACTTTTTCAATTACTTTCAGTTCGTCTCCAACCCATTTTCAGAGAAATCTTAGGCCACTTTAATCAGACCTATACATTATTAAGGCATAAAGTAGCTACTTGTCACAAAGGCATGTACGGTGTTATGAAAAAACATTTCCCTTTTCTGTTTTGCTTTTTTCGTCATACTTAATTGTTTTAGATCAAATCAGATAAAGATAACCTGACTAAATACAACATTTATTATTTAAATGAGGATTTTATGAAGATGAAAGAGACTAAAAGATCTCAAAAAGCAGCACATCAAGCCTCTTTCCAAAGAAATTCAATAACTAAAGAACCCAGAACATCTAAACCACTGCACATCTCACTCGGTTCAGGTGAAGGGTCACCACGATTCAACACTAAGAAAGTGTTGAACCATGTAAAAGTGGCTTCTATGACCTTTATGTATTTAGCCGACGCTTTAATCCAAAGCGACTTACGAATGATATTGTACCATGAAGTTACCGTCGAGGCTAACAAACATGGCGCATCTATGAGAGAGTTATAAGGTCAAAACCTCTGATGACCAAAACAAAAAACACAAAGACCCGTCTCACATTTACCAAAAACACACTGATAATCCACAGTACTTTTGGGAAAACATTGTGGAGACTGACGAGACAAAAAGTAACTTTCTGGAAGGTGTGTGTCATCTAGAGTTTAACTGTGTTTCAGAAAAAGATCATCATATCAACAGTCAGACCTTATACAGGCAAACCATCCAATATGGATGAATTAAAACAATTCTGTTAAGACAAGTGGCAAAAATTCCTTCACAGCTTTGAGTCTTTCCCAGATTTAAGAAATGCTTGATGTCAACAAGAGTTACAGCCAGTTATTAAGTTTAGAGGTCAATTACTTTTTCACACAGGATCATTTTTTCCCTAATAAATTAAAATATCATTTGAAAACAGCATTTTGTATTTACTCAGGTTATCTTTGTCTAGCTTTGTTTGAAAGATGTTTGCTGATCTGAAACATTTAAGAGTGACAAAAGAAAAAACAAACCCAAAGGAAATCTGTAAGGAGGTAAATCGAGAAGATGATTCCTGAAGTGTACCTCGTAGAAACTCTTCATGCACAAGTCTGCGTCTGCACGGCAAATGTCATGTGAAATAAAGCAGAGTAATGGAGGTCTCACAGCGGGGCGCCATGCATTAAAGACGGAGCAGTAAGCTGTCAGGTCGCAGAACTCGAGCCACAAAAACAGATTCTGGCTTCAGTTCAGACACAGTCTGTTTAGCTGGAAGGAGGCACATTGTGATGAATGCATTACGCGCATGAGCTGAACTGACACACTCACCCTCATGGTTGGCGTGACGCTCCCGGGGCGGGACTTGCTGTCACGGAGCCTGAGGGAGCTGTTGTCCCCGGCAACAGGAGGGTGGAGCTGCAGCTGATGTCTCTCTTCCTGCAGGGAAGGAGGATGAGGAAGGACTTTCACTATTCACAATCGGTGTTGTTGTTTGTGTTTTCGTGTCGTGTCCTGAGGGCGTACTTGCTTGCTAAGCTGCCACATGTCACACAGATGGCGCACACAGCACCTTGTCAGAGGACATTTTATTAAAAGCAATTTTCTCCTGGACAAATGACCTCACACCTCTAATGAGACTGCTGTTCCAATTAGTGTGAGTGGATTGCAAATGTTTGGATGTTTGCAGCATAAAAGCCTTTTTGATGAACTTCAACAGATTTTAAAACTGTTAATCAAATAAACAGTTACATTGTGTGTTCAGGGTCCTGAAGGGAACCTTGAGGTTTTTGGACTTTGATACAGCAAGTAAGAGCTAAGGACAAAAAAAAAACCTAGAGGGAATGATGCAACGAAAAGACTTCCTGGAAGGGAATCACATTAGCGATAACGGCAAGTTTCATAAGGACAAGGACATCTTTTTAGCTCAATAGGAAGAACATAACAGTGATTAAAGTCATGAAAAGTTTTAATGGCTACAGTTTGGTGGCTTCTCAGAAAACTAAATCTGCTTGTGTTGCATAATAAGCTTTAAAGGTAAAAAAAATTGCAAATTTATTAGTGAGGACATATTCATTGACCTTTAATTAAACGTGTATTTCTCAATTACTTTTGAGAGAATTCATAAACATAATAATTATAAATTATTAGTATTGGGGTAAAAAAGTGACAGCTATGCAGCCCAACTAGAGAAGAGTGAAATGTTAGATCTTTTTCCCTGCTTTTAAACTAAATCATGGACCGAAATGTTAAATAAAAGATCTAGTGTTAGTCACGATTCCTTCAAGTTCTCATCAAAAGAAAAGAAAATTTTAAAAATCTCAAACAGATTGTGATTTAATCAGCTTCCTGACCTAATATAACCTGTTTAATAAGCATAGTTTAAAACAAGCTCTGATTCACGAAACGGCTTTGGAGCAAACAAAATGCAAAAAGAGTTCCCTTTCATTTATCTAAGCAGCAGTACAAGGTCTGTTATATTGATTTCATTTGAACCACAGTGCTTTTGTTTTTATGATTTTATTATTGAACAGATCACTCAGTGCAACATTAAGCTTCATTAAGTTGACATAATGTTAAATATCGGTCTTAACTTTGTGTAAAATTTCATATTCATACATACATTCTGTAAGTAACCTACAACATGCTTCCAAATTTGGGCTAAACAGCAAAAAAGCATTGGGAGATAATGACTAGTATAAAGATAGAGCAGACGTCAGCCTTCTACCACGTTTACAGCTGTCCTGATGTGTTTGTCAGTCTGGACATTAGAGACCTACACATAAATATGGTGTCTTTTAAACATGAATTACATAATTAGAACTAAACATATCAAGAAAATGGATATTTGAACATGCAGTAGCATAGTAGGAATTATGAGTTAGAGTCTGGATTCAAATCAAAGCTCTGTTGTCAAGAGTTCAGAGACATATATCATTGGTTCTCACTTTAATGTAGGGATGTCCCGATCGGAAATCGGCCCTGATCACATGATTTTGGATTCGATCGGTATCGGACGTCACCTCCCGATCTTGACTCGGGTTTCCTCTACATGCGCACCTCCCCGCCAAAATAAAAGCCGCTACGCCTTCAGAAGGAAGTTTGGGTTTTTAAATATATGTTAAACATTCTAAAGCACATGGGATTTATATATAGTCTATATTTGTGCACTTATATTAACCATAATCAGAGTTTGAATCACTTTCCGCCGATCCAGGAGGAGGGAGGGGCCGGGACCGAGAGACACGCAGCTTATGGAGCAGCGACCGGGTTCGCCGCTCTCACCACACCCGCCGCCAGGACTCGTCCTCCCCCTGAACGGAAAGTAAGCACCGACGGGAGTGCTCGGTCTGGAGGAGGCGGCGAGGCTGGCGTGGAGCGAGTCAGACCCGCGCTAACTCGTTCCCCCTACGCAGCGTCTCCCTCCTGCCTCAGGAGGAGATTCTGCTCCGTGCGCAGCACATCACCCGCCCTCCGTCTGGAAATAAATTGAGCGATGTTTAGATTTTTAAAAAGCGCTTTCTGAGGAGGAGCTTCCTGATTAAATGTCGCTCAAAAATGCGCACAACACTGACGGATTTCTCCAAATAGTCTAATTAATAAGTGTTCAGAGCTGCTGCAGTCAGAGGATAAAACAGGAGGAGTGAAGGAGGAACTGATGACTTAAGAAATGATCGGGTCATTGTCAGTAAACAAGTTTGTTCTTTCTGGGCAAAAAATGGACCAGAGTGTTAAAATAATGTTGACATTTTTTCTGCACCTGAACAGCTGTAGGAAAAAAAGATTCTCCTCAAAAAGTTACTTTAACCACAAACTAATTTTGTGCACAGAGAATTATGTTTAAGTATTTAAACATATATGGATATGATAGATTATACAGATAGATGGATTTATGTCTGCAGCATGACATCATTTTGTTACTTGTTTGTTTTTATTAGTTAAACATCAACAAAGTAGAAGCAGAAGCAGCTTGAAGCAGAAAGTGTGAGTATGTCTGTGGTCTGGAGGCATTATAAAGTTGATCACAACAACATATTAAAAAGATCGAATTGGGACTCGGGATCGGCAGATCTTCAAAATCTAATGACTCAGACTCGGACTCGAGGGCCAAAAAACCTGATCGGGACATCCCTACTTTAATTACCTCATTAGTGCATCTTTCATTTGTTGTTGTCATTGTTTTATTAATGATCAAAAGCACAACATATAAAGGTTCTGATGAAAAACAACCATGAAGCATGGTCAGCAGGTGACCTTTATTTGTTTTGTGCAAGTTCTGCATTTGAAGTCAAATTTCATTGTAAAAGTTAATTATAAAATAAAATATTAAACAAATTAAATCTTTATATATAGGATATGAAGTAGCTTCAAATGGACATTTGTTTTTGTAGGTTATAAACAGTTCTTTAATGGCCACTGTAGATCTTCCTTACTATAGAATTTAGACAATAATGAAGAATTACATCACTAATAATTAGAAGAAAATCTATTTTATGGGATGAACTTGACAAAATAATGTAGATATTTGTAAATCTCATTTTATTGCTGTTTTAGAGTTTTATGCATTTGAGAGAATAGAAAGAAATATCTCAGTTTTTCTTTAACAAGCATAGAAATTATTAGAGCGTGTGTGTGTGTGTGTGTGTGTGTGTGTGTTCTCACCACTAGCCGTTTGATGAGCTGGTCTCTCTCCTGAAGTCTCTCCTGGAGTCTCCCAAGCTGCAGGTCGTCACACCGAGGCTCCCTCCTCCTGCAGCGCTCCTCCCGCTCACGCAGTCTGCAGTTAAACCACACAAACACACACCTGATCTCACACACCTGAACCAATCAGTCCCAGTGTTGTCATATCAGACTCCGCCCTCTACTCACTCATTCTCCAGAGCCACTATTCGAGCTTGCAGGTGGTTCTGAGCACTGCTGTATTCAGAAACCAAACTCTGCATCTCCTTCTTGTGCTCCCTCCTGATCTCCTCCACCTCCTCTCTCCTCTTCTCCTCTTCCCGCTCTTTCTTCTTCTCCTCGTCCATCTCCTCTTCTTTTACATCGTCCTCTTTCTTCTCCTCCCAGTGTTTCTGTGACTCCTCGAGTTTCTCCATTTCCACCCTCAGTTTCTCCACTTCCTCCTTCAGACGTTGTGCTTCCTCTTCCAGCTGGGCGTCCCTTGACTTCCTCAGTTCTGCACTCCCCTCCTCTTTCTCCTCAGCCTCTGAATTCTTCTGCACTGAGCTGGGAAAGAGATGCACAAGAGATTTTTCTCTTGATACACAAGAGAAAAATGGAAATACTGGGCACATCATATTTCAAACAATAAAACAAGTATTCAAAACATTGCAGATACTAAATGATTAATGTTTGTGTACTAGACAAAACTAGAACATAAAGCAAAAAACTCTGGGCAATGTTTAATTTAGCATTGACAGGGATATAGAAAAAAATAATTCTATTTATTTAACTTTCTTTTAGATTTGTGTGCCGAGTACATATTGATCAGATTAAAAACAGATTGGGATTTCTGCTGTTGCTCAGACATTTACTTCTAGTAGAACCTGCTTAGTTATTTAATCCTAACTGATGCAGTGAGTAGATTCTCACTTTTTATGTCAGACAATGCGTCCTGTGGTTGTGGAAAAGATGTTAATCTGTTTCAGAGGGTCAAATTATGACATGCATCAATCAAAGAAAACCTCTACAGAAATGGTTAAACTGCTAAAATTGGATTAAGAACTGTCCAACACATTATTCAAAACTGGAGGAATAGTGATGAACCATCATCTTCATGGAGAAATGTAGGTTGGAAAAAAAAATCTGGAATGATTTTGATCATCTTCAAAGTTTGGTCAAATCAAACCAGAAAAATAACAACAGCCTGTCTGTCCTGACTGTTCAACAGTGAAAGTAAGAGCATTTCCTCATGCACAATGTGAAGGGAACTCAACGGGTTGGGACCAACAGCCATGTGGCTTTAAGGAAACCATAGATCATATGTGTCAAACACAAGGCCCGCGGGCCAAATGTGGCCCGCCACGTCATTTAATGTGGCCCGCGAGAGCTTAAAAGGTCTGAGTATTCAAAAATAAATAGGTAAAAAGCGTACTTTGACCAAAAACTACATTTCCCACAATGCATGTCAATTGTGTTACCCGCGACTTGACGGCTTACCGCCAGTACAGGGCAGGGTGCACACAAGCAGTAGGCTGGTCCTCATGAGAACCGGATTTCGAACGCGCCTTTGCGGACCAGCGCTGCGCGGTCCCGATGGGAGACCCCTCGAGCTGACAGCTTCACATCCTGTTGCAGCTCAGTGAATGAGTGATCACATGACCTCTGAAGCTAGTGGACAGTGACACACACGGTAGGACCTCCGCTCCGACACACACACACTCACAGCATCTCCAATGCGCGAAGCAATGCGCCATTACGCACAGCTCTGTGCGCGCTTTAACACACACACAATCACAGTACGTCCGACCCACGCACGCACGCAGCTCACACATGCCCAGTAGGGGTACAACGGGTCACAATCAATCCGTGATCTGAACAGATCACCCTCTATGGTTCGGGACACGGTTTGCGATCCAGCTGGCTGCGCTCGCGCGCTTTACTAACTCCTCCCCGACCCAACAGCTCGCGCTCTCAATCTGCTGATAAATAATTCCCGTCTGAGAAAGACGTTCATTTTGTCATCACATATCAAGTTCTCTCTATCAGAATCAGTCATTTTAGTTAACCAGAACAAAAGATCACTGGTCGATTTTTGATCCATGATGCGTGTGCGCGCGGGGAGCTGCTGATCCTCCACCCCTCCGTCAGCTGATTATCCTCTTCTCTGATGGCAAACCAGATTAACCAGTTTCTGCCTAAGATAACGTGTTGTGTTGGACTTTTATACGAGCTAATGAACATTAATATTAATGGTGGTCAGTCAGGAGGATCAGAACACCTTGATCGTCACACCTCCTTCCCTGCTGCAGCTGTCTGACTGC
Organism: Callopanchax toddi; assembly: GCA_006937965.1. NCBI lineage: Eukaryota > Metazoa > Chordata > Actinopteri > Cyprinodontiformes > Nothobranchiidae > Callopanchax > Callopanchax toddi. The sequence continues at coordinate 1,043,181 of SSNR01000117.1, forward strand.
AGTGAGGAAGAAACCGGGTCATCGCTCTGTCAGACCGGAGAGGTGACTAGTAGAAGGATTTTCAATACTGAATTGGTTTAAATATGTTTAAAAGTTTTATTTAAGCATCAGAATGACCTCATGAGTTAAAGGTTGTTTTAATTTATTGAGCATTAAGCAGAAAAATGTTGAGCCAACAGCAAATCATCATCTTCTTCTTTCAGTTATTGTTAACTATGATGGGAATTTAATTTTCTCTTTTCAGGCATATTCCAAGTACTAAACGTCAGCACACAAATCCATAAGGATAATAATCAATATTTGCAGTCCTGAAGGGCGTCGTTATTCCTGAGTCAGTGTGGTAACTGCTCCTACCGTTCCTTTAGTTGTTTCTTCAGTGCCGTGTTTTCTCTCTGCAGCTCCAGCATGGCACAGCGGCTCTCGTCCAGCTGACGCTCAAACACTTGATTCTGGTTCTGCTGCTTCAGATCCTTCATGCACACAAACACACAATCACAACAAGATACAGATTATTCAAGGCTCTGATACAGATTTCAGCTTTTAATATTGTTAGTCTCATGCTGCTGGCTCAGTCCCTCAAGAAAAGAGGATTCTAATGATATGAAAGCTATTATATCAGGTTTAAACTGAGATTTGCTCGAGTGTGCACACAGGGGGAAGATTAAATCAGCAAGCTGTAACATGTGGAAAGAGTGAGTGTGTGTGTGTGTGTGTGTGTGTGCGCACACGGTGGGATTAACATTCAGCTCTGTGCTTGATGCACCTGTTGCAGAGCCATCATCTGTGTGTGAGCTTGTAGTTGGGCCTGCAGGTCCTCGATCTGCTGCATGTGTCTCTGGGTCATCTGTCGGCTCCACTCGGTGTGCTGCTGGGTCATCTCTGCACGCTGCTTATCTGATTTCACACACACAGAAAACAAAATCAGCTCCCGCCGTTACAGGTACCCCTCTGCTGTTGCCATGGTGAAGCGTATCCATGGCGATACCAATTCAGTGGTGAATTTGTAATCTTAGTGAGCCTATTGCTGTTTATGTGTGTGTGCAATTGCACATTTTGTTCATGCAGCTGTTGTGTTACACAAGCTGTGTTTTTGCTTGCATGCACTTGAGCTCTTTAGTGTTTGTGTGTGTGTGTGTGTGTGTGTGTGTTACCAAGCTCCAGGTGGTGCATTGTCTTGAGTCTGTTGATCTCAGACAGCAGATCTTCCTTCGCTTGCAGCGTCATGGCATGAGTGTGTCTCTCTTCTGCCAACGACTGGGTCTGAGGCTCCTAACACATATTTATTTCTTTTTATTATTTTCTATCACAGCTGCAGGTTTTAAGGCTGCAATCTTCTGTGTGTGTAACGAATTCAGAATATACATTTGTACAGAGCGTCCATTCACAGAAAAACACTGATGCTTTCACTGCTACGCTTTAATCAAACCTGCTAAATTATTCATCACAGAGAAAATCACTGAAGTTCTGCACGTACAGTAGGATCTTACAGAGTGTGTGTATGATGGGTGTGTGTGTGTGTGTGTGTGTGTGTACCTGCAGCAGCTCTCTCAGTTTCTTGTTTATCTCCTTGGTATCTTGGACCTCCTTTCTCAGCCTGTCAATTTCAGGGTTGCCGTGGCAATCATCTCCTTGCCCCGCCTTCTTGTTCTCCACCTGTGTTGGTGACAGATCAGGAGCAAATTATTTTAAAGCTGAGTGGATGAATTTGCAGAAATAAATCACACTATAAAAAAAAAACACGTGACTTAAAGCTGAACTTAAATTTTGAGCTCAATAAAGATAAATTTACTTTTTAAAGAACTGCTTTTAATTTGCATTCCATGTTTTTTAAGATTTAAGTGAATGTAAAATATAAAAAGGATAATTCTTGAGTAAGATAAATGAGTTTTTGTGAGGTCGTTTTTGACGTAGGCTCACCTGTGCTTGCAGCTCAGTCAGCTGAGCCTGCAGCTCTGAGATCTGGGTCTGCAGCTCCTCTTCTCGACCCTGCCACCTCTGTTCACTCTCAGCCACTGCAGCATTCATCTCGATCCTGAACTCCGCTCTGAGACGGTCCTCACACTCTGCCCTGGAGGCACAAATCAGAATTCAATGTTGGACTTAACCTGCATGCAAAATGTTCATTTCATATATGCAAAGTCACAACATCGATCATTTACGTAGGTGAAGGGCAAGGGGAGATTAGAAGCAGAGTGATGGCTCTGTGATTTACGACCTACCTGATCCGGTCCTCTGTCTGCCGCTGGTTCTGCTCCAGAAGACTCCTCTCTGTGTTCATTCGGCTCTGTTCCAGGACCTTCTCCTCCAGACGATGCTTGTCCGCCCTCAGGGATGCTATCTCCTTCTGCTGCCTGTCCCGCTGTCTCTCTGCCTCCTCTTGAACCCGAGCCAGTCGACTCCGAGCCTGTCGGAGCTCCTCCTCCAGACGGGAGCACTGAGCTTCACATGATGGCGCAACTTCGAGGCCTGACTTGTCTTTCTTGTCATTCTGTTGGATCATGGCCTCCATCCTGCAGACCTGAGAGCACACAAACAATCAAGTTTGTGTCACGTCTTATAGGTGATCTTTAGAAAAACGATTGATTTCACCCACTCTTCTAACCTCGATGGTGGCATCCTTCAGTTTTATCCTCATCTCTTCTCTTTCTGCCTCCAACCCACAGCGTAGCTCCTCAGCAGCTCTCCTCTCCTCCTCCAAACGAGCACACACCTTAAAACAGAAATCAACAAATCCTATTTTTCTACTGAATATTAAATTAAAGATTAAATGAGCAGGTGCTTATATGATAGATTAAAAACACAATGTCTACATTTGCAACAAAGGCCAAAAATATCCATTAATTGAATCAGTGTGTCAGCTGTCTGAGGCACAGATGTTTCTCTGCAGAGACAGCTGTGCCTCAGGATGAAAGGAAGCATTTTTACTTGTAGCACTTTTGTTCCTTCATCCAAAATAACTCCATCTAAAGTCTGTCAAAAGCTGACGCTAAAAGAATTCATTTATTTTTAAAGTTTTGATCAAAGAGCACTTTATAGAAAAACGGATCAGTCTGAAGGATGAAAGCATCTCTTTGAGTTTTAATCACAAATATTAAAATAGAGTTTGGAATATTTCTCAGTAGTCTGATTATTGTTGTGACTGCTGTTCTCTAGTCTAGTTGACCTGATTTATCACATGCTTGCTGAGCAGACTGGTGCTGACCTCTTGGTTGGTCTTCCTCTCCGAGCTCAGAGCTTCTTGAACGCTGTTCAGTTCAGCTGCATGCCTCCTCATCACCTCCTCTATCGCCTTCCGCACCTGCTCCTTCAGCCGCTTCCTGTCCTCCTCCGCCTTCTCCACCAATCTCCTCTTCTCCTCCTCCAACTTCTGCTGCACGTTGGCTCTGTCCATCTCAACCTGCTCGATGTTCTTGTCCAGCTGGGAACGAACGCGGACCCTCTCCACTTCTAGTTCTTTGCGCAGTCGGTCCACCTCTTCCTCTTTTTCTCTCCTCAGGCGTTCTTTCATCTCGTCCACCTCTTTGTGCAGTGCTTCTTTGTCCTCTTCTCTCTCTCTTCGCAGTTTGCCTCTCTCCTTCTCAGTCTGATCTTTTTCCTGCTCCCTCTCTTTCTGCAGTCTTTCCCTATCTTTTTCCGTCTCCCTCAGGAGTTTGTCCCTTTCGTCATCTGCGTGCTTTTGGATCCGTCGCAGCTCCTCCGTCTGGGCTCTCACCATCTCCGAGCGCAAACTGGACAGGGCTTCAGCGTGCTTTAAAGACACACACATGTCCATCAGAGGTCTCACAATTGCAGGTGTCTCTGCTGTGTCTGCGTATCTTACCTGGCGTATCTGGCGGGCGTGGTCGCTGTTTCGACCGCTGCTCTGTAGCTCCAGCTCTCTGTTCCTACTCTGCAGACGACTCACCTGGCTCTTCAGCTCTTCCAGCTCAGCACACACACACACCTCGCAACCCCCACGATTCAGCAGTTCCTCTAACACACACAGGATACACACCAGAGTGAACACACACACAAATACATGCACTATTAAAACGACTCTGCTCCAAGTGAAGAGGATCAGGGTCAAAGCAGATTGTGACAATTTAAACTTTTAGTTTCTTTTGACCCAAACTCAAGGACTTAAAGAAAACACATGACTTATAACATTTTTGAGGAGTGCACAGGATTCAAATCCTTGGTCTTTCTATTCATGAGAAACATTACAGAAAGGATGAAAAAACTGACTAAAAAACAGCCACAACTTTTTGAATCACTGAGGGGGAAATGATTTCTTAAGCAATTCATAATGTTCAAAACCTTTTTGCTGTTAACTGAGTACCGTGACACTTTGATGAAGTTGTTTGCCTTTGTGGTAGATTAATAGTGTATGAAGAACGAGAGGCTGTTGCAATATTGATTTACATTATGGTGGCAGTAGGCAAAAACTTAAAGCCGCATTCTGGAGGATTTCATCAGGAGAGCAGTTTTTGAATCTAACGTCCAAAGACTCCTCCTCAAAACATCTCGACACGCGCGTCCGGTCGCGTGTGCGCGCGTGCACACGGAGCATATACGTTGCGGGCATGAACTGTACAGCTCAATGTGTAGGGTTTAATCACTCGCAGTTCACAACTCTTATTCCAATACTACGAGGGTCTGATGAGTCCCCTCTGTCCCTGCTGCTTCTGATATTAGCTCTGTTAGCAGCGAGCTGCTGCTGGACTCTGAAGCTGAACTTGACCCGGCCCTGGATGAACTTTCTGACCAAAAAAAACGCGTAATCCTGTCAAGCCTTGCCATTCTGTGAGGCGAAAGGTTTAAAAATAAAAATAAATCCATATTTAGCTGGAGAATGGGTAGGTTTTTAGTAGAAATGAGCCGTGAGGCTGAGACGCAAACAGAGAAACACACGGAGCGTCCTGTACGACAGCGCCCCCTACTGGTACAGGTTTGGTCGATGCGCGTGCATGTTGAGAGAATGCAGACATTTGAATTTCATTCCCTGAAAAATGTCGGCGGCAAGAAATAATGGAAAGGGGTCTCTAGGAGGAAGGAGGGTCTTCATCAGAATGACAGATGTTGTGGAACTCAACCCATAGATCATAGTTTAGACCTGAAATATCATTTAAAACATTTAGAAAACTTTGATACAGAGAAAAATGCACCAGAGAGCCGCTTTAATTAACAGTCTGAATGAATAACGGTAGCATACGAACTAACTTTGTCCTGTGTACAAATTAAACAGGAAGAGAAGAAGACGGGAGACTGGGTTTAAAACTCAGATAAAAATGGGCAGGCTGAGACTCTCACTGTGAAAACTAAAGGTCTATGTCTTTTTATCTGCTAATTTGTGGCAATCAAAAAACAGAACTCCAGTTTAATAATAGAAGAAGCCATAACCATTAGAGCAGGAAGTGGGGTGGGCTGATGTTGGGGTTGCAGCACCTCCAGCGGTAACTACAGTATATAGCAGCAGCCTACACTCAACAGAAACTTTAAAACCAAAATATATTACAATGAAAACATAGGTAATCATCTTTTGTCTGCAAACAAAACCATTCTAAGCAATAAACCTCAACTGTAAAGGACAAAAATAAAGAACACATCTGAAACTGAATATCTACATGTTCTTGTTTACATACAAACTAACACTATTGCAGAGCTAGTCTCTGCAGGAAGCTGGACAAATGATGCAACAATCCCATGAGCCTTTGCTTCCAATATAAAGCAAAGACTCAGGAATATTTATTATATGTTTACTAATTTTTGCCATCAATTTGGTGATTTTTAGTCACTGGGTGACATGTTATCAGGGTTGTTAGCTTAACAATGCTGTGTTTAACATTGTTTCGACTTACCATATTTCAAAATATATAAGGATAAACAATACTGTAAGTAGTGATGTAAAGTTTATGTAGAAAAATCATTATGCATGTCTGACTGTAATAGATTCTACTACAGGCCTATTTCGTGTTGAAAACATGTTGACTTTAAGCTATAGGGAATGTACAAGTGTAATAATGAGGGCTGCGTTCCAATTCTGAAAAATTCTACTCTATAATTTTTACAGAAAAAACAGCATTTGCAGCAGCTTAAATGGAATGCAGCCTTCATTAATATAATGATTTTTTCTCTCTACTCTCTTCTGTCCTAAGTGTTACTAGAAGTTGCTAAATGACATAATAAACAAATCTGTATAATTAGTCGCGTGTATCTAATTTTATGTCATGCTGTAGGACAGAAGAATAACATGTGAGACAGAAAAGGTGAGTAAAAGACACTAAACATATTTACAGCTACAAATGATTCTTATGTTATACCTCCTCCTGTGTGAGTTTGGAAATGATAAAAGTGGCTCAGATGATACTTTCTGGCAGAGTTGCTTTTTTATGTAGGGCAGGATCTGTCAGAATTGGTTTCACGCACACATATACACACGTTTGATTCATTTGCAGTCTGACTATAGAGGGGTGAACAATCTCCTGCTCTGACTGCAGCTGTGTGAGGACTATAGGCTGACCATTAGTGCTTTTTGGGGGGGGGGGGGGGGGGGACACCAGCATCTAATGCTAATTGAGAAGAGTAAACACAAAATGTGCTTTCATGTCAGAGTCTCCAAACGTCTCCAATAACACAAAGAAAAGTTGCTAGTAGTCACTTAGCACCAGGTTTAAGTCCATCACTTGCTTCTGTCCCTGTGTGGGAAGCTGACTCACCTGCTCTGCTCTGCAGCTCGTCTTCCTGCAGCAGCAGCCTCTCCTTAGCAACCGCTAGCTCCTCCTCAGCCCGTTTAACCACACCCTCAGCCTCCAGCACACGTTTCCGATCCAGCTCCAACTCCTCCTCCAGATCCTGGGGTTGAGTAAAGACAACAATACAGAGGAGAGTTATGGACCAGCAGAAAGCATAAGAATAAAGGAAGGAAAAATAATGGATGAGCAAAAAAAGCAGTGTGGATAGAGAAATGAAATGTGGTGAGTCAGGGAACTCTGCTGTCCAATCTTTAATGGTCTGCTGTGAGGGCTTATGTCAGCTTCGTGCTGGCTCTCGTAGGGCTTCTTAATGCCTGTGCATGAGGCGGTAATGGTGGTGGTGCAGCGAATCTATCCGGCTCAAACTACTCATTAGCAGCTAGTTGGCAGTGGGAATAGCACTCAGGGAGGGCAGGCTGTGGTTAGCCTAGCATGACCCCTTTTTCCCATCAACACCTTCATTACATGGTGGCATCAAGAACAGGAAACTGCAGCATTTTACTTTATTTTTACTTCCCTCCTCACAGCTCTGGGTTCTAGTTTAAAGGAGAGTGAAAGCATTGTGTTTCTGCGTGTGTGTACCTGAATTCGCTCTTGAAGTTTCACTGTGTTCCTCTTGCTCTCAGCCAGCCTCTCTAGGTGACTTTCTACTTCTGCTTCCGCTCGTTTCACTCGTTCCCGCAGAGCGCTGTGCATTCCCTTCTTCTCCTCCTCTTCCTTCTCTTCCCACCTCTGCCTTTCTTGCCTCCACTCGGCTTCTATTTTCTTCCTCATGTCCTCTTTCTCCTCATTTAGATCATTCAACTTTTGCTCCCATTGCTCCCGCTCTTCTCTGACTGCTCGCCTCCTCTCCTCTTCTGCACATTCCCTCTCCTCCTTCAGTACCTTCAGCTCCTCCAGAAGTGCTTTCAATCTCTCCAAATCCTCCTTCTGTTCCATTCTCTTCACCTCACCTTCCTTCTCTTTTTCTTCATCCTCCTGTTGTCTCTCCTCCTGCTTTCTCTTTGTCTCCTCCTCAGCTGTTTTCTGGAGTTCCTCACATTTGGCATTTAATTCCTGGATCTGCTCTTCAGCTTTCTCCAGTTCTTTGCCCAGTTTCAGGCTCTCCTCCTGGGCTGCACTGATATCAGCCTTGGCCTCCTGGAGCTCCTCCTCTGAAGCCTGGAGCTTCTCCTCGAACTCTTTTCTCAGCTCCGCTTCAGTCTCACGCTCCCTCTCCTCCGCCTGAATCCGGAAAAACTCAAAATCTGCCTGCACCTGGGGGAGCAAAGAATCAAAAGATGTGCCGCACATTCTTTTTACATATGACCTCATATGGAAACATTCAACACACTTTGTTCAAAGACAATAATTTACCAAAGTTTATACATTTCTGAAATGCAAACCACAGAAAAAAAACTGTATAATTTTATCTCAAAGATGTTTAAGATCTAAGAACTGTGAGTGGATTGAACAGCATGTGCACACTTTGAAAAAGCCCAAACTGCTGCCATACAGACCAATTAGCTGCAGTGTTTTGACATTCAAACAGCACCGAGAATGTGGCAGAGCATCATTACCAGCCTGCACTGCTGAGATCAGGCAGGCTGGAGACACATTTCTTATTTGCTTTGCAAAATTCTGACTGCTGCAACCATCGCAGTAATATGCAGTAAAATATGGCAATTAAATGTTATGAGTTTTGTAGTTATAGTAAAACTAAAAGTTTTTAGCTACCCATTTAGTTACCTTAATCCTATCGAGCCGTTTCTTCATATTTGAAAAGAATCTTTTGAATGTGGAGCATGCCGTCGCTCTCTCGGAGTCTGTAAATGACTTTCTCTCTTGATTCTTATGGTTTGTTGACATAAATAATCCTTTAATCAAATACTTTCACTGCTCACAATGTGAGTACCATCAGCGGCACAGGCAAGTTTTTCATTATGCCTAAACTAATACCTCATCATGTCAAATTTGTCCTTGGTCCACCCAAAGCCACAATGATCGCCCCAGAACTATGATGCTGAGTGTGATATCAGACACACAGGAAGTCGACTCTAAAGCCCTCTTTGTGCTTCAGATCGATGCAGAACCCATGTTGCATGCTCCAGTATACACCATACTGTGCACTGTAGCATATAGACAAGCAATTATACCTAATATATCTTCCTACCAAATTACAGATTGTATAATTAACTGTTATATCTCATTTTTCATTTATTATCCGTTTAGAAATCAGTTTCCACCCATTAAAAATTAAAAGATTTTTTTCTATCTGTTGGAAACTATTGTACTCATGGTAGCTAGCTTTCTGAAAGGCCTCTGTTATAGACGACAGGACTGATGGGCTAAAAGCTAGTATGAGTGAGTGTTTTGCTGCCATCTGTTCCTAAAAGTTTCAGAATCCCCATAATTTCATAATACTCGAGTTATTTCAGCAGAAAGAACATGAAATTCTTGCTAGTCTAGACCCCTAGATGCAGGGAAGTGCTACTTTTTGCTGCTGTTTGTACAGTTTATGCTTGTAACCATAACATTCCATTTAAACAACTGTAGAAAAAGATGTCACATGAACTACTATAGGTTTCTGGAGACTGGAGCTGTTTTAAGACTGAAGCAATTCGTTGGGCTGCACTCAGACTCGCTCATCGGTCCTATTGGACATAAAAGCTATTTCTTTGAATGGAAGCTGTTCAGGAAACTACCTATGATGGCCTTAATACCAATAATTTGTAACCTTTACACAGAAACATGCTTCCTAAGAACCATTTATAGACTCTACGATGGTGAACGCTACAATAGGTCATGTACAAGTGATTCAAAAGTATTTCCACAAGTGTTTTATAGAACTAGTTTGATCTCACTACTATTACCTTACAGCAGCCAGCTTCCATCATGTACTGCACACAGTGTGTTTGAAACTCTGGTAAGACCTCAAAGCTTCACTATAGTCATGCATGGACCCTGTCTCATGAACACAGCTCTTCAGTTATTACTAAATGTATTTTAAATGAAAAATTTTTCCTTTAATAGATTCACACTTTTATCATTTCTGTCCGTTTTAAATTCACAACAAACTGTGATGATTTAAATATTCTAACAAGGCACAAGGACAAAATACTCCAACATAAAACTCTAACGTATATTTTTGTAGTTACTCACAAGTAAATTGCATGACATTTGCGGTCCATATGGATATGTCATTGTGGAGTATAAATACTTAGGCAGGTGATGTACTAGCCATCTAAAATAGGTTGGCTGTCATGTTTATTAGTTGCTCCAGCTGAGTTTACATATTAAGTTACACCAATACTGATCACGTCACAATATGACCGAGAGGCTGGGCTGACCCTAAGGCACCAGGGCTTTTGTGCATACACGTGGGTGTCTTATTGCACGTGGGTGCATCTGCGTTGTTTTATTATGTTATATGTAATGAATCCTTTGAATCTCATGACATTTTTGTCCCTCTTAGGTCAAGAAAAAATACTTAGGTGATAGTTTTCATTGATAAATTGTAACTGCAGACTCACAAATGTGGAGGCAGTAATGTGGAGGGAGGCAGTAGCTCAGTGGTAGGGTGTTGGGTCTTGAAACCGGAGGGTTGCAGGATTAAATCCCCACTCCGGCTGGGTTACTTTGTCAATGTGTCCTTGGGCAAGACACTTTACCCTCATTGCCTGCTGGTGGTGGTGGTCAGAGGACTGGTGGCGCCTCACCTCTGTAGCTCCATCAGCATGTGAATGACTGACTGATGTAAAGCGCTTTGTAGTCCACTGACTTCAAAAAGCGCTGTACAAATGCGAAGACATTTATAAATGCACAAACCTGGGCCCCAACTCGCTGCTGCTCATCCAGAGAATCCTGGAGTTCAAGGAGGCGTGTCCTCAGTGCTGACCCCTCCCCTTCGTGGCAAGTCTCCATCAGGATGCGGTGCAGCTCGTCGTGATGGGCGTGGCTTAAGGCCTGTAGGGCCGCCTCTTGCTCCTCATTCCTCATGTTTAGGGAGTAAATCACCTGAGGTGTCAGAAAGAAGAAAAAAAAAAAAAAAAAAAAGGG
>SSNR01000117.1:1063285-1104011 GCA_006937965.1 Callopanchax toddi
GCATGTATCACAATGAGCAAAGCGTGTCCATTATAACTTCTCCTTACACTGTAAAACCTGCCAAGTAAGTTCAACTCAAATGATATCAGGAAACCGATTGCCTTGTGGCATTTAAGTTTATTAACTTAAATTGTTAACATTTAGAAAACTTACTTACTTTGAGTTAACTTTAATTAAATCTATATAGTAAAGTCAACATGTGTAGATGAATTCAATGGATAAGTTCAACTATGTTTGCTTAACTTAAACCATTTTATTCCTCAAACTCATCTAACTCATATTGTAAAAGCTTATTTAAAAGATGTAAGTGTAAAAGTTAAATGAAGTTATTTTAACTTAAATGTATGTCTTTTGTAGAACTTATACCAACTCAAATCAAATTAGGAAATTTTAAACCACAAGTTTAGATTATATAAATTGTAAGAATTCAATACAAGACAAAAATCATGAGCAATGGTATTTATTACCACACATTAAAAATGTCTCCATAAACGGTATCAAAACCTCATTACTCAAAATGCATAAATACTAACAAATTATATTTCCCATCAACAGACCGTATCAAAATACCAGTCACATGAGGTAAAAAAAAAACACTTAAAGCATACAGCTTTAGAAAAACCTTCAAGTCATTATTACACAACCAGTAATTGAACATATATAACAGAAAAGTCAATTTTCCTATGAAAATATCAGTGTTTGTGCAAGCAAAACTCAGAACATGAGTATCTGTAATGAAACATTTTAATCAAGCTCATTTTTGAGAGCCTGCAGCTTAGGCTGAAGTTGCTTTCTTCCATCATCCAGGTTTAAAAGGACAACCTGGATGAACTCAAAAAAGCCACTGAGCTTCTTGGGGTAGCTCATATGAAGAGCATAAATCAGACCAAATAAAATCACAACTGAGTCTGGCCAAGATCTGTGAGACATCACTACCTGGTCCTCAAGCACAATGGACACATGGTGAGTCTTGAAGGGAACTCCATCAGGTACCTCTTCGTTTACTACAGCCACCAGCGCCACTGCTCCTTCAGCTGTCGCAGACTCCTCCTGAAAATGAATACATGTTCAGTATTATAATACTTTTCTAAATGGTAAAATAACCAGCACAACTTTACACACAAATTACCTTGCAAGTTTGAAAAATTTCTGAGGAATCCTCCTTCAGGTGGAGGACCAGGCCAGCTAGGGCTGCTGTTCCGACAGCAGTGATGTCATTCTTGTCCTGTTGAATAAATATAAATAGTGAATCATTAAGTTTTTCAGTCAGCATCTGTTAAAGGTATTCTCCATCAGAAAGTGATTTTTTTTTTGTCTGTTGCCATATTCCTCATAGTTAGATAAGTGGGAAAAAGCAATTTGTAAACAGCCCAGCTGTTTTCCTGATCCGGCAGTACTAGTAGTTACCATTCACTTAGTGTTTTACTCTAAGCTAAAGCTAAAGGAGTACTGCCGGATCAGGAAAATGGCTGGGCTGTTTACAATTTGTTCTGGCCCACTTATCTAACTATGAGGAATATGACAATAGACAAAAAAATCACTTTATGGTGGAGTATACCTTTAAGGGCATTTGAAGCACTTTTTACCTGTTCTTCAAAAGTCTTAATCAGTTTTTCCATCGCCTCGCCAAAAACTCCAGTCCTCTTGTTTTTGTACAGCTTTAGAAGTTTAGGTGAATACTTGTCCAGTGAAGAATAGAAGGAATATTGCAGATTTTGATTTGTGATCCTGTGGAACTCAGTGTAGAGCTGCATGGGTAACAACAAAACATTTACATATTATTAGACACCAGATTTGAAGAAATCAAACTTCTCTTCAGAACATAATTTGCATAAATAGGTCATCAATCTATTTTTATCCATCACTTAATATTTAAAAAATTATAATAGTGACACTTTCAGCAGCATTATTTCATTCCGTTTGAATAATATTTTTTGTTCCACATTTTCATCTTCCACTGAGGATCTCAGTCCGAAGAACCCGAGTGTTTAAACTGCAGAGGATCTTGTGGTTCTGATGATTTGATTGATCTACAACCAGGACTGGTTCAGTTCATAGATCCATAGGACTGATAAGTCTGGTGTTGATCTGCCAGTCATCATCTAGAAATTGCTAACTCTCCCCGTCCAGAGCCTACTGGCTGATCTTCAGCGCAGTGCATCCAGAGAGGCAGAGTGTGACTGACTGCAGTATTCATATAACTCAGTAATCACAATAACTACATAGCTGATCACAAGAATTCACCAATATACAGTTCTAAAATTTGAAGGCATAAACAGACTGGTGGTTTAACTCCTAAAAGCAACGTCTTTGTTCTAATTCTCTTTTCTGTTCAGAGATGCGCGCGTGGAGGGCGAGTGTTGGTTGTGTGTGTGCGCGCGAGCGCGTTAAGGTCGGAAAAAGTTTATTAAATTCACCATTATCTCACCAGCTGCGCTGCAGCTTTCTTGTCTCCAAAATGTGGTTAAAGTTTTCATGAAGTTAAGCACATTTTTCTGTCACGCTTTTTAAAATAAATCCAAGAGTTTAAGGAGGAAGTGACTTACGCAACTTTCAGACCCGTCTTAGCAAGTTTTATAAATGAGGCCCCAGCCAGGAGTCTATCAACACTTATGGAGCAAGAAACGGCTGCTCGCAGCCGACAGCTGCATCGCTTCGGAGGTGCTGCGCCGCTGTTTAACAGCTCGGTCTGATGGCAGGCTCACACACACAAACAAACAAACAGGTGTGTGATTGTAATCCATCAAATTGAACTACGGCCTTCATATCTTTCTGTCAGAGTAAAAAAAAAAAAGAGGGAAAAATTCAAATACGGAAAAACTTTGGTGAACGTGACCCCTTGTTGGGGGTGTTGCTAAAATGACATTTCTGCCAGCTCTACAGAGGGACCAGTGAGAATTTCTCCATGAGCATCTTCGTGTATTTTAAATATTCGCACACAGACGAACCCATTAGCTTAATTATTCAGCCAACACGACCGGAACCGATGTGTTGGGTCGAAGCGCATGCATACATGGAGAATAATTAAATGGAGAAGCACCAAATATTCACACCTAGCTGCCACTAGGGTACTTTGTTAAAAATGTTATGTTAACCCCCTCATTTCAATATTGAGATTAAAACCGTTTTAACGATTGAAAATCTGAACAGTTCACCTCCCTGAAACTCACAAAGCGGGTGCTGAAACTTCTGGCCCACGTGGACGATAACTTTAACTTCTCCGTGAAGCGATGCATCAGTCTCCATTTTTTTAACATCATCGCAGTTAATAGTTTATTGAATAAACCTTGGACTCTCAGTTGCCAATATATTTTTCCGAGTGATTCCAACAAGGTTATTAAGAGACTGGGAGCTAATGAATCTGCTAATATCTTCAAGCTAACACTACAGTTCAAGGAGAAAAAAGAGCATGCAATATAACTTTCAAATGAACTTTCTTACCTTAAATTTTAATGCAGATTGGCTGCCAGTTGGTCTTCTTTAGTCCGCTAATTTGTTTCCTCACCCTCTTCAGTTCAAAAAGAAAATGGTTCGCAAGGCTGGGCGCCTCATGGCATTCTCAGGTGCACAGGGTCTCCTGTCCAATTCAGCAGGGCCCACTGTTATAATTTACTTAAAATGAGTTTTATGACATCTACCAAAATAAAATGAGTAGATTTAACTAAATTCTGATATTTTCATAGTACTTGAACACTATGAATAAAATACATGTACTCAAATCTGCAGAGTTAGTTGTTGAGGTCTTCATTTTTGAGTAAGATGAACTTGATTGAACTCAGTGTCTGCAACTTTTTCAGGGAAATAAGTTATTTGGACTCACTTTGTTTATTAATATATACTGTTAGGTTTTACAGTGTAGTTGCTGGTTCACTTGCCCATCTTTTGAGCTCAGTACATCCACTCATCATGCTGCTGCTGATGATTTTATGGTGAATGCACTTGCATAGCACAAGGACTCCCAAAGTGCTTCGCAATAATCAGTCATTCACCCACTCACACACACATTCACATGCTGATGTAGCCACAGCTGCCCTGGGGGCAGACTGACAGAAACTGGAACCTGTATGGGACCACTGGGATTCTAGCAGATAAGGTGGGTGAAGTGTCTTGCCCAAAGACACACTAAAAAGTAACCCGTCTGGAGCTGACCTGCAAGGGGCCCACTCTACCAACAGAGCTACTGCCGCCCCACAAACCTTTAATCCCCACTGTGTCCAGTTAAATTGAGGTCGCAAGTGAGTTAGCTGTCTGACAGCAGCATCCAGTCAGCTGTTGCAGGTCACTTCCTCCTCCTTATTGACACGTGAAAGGCTAGGCCCTGAGTATAAGACAAACTCCTTTTTCAGATGAGTTTACAGGGAAAATAATATATAATCTGATATCTAAGCAAACATGGTATGCTGATTTTTGTTAAGTTAAAGGTTGAGTATGTAACTGGTCCCAGGGATGTGGACCGCTGGCACAAGTATGTTACCTGTATGAAGCTGGTGAAAGTGCAACAATGAGAACAACATGCATCTAGTTTCTCTCCAGTTTGCGTCTGATTTATTTACAAACTCACACAATTATAACTACACAATTCATTTCTGCTTCTTTCATCTCAGGTTCCTATAATTGTACTTATGTCCTCACAAAATCCCTTAAACGTATTGTCACAGTCTTATCAAACATATTTAATCTATGTGATCAACACATTTCTTACCAATAATTCCCTAAATTACATATTTTGTGTAAATAATTCATATTTCCCTTTTTTACAGTGTACAACCGTTTTAAACATTCCACATTCAGTGTGATTTTAACACAGTCTAGCATCCACTACAAATTGTGATCCAATATTCTGTAAAAGACAGTTTACTGAAATGAATTACCAGAATGTACTTGTGCTATATTTTAACAAGTATCAAAACAAGACAATAATGGGACTAAACATTCAAACATCTCATTTAAAGTGCCTGTGACTCCATATTTAAATCACTTTATATTAAACAGGTGTAATCTTTGATGCCTCTAGATTAGCGTTGCACCATTATAATTCAAAATACGCTGTAATTATTTCCTAACGAGCAACTCAGAGATCAGAAGAAAGCGCCGCCTTCCGGTTCTGCTGGGTTTCTCCTTATTTGGCAGCCTGACACTTCTGCTGCAGCAGGGGGCAGTGCCGTCGCGTGAAAGAGAAACGAAACTGAAACTAAACACTACACGGTCTATGGGCAATGGCGAGAAGGGTCTGGCTGCGGCCGCTGTGGAGCTCCACAGTAACCAGATACACGTCACCTCCACACTAACCGAAAACACGTGACCTCCACAGTAGCCAGAAGAGAGGCACCTGGGTCAACAACCCTCCCCCTAACCCTAACCCTAACCCTAACCAATTCCGGTACGGTATACGGAGGTTGTGTAAAAGTCGATTTAATTGAAGTTTCGTGTTTCCGGTTAGTGCGGAGGTCACGTGTTTCCGGTTACTGTGGAGCTCCACAGCGGCCGCAGCCAGATACTATTGGCAATGGCGGCGGCACTGCCTCGCTCCAGTTGTCGTGAACGTGCATGTGGGAGGAGAATTTACCATATAAGCAAGTCCGGATCACTATGACCTCATAGCGGGCTGGAGTGAAAAAAACTGTTTGAAACCTGGGTCTGAAATCTGGAAGAGCTTCTCACTGGCTGTACTAGGAGACAGATGGACGCCGTTTTTTGCTCTTTCTGGCAGGTTTAAGGTGAGAACTCAACGTTGCAACATGATAGATAAGTCAGAAAACATGGAAAACCATGTCATGGGCACTTTAAATCATTCTTTTAAACAAGACTCTTAGCTTGCAACTTCGTTTCATATATCAAACACAAAAGTCCTTAAACATTGTTCCCATTTTTCACAGATCACAGGGGGTTTCCCATTGCAGCACAACACAGTGTATTTTAATGAAACTGGCGCAATTAGACACAAAATGGCCGCCCGCGGTAAACTATTTGGCTATAAACCAACCTTTTTCCTCTTTAACTTGGAACACAGCAATGTAACACCAACACAAACTTTGGTACTAGCTTAACAACAATAATAAAGCAGCATACAAGGGTTTATTCACGTTTTCTGACCTGTATGAAGCAGGTGAAAGTGCAACAATGAGAACAGGATGCTCGTTTCTCTCCAGTTTGCAACAGCGGACCTGTCCGTCTCTTTATGGGTCCCCGGAACAATAAATTCACAACAATAGTTCCGCCCTGAGTTAAACCCTCAATGTGCCTATAAATAAACAAATAAAATGTTTACCTTCAACCAAAAAGGATTATAATGTTGATAATTTCAACTTTACGCTTAAATGTGGTAATCCCTTCATTAGGGGTGCCACAAGTACATTCTCTAAATTATTGTTTTATGACAATGAGAAAGAATATTCCTTAGTCCATCAGCAGATAATTTTTCAGTGCACAGCAGCAAAGTAACAGAAACAAATAAAACATGCAAGACATATTTAAAATATTTTAAACAAATACAAATTAAACAAAGCAAATGTGAAACACTGTACAGATTAATAAGGAGAGAAATTTACACCTTGGAAAACTGCTCTGATATGGTTGTGTAGTTTTAATTAGAGCAGAGTAATGTGGATAGCAGGTATGTGAACATGTTTTTAAACCACTTGGTCACCCAGGTATTGCATAGAGATATAGAGAATTACTGAAAAGATCAGACTGTTTATGGTGTTTGATGGGAGCAGTGCTGGTTGAGTGTATCAGCTGCGAGAAAGAGTATCTGTGCTACATTCCTTTCACCTTTTCTGAAAACAAACAGCAAAACACCACAGCTCCAGTTGGATTAAATGAGTGTTGTTTTTACATTTAGGATGAATGAAATTCCCCATATCACTCACCCACACCTTATGGGAAAAATACATTATGTTTCTGTGATCCGAACAACATGTGACCACATGAGATCACATACATGTTGAAAATATTCCAAATTCACACTGGAAACATGTGTAAAACACGTTTTACATGTTTTTTTACCCCATGTGAAATTTACACTTATTCGAAATTCACAAAGAAAACATGTGGAAAATTGGTTTTTACATGTAATCTGACTGAGGAACCTTCCTAAAAGTTCTCTATAGTTCTCAGTATGTGATTTTCTATGTGACGTTGGGATGTCTGGAATGAAGTGGATTAGGGAGACTATTTGTGGTAATGTTATTGTTTCATCAAAAACTGAAAAAATAAATAAATCCAAACAATTCATATATGCATGTAAAATGTGTTCATGGGCTTATCTGACATCAAGAATTAGACATAGCCAGCCTGGTGTCTGACCCCTTTTTGTTTAATCACCAGTGGATTAAAGGCTCTTTTATGCATGAAACGTCCATGGGTTCAGGTGATGGGTTCTAAACTTTTGAATGAATGTCATTGGGAGCTCTGATGAAAGTTCAACTACCACAACCTTAGGGTCTATTTTTGAACACGGCTAACCATAATGGAGGCTCACATTAGATAGTGAGCCATTTTCCATGTTTCCCATGCGAATTTGGAACAAAAGAATGTGAATTTCACATGTTTCTAGTGTGATTTTGGAATATTTTTAATATTTTAGCTGAGAGGTGACTGAAGTGTTTCATGACTGTGAGAATTACCTTTTGCAAAAGGGTCAAATATACATTTTCAAATGTATATTTTCAAATATACATCTAAAGAAAATCTCAATCAGGTTAGCCTTAATGTCTGACATAACAGGTTATTTAGGTCAGGAAAATCTGTTTGATTATGCAGGACTGTGAGTGGTAATGGGGATTAAAAGATTCACAAATTAAAATGTTTTATTTAATGCATTGTTTAATTGTTAAGAATTTGTTGACAGAAAAAAGATTTGATGACAAACATTTTATAAAAGCTGGGGGGGGGGACTTGAAACAGGAGTGGCTCAATTTGAAATGTCAGAACTGGAAA
Organism: Callopanchax toddi; assembly: GCA_006937965.1. NCBI lineage: Eukaryota > Metazoa > Chordata > Actinopteri > Cyprinodontiformes > Nothobranchiidae > Callopanchax > Callopanchax toddi. The sequence continues at coordinate 1,071,224 of SSNR01000117.1, forward strand.
AGTGTAAAATTAAATTAGTGAAAAAAAGAATCAAAAAGTGTCAGTCATTTGAGTAATGCTTGCCTGCTGTACTTCTCTTGCCCAGCAGGGGGAGATGATCATTTTAAGAGGTTTTTTGACAAACGCTAAAATAAACACAGAAGAAGAGTTCGCCTGCTGCGGTTAAATTTAAAAACAGGCGGCAGTTTTGCGACAGGATAACTCACGAAAAGGTACTTTAATAACAAGTTGGCTTATTTAAAACAATATAAAGATAAATGCTGCTCTTATAGTATGATAAACCTTTATAAACATGTCTCTAGTCATGAAGGACTCAGTATAGATTCGCTGTTTTCTTTCTTTGCTTGTCCCAGTGGGAGTTTTTAAGTCAAGATGGAGTTTGTTGTTTAGCTAATGAGCCACTGGAGACACCCAGTTGCTGTTAGTGCTGGAAAACATCACTCTAGTCGAAAATAACTGCTTCGTGTTAAAACTTGTGTGTGTATTTGTTTGTTTTGAAGAGTTTAACATGACTGCGGACAACGAAATAAATATCAAGGAGGCGTTTCAGCGCGCTCAGAAGGGCCACAATAACAAGGCGAAGCTGGTGGCGAGCCTGAAGAACCGATATAACAAGGTAAGTGCTGCTTCATTTGGTTCGCATTTACATTCCCTAATGAACGACATCCCCTTCTTAATATTCATTAGTGGTTTATGTGTGTGGTTAAATTGTATATTTTACGCTTTTCATTATGAAGTACAAAAATCAAAATCTCTTTATTTTTTCAGTAACAATACATCAACAACATGGATCACATATTTTAAAAATATGTTAAAATTAATTAAAGTAAAGGACTTTAAACAGAAAATCTTGATAAAATATATTCTTTGAGAACAGTCATTAAAGTTATGTTTGTGTGTATAGTAGTAAGTATTTTGATGCTATATAATAAAACCGCAAAGCATAGAAGACTGGATAAAATATGGCAAAAATAACTGTAGAAAAATACTTTGCTGATGAGGGTAACTCCTGCCTGAAAAAAATTGAGTCCAGGATTAACGGAGTCTTTCTGAAAAGAATAAATTTTCATGATAACCTCGATGTCACTGCTTTTTGTGAAACTGAATCAAGGATAGATTAAGCCAGAAAAACCAGAAAATCTTGGCCTAATCTCCTATTTACCGGTAAATTTGTGGAACTAGACAGCTTTTTTTTCACCCACGCACCTCTATCACCCATCATTAATCCTATAATTCATCTCTTGAAGCTTGAGGACAAGACGCTGTTCCACGAGGAGTTTGCCCACTACCTGAAATATGCCATGATTGTCTACAAACGTGAGCCTGCTGTGGAAAATGTGATCGAGTTTGTTGCAAGGTTCACCACAAGTTTCCAGTCTCCACCTAAAACAGAGGAGGAGGAAGAGGAGCAGGAGAAAGATGAGGAGGAAGACGAGGAGGAAGATGAGGATGATCACCCATTTCTGAGTTTCTTATTCAACTTCCTGTTACAGGTATAAACGTTCATGTCTGTATGTAAGGCATTTTTAAACACTTGTTCTCTGAGTGACTATTGATTTTAAATATTGACTTATTGGTGTGTAGATGTTTGGAAATTTGCTTTTGTAAAAATGATTTTAAAAAATAACAATTTTTAGATTGATATGGCTAAACATTTCAGATTTACATTCTTGTTTCCTGATCAAATTTGCTTTATGCATTATCTATGTTTTTTCTTTCTTTTTAAGAATTGGCGTTATTCATTCTCACACCTTGTGATTTTGTCAGTTTCTCATATATTTTCTTGTGTGCTCATTTAAACTTCTTAATCTGCTGACCACAACCCACTGAGTTATATTTTCTTTTATCTTTTTAGTCTCATAAAGCTAACAGTCATGCAGTGCGCTTCCGGGCGTGCCAGCTAATCAACAAGTTGCTGGGCAGCATGGCAGAGAATGCCCAGATCGATGATGACCTCTTCGATCGAATCCACCAAGCCATGCTGGTCCGCGTCACAGATAAGTTCCCCAACGTGAGAATTCAAGCTGCTCTGGCCATGGCTCGCCTTCAGCAGCCAAAGGATCCTGACTGTCCCACCATCAGTGGTTTGTTTTCTTAATTTATTGGCTTTCTTTAGTTGGATTTGAGATGTACTTTTATATTTTTTAATGGCCCGTCAGCACTCTCACCCTTTTCCCTTTTTTCAGCTTATATATTAATTCTGGAAAATGATACAAACGCTGAGGTGCGACGCGCTGTTCTGTCCTGCATTGCAATGTCTCCGTTGACCCTACTTAAAGTGCTCAAACGCACTCGAGACATTAAAGAGAACGTCCGCAAACTAGCTTACCAGGTAGTCACGAAATAACTGAAGTGAAATATTTATATACAATTATTTATTTACATACTGGGAACTCTCTAATGTTTGTGTTCTTGATTAAAGGTTCTTGCTGAAAAAGTTCATATCAAAGCGCTGACCATTGCTCAGAGAGTTGTTCTGCTGCAGCAGGGCCTTCATGATACCTCAGGTAGTGTTCAGTGAAAACAAATTATACTCTCGTTATATTCTGAGCTTTGAATAGGCTTTAAATGTCCATTTATTATTTATGCTTAATGTTTTGAGTTTTAAACTGTTTTTTTTTTTTTTTTCAATCTGTTTTATGAACCAGAGATTTTTAGAACTTGGATAAAGAAATCAAATGTTGAAATTGCCTAAACTTGTGATATTTATTTATATTTATGTTAAATCTGTTCTTTTCTTTTTGTAGAAGCAGTTAAAGAGGTGGTGTGCAGTTGTCTGTTACCGGCCTGGCTGCTGCTGCTGGATGGAAACATCATTGAGCTGCTCCACCGACTGGATGTGGAGAACTGTGCAGAAACTGCCATGGAAACCCTGAAAGCCATCTTCAAAAGAATGCCTACTGAAGAGCTGCTGCAGAACAGACAGCAGCTGGACAACAGGTCCACTCTCAGACCTCTCCTCATCACACGTGACTCATAAAATGTCTGAAGATAGAGGTTGACTGTGTGTTTCTTAACAGGAAGTTGATTCCAGTGGACTCTCTGACCTGTGAAAATGTGCTTTACTGGAGAGCTCTGTGTGAGTTCATAAAGGGAAAAGGAGACGATGGTGATGAAATACTTGAGCAAGTGTTACCAGATGCTGCAACTTATGCAGACTACCTCTGTGGGTAAGAAAAGACAGATTACATTTTTTCTTGTTGCTAGCTTTTACTGCAGAGAAAAGTCTGTGACGTGTTACTGATCAATGCAAATGATTTAAAATAAAAAATATTTACTTATTTATTTTTTCTGATGATTTTGCTTTGTAAAACACTAAGAGACTAGAAATGCCCCCATAAATAAATATATGCCTTTATTGTTGTTATAAAACTGTATAGAATTGCTATAGAAATTGAACTAAAGTTATTCTTACTCTACTCACCTATTGCAATTTCAAACAGATATGGATTCCTAAACATTGGCAATTTTTAATAAAGTTGTAGGATTTTAACAGTACAAACACCTTTACTTTAATGTTATATTTCCAGCATAGTTAGGCATTGTGTTCTCCTTTATAGATGAAAGAACTGATTTTGTGCCTTTTTAAAGATTATAAAACTGTATTTATGGTGCATGTAGAAAGTTATTTCCTGTAATTAGTTAAGATGATCCTATTTTGTAATGTTCTGTAAACCAGAGTTACCATAATGATATATTGTTACTCTGTAGGTTTCTGAAAGCAGCTCCAGTCTTTTCAGAGGAACCCTTTCTGTATGTAATGATGTGGAAAACTAAAACCTTTTAACAGTAATTGCTTTGAGTGTGAGTTTTAAGCTAAACTTAAAGTGCCCATGACATCGGTTTCCATGTTTTCTGACTTATCTATCATGTTGCAACGTTGAGTTCTCACCTTAAACCTGCCAGAAAGAGCAAAAAACGGCGTCCATCTGTCTCCTAGTCCAGCCAATGAGAAGCTCTTCCAGATTTCAGACCCAGGTTTCAAACAGTTTTTTTCACTCCAGCCCGCTATGAGGTCATAGTGATCCGGACTTGCTTATATGGTAAATTCTCCGCCCACATGCACGTTCACGACAACTGGAGCGAGGCAGAGAGCCGCCGCCATTGCCCATAGACCGTGTAGTGTTTAGTTTCAGTTTCGTTTCTCTTTCACGTGACAACACTGCCCCCTGCTGCAGCAGAAGTGCCAGGCTGCCAAATAAGGAGAAACCCAGCAGAACCGGAAGGCGGCGCTTTCTTCTGATCTCTGAGTTGCTCGTTAAGAAATAATTACAGCGTATTTTGAGTTATAATGGTGCAACGCTGATCTAGAGGCATCAAAGATTACACCTGTTTAATATAAAGTGATTTAAATATGGAGTCACAGGCACTTTAACCTTGTGCATTACATTTAACAGGATTTTTAAATGGTTTATTTAATTTTGCTGACAAACCTGCTTTAAAAGCTCTGCAGAAGGTGAGTTTCTGGCGGATGGCTTGCAAATAAAACAAGTGTTTGTTTGTAGGCAGCGATGGTGTGTCATGCTGCCTTGTAATGTTTTATATTCTTAGCTGCAGCACTCATTTATGTATTTTAAAGTTTTGTTAAGTATCTGATTAATCTCAGTGAACTGGACCGTTGTTTTGACCCTTGGTTCTGACTGTTGTAGCTACCTGAAGGTGGTACCTGTGCTGTCTGAGGAGCAGAGGGCTGACTTTACCCAGCTGGAACTGGTCATGTCTAAAGAGTTCATCTCTCAGCAGCTCATCCATCTCATTGGATGTCTCGATACCAACGAGGAAGGTGGCAGGTAAGATGGTGAGATAGTTGAAAAATTAGATGCAGAGACAGTCACTTTTTGGATATTTTGACTGTTGATAGGCTGCAAACAAACTTCAAATACTTCTCTTGCTTCACTAAATGTTTTTGTCCTGAAATAACAACAGAAAAAAAAAAAAACAACTTTGTAAGTCAGTCAAGTTTACTGACTTATTTTAGCTCTAAGAATTTGTCAAATATAATGATTAATTGATTTGGGTCAGATGTTTTGTGTTTGCAGGAAGCGTGTGCTGGCTGTTCTGCAGGAGATGTCGGCTCTTCCTCAGACCCCCTCCTCTCTGGTCTCCCTGCTCACTGAGAAACTCCTCATCATCATCCTTGATGACCAAAGGCGGATTCAAACTGTTAGTTTGAGCATATAATGCATTAATCACCGTCCTTCATGAATTCTGCCAATTAGGCAAAAATAGTTTTAAGTGTGAGATCATATACAAGTCTCAGTTCATCTGCTGCATCATCAACACTGATGTCTTTGCTAATCAGGTGGCAGAAATCATTTCAGATGTGAGAGAACCCATCATGGAGGTCAGTCAGCGGCCAGTGGATGAGAAGGAGAGCCGCAAGCAGCAGGTCCAGGTGGGTCAAGCTGCTGTACGGTGATTTCCTCCAGTTTTCTTGTTTTTTTTTTTTGTTTAATGCAAATGCAGCCAACACATATAGTACTATCATCTAGTGACCAGAAACATGGATTTAGATAAAAACATTTTTAAGGTGATTTAGTAAATATCTACTTTGTAAAGAATGCTTTTTGAGATAATATCTGAATAAACATTTCAGCTTAACTTTGTGGTTTCAGTGAGGAACAGTGAACCCAGAGGGTCCGCAGAGTCTTAGTTGTTAATCTGATAGAGTATAATCCAGAAAATGACTGACTCTCCCCTCTTTTGTTTCTATTCTGGTCTCATTTTCCTCTGTTTTCTCTCCCTCCAGCTAGCAGAGGTGAAGGTGCGCATCTTGGAGGCTAAACAAGCTCTGGAGGACTGTGTCACTGCTCAGGATTTCAGCCGAGCAGCAGAGCTCAAAGACTCCATCGCAAACCTCGAGGACAACAGGAACCAAATCCTGAAGGAAATTTCAGAGGGCAACCAGCCGGTTGACAGGGAGGTCCGTACTGAGAAGGTATGTATCGACACACAAAGCTCCACCTCTGTCACGTAATATCATTTACCTCTAATTAAAATGTTTTAATGTGATTTTATTTTTCCTCAGAATGACCCAGAGACTCTTCTGAGGTGTCTGACCATGTGTGCTGAGCTGCTGAAGAAGATGAACATTAAGACTCAAATCAGTCCCACCATTAGTGCCCTGATGTCCTCGCTGGTAAGAAAAAAAAAAAAAAAAGGCCACACTGTGGTTTCATTATTGCTAATTTTATTGAAGATGTACAAACTGAAACATATTTAAGACATTAGATGTATCTGAGCAACCTATTTGTGTGAGAATGTTCAGCTTTTTAGGAACATTTCATTTATCTGTCACAGTATATTTGCAAATTGTACAAATCAGATGCTGTGGTGTGTTTATCTTATGGTGAGATGCAATTAGTGTAGCAAGCAGTTATGGGAGAGACATTACAGTATTAGCACATGTTGGGTCAGAAAATGCCAACTGATTCTAAACTCTCACTCCTCAAACCAAAAGTTAACAAATATGAGCTCCTCTAAGTTTAGAGGTTTTGATACAGATACCTGCAGAGCAACCAGAGGCTAAAAAACATCATATCAAAGCATTTTCAGCTCAAAACTTTAATTATTCAATAAAAATGGCTGAAAAGAACTGTGGGAAAATGTTTGTATATCTTTTAAGTAAATTTGTATTTTGCCTCTGATCATCTTAAAGCATTTTTATCACCAAATAAACTAAATATTTTTAAACAATTTAGTATTAAGAAACATTGAGGTTCTTGTTGATTATTTGGAGTAGAAATAAAAGTAATTTTTTTCTGTAGATTCTGCCCAGCATAGCAAACGCTCATCCTGCTGTCCGGAACATGGCCGTGGTGTGTTTGGGAACGTGCATCTTGCACAGTAAGGAGCTGGCCAAAACTCACATGGTTCTACTTCTGCAGGTGAGTTCATACAACTAAGAGTTGTTCTCATAAACTCATTAACCAGCCAGATAATACACAATTCTCTAACGTTCACAAATAAGTGTCTACATAAAACAAAGGCTCAGCAAATACTTTTCTAACTGTTGTTTAACCTGTTAGACCAGATGCTTCATGGATAATGGATGGTTAGAGGTTTAAAGAAAGACCTGCTGTGTGTCAGTATTAAAATCTGTGGATGTTTTTCCCAGATTGCCCAGCTGGATGAGGTGAAGATCCGTATCAGCGCTCTGCGGTCCATCATCGACCTGCTGCTGCTGTTTGGCTTCCAGCTGCTCTCTGAAACAGCTCCCACTCAGACGACCCAAACCAACCAATCACCTGATAGACAGGAGGACGACGCAGCAGCTGAGGAGAAGGGAGATGTTCCAGAAGATACTGCACAGAGTATTCTAGTGATGTTTTCAGAGTTCCTGGACAGCGAGGTGAGGCTGAAGATGTTTGTGTTTTCAGACTGCAGTGTTTGACAATTAAAGGTGATATGTGGCGCATTTCAGCAAAAGAGCATTTTTTGAATCCGCTGAAAAAGTTCACCGGTCAGAGAGAATTCAGAGGAGTCTATAGGAGGAAGGAGGGTCTTCAGAAGAATAAGTGTTGCAGAACTCTATCCACAGATCATAGTTTAGAACTGAACTATCATTTGAAACATTCATAAAACGTTGATACATGGAAAAATACTCCACGTCAGCTTTAAGAAACTGTAAAATGTCTTTGTTTCTAACATCTGTAGGTGTCTGACCTACGAACGGAGACAGCAGAGGGCCTGGCCAAACTCATGTACACAGGTCACATGTCCAGTTCCAAGATGCTGTCCCGTCTGGTTCTGCTGTGGTACAATCCCATCACAGAGGACGATACTCGTCTACGGCACTGCCTCGGCGTCTTCTTCCAGCTCTACGCCCGCGAGAGCAGGTCTCCCATGCCTGCGCTGAGCATGTTTCAATAGAACACTAGCTTTGATTGAGAACACTTGCTTGGATAATGTGAATATTTATGTGATCTAGTGTAGAATTTGTCCGTTTCAGAGCCCACCAGGAGGTTGTGGAGGAGAGTTTCCTGCCGACCGTTCGGACTCTGCTGAATGCTCCGGCCACCTCTCCTCTGGCTGAGGTGGATATCAATAACGTTGTTGAGCTACTTGTTGAGCTGACGCGCCCAAGTGCACTTATTAAACCTTCAACTAACACAGAGGTAACAAGCACCCACTAAGACACACATCCCATTAAGCAAACTTTTCAAAAGATAGTTTGATACCAATAATTAACTGCATTTTTATCACTGGTTGTTCTTCATCAGGAAGTGTGTGTTCATGACTACTTAGCAGTGCGTATGTGTGGGGAAATGCTGAAAGACCCCACAGCCCCTGAAGTTCGTCTCTATGCCAAGACTCTTAACAACCTGGAGCTCAGCAGGGACGAGACGGTCAGAGAGGACCTGCAGACGCTGCTGCAGCAGCTGGTGCAGGTACAGACGCACAACCAGGACACAACATTGAATCAGCTCTGGTGGTGTGATACCTGATACTGACCAGAATGGCTTCAACCAAGTTTTAAATATTTCAATGGATGGATAATTTTTACTTGAGTAAAAAAAAACACACAAAGTAAACAAGGAGCAAAAGCCAAATAATTAATAAATTATCATTTGAATCAATTTAATTTTTTTGTCCAAAAAGAAGGGGAAGAAGTATCCCAACTATTAAATCTCTTCCCTTCTCCTCCACTTAGTACAACCTATAGAATACAAACTAAATTATATAATAAACAGTTTTATATTATGTTCTTATTATTGATGTAAGCAAGAACATCAAGGATAATAAATAATAAAATTAAACTGAACAAATACTGCTTTTAAAATGATTTGTGTTGTTTGAAATTTCACAAGTTTAAAAATTCCTGACTGTAGGAATAATGCATTAGATTGTCCCTGATAACCAGCATAGTTAACCAGTAGCTCAAGTTGAAACCAGTAAACAGCTAAGAGTATGAAGTGATGATTTGGATCCATTTAAATTGTGACTGACTGATGGTATAATCAGAGTTAAAGCTACTGCTTGTGATGGGATATTCATCAGAAATAACTGATTATTAAAAAAAACCTGGAATACATCCAGATTTATTCGTTGAAGCTCATAAAAGTCTAAACACTGCTATCTATCAACCTGAGGAGTGAAGCAGTGATGATCAACTGAATAACTTCAGACTATAGTGTGACGGGCAACAGCTTCATATCTGTCGTTTCGTGGTTCCTCCTCTTCTTTCAGGTGGTAAAGGATCGTGTTTGCCTTCGAGCTCTGGAGAAGATGTTGCATCAACTGATGAACTCTAAAGAACAGATGGTGCTTCTTGGTGCGAGCGCGCTACAACCAGTGGATATCAATGCAGATGGTACGCAAATTAAAAAAAAAAAAACCTCACTTCATCCTAGTTGGTGTCTTCTAATATAAGGACCTGAAATAATTCTGAACTGTGTGTCTGTCGTGTTTCCACAGAGGCTGAAACAGAAGATCCATCAAAATCTGTTAAAAGAGCCAAAAGAGGTGAAGCAGGTTCTGTAAATTCAGGTGTCCAGAGATTTATTTTTAGAGCTCCTCTCAGGTGGTTGAATGTCAGTGACTCAGCACTGGGAGGTAACCCGAGTGTTTGTCTGCACAGGTCAAAGGAAAGTCTCCACCACCAAAGGAGGCAGAAAACCGAGCAGGAAGGCTGAGTCGTCGGAGGAGAGGTGAGCTCAGTGGTGTGAGAAAAAAAAGTGACTTTTATTCAGGTATTGATACTTAATGCTTCTGGTTTGGCTGCAGCGATGGAGAAAATGTTCCCGAGTCCGTTCCTAATGTTCGTCCATCAAGGAGAGCCAAGACTGCAGCTCTGGAGAAAACGAAACTGGACCTCAACCCTCTGATCAATCAGGAGGCCAATGTGTCATAAAAGTAGTTGTGAATGGTTTGTTTGTAAACTATGTTGTATTTGTTTGTTGCTTTTTAAATACTGCAGTTTAACCATATTCACTTAGAAGAAATATTATTTTAAATGCATTATTGGCTTTCAGTAATTGTCAGTATATTTCTAATTCAAAACTCAACTTCACCTTTTATTAGTCATATTTGCTTCATTGTTCTGTTTCTTTAAATAAAGTGAAATATATTTTAAAATATGGATTATTTCTTTCTTGCATTATAAAGTCAAACGGGTAAATGCATTTATTTAATTGTTTCAGTAACTTTTTCAGATTGTCCAGAATAACTATTACTTTCATAGTTGAATTGTCCTAACGCTCACATGTTTATGCTTCGTCACCTAAAACACAGATTAGTAGAAAATGATAAGTGCAATACATACAAAATTTAGTGTCCTAAATAAAAATAAGAGTAAAAACATCTTTCAGAGTCTGGACTTGTTGGGTTTAAAAATGTTTATCATGTTTTGAAACTGGACTCATAGCCCTTTTTCCCAAGGATTCAAGCAAACTGTGAATCTTCTGTTATAAATCATGCTGTCTTTTTAAGGCTGAAGGAGGAGGCCATCTGGTCTCCAGCTATGTCTTACCTTGTTCTGCTGAGGTCAGTTCCGCCTTTCTCCAGCTCCGTAGTTGTGCGATTATTGAAGTTTTTCCATTTCTTGACAAGTCTGGGTTTTCATAATGTTAGACGTTTTAACCTGACAGGACTATGACTTTATAATAGTCTCACTGGCTGCAAAGGGCCTAAAGAACTCTGGGTCATGTGGAGTCACCTAAAAAGGATGACTCACTCCCCTGATGGAATAAAGTAACCTGATGACAATTTACTAGTTTCCCAAGGACTGGGACAGGTCTGATTTTTTAAATATATACATACACACTGGTTTGCAGGGTTTTATTTTGATTACTATAAACTTGACGGTAACAAGTGCATAATAATTACTTGTATTTTCTCTATTGAAATTGGTTTACACTTTATATATATATAAAAAAAAAACAACCTCACATTTGTATCACGCTTTTCTAAATCAAGGCCTACAAAGCACTTTACTTTAGTCATTGACACGGTGATGGCAGGGAGCTACATTGTAGCCAGAGGGTGGGTGAAGTGTCTCTTGGCCAATGACAAATTGATCCAACCAGAGTGGGGATTGAACCAGCAACCCTCCAGTTTTAAGACAACTGACTGCATAGTTGTACAGTTGGTATTGGTGATGCCCAGCTGTGGCCTTTCTACATAGTTTGCATGTTCTCCCCATGCACATGTGGGGTTCCCACCTTAAAATAAATGATTTACAGAGAACTGTAAATTACAGTCACCTCTGACTCAATTCAAAGTAAATAAAGCTCACTCAAAGGTTACTTGAAAAGACTTTATTGATCCAGTTACAGACACCTGTTTGTAGCTTCTGTAATGTACTGTATAAAAACATGACTTGGAAAAAAAATATTTAACAGAGCACCAAGTTCTTCAACAAACAGGGCTGATGGGTAACAAGTTTGATCTTTCCAATCTCTCATGCCGACGTAACAAACACACACAGGGTAGTCACTGACTATACTCACTACAGTTTTGACCTAAAGCATCGTGTTTTGAATCTGCTAACAAAGACAGGAAAACATACTGATGAAAGATTAGTGTTTAACTCTGGTCTCGTTCATGACACAGATAAGCTAAAGAGCTTAAAGGATTCCGGGTGGAGGTAGGTATATTTTGCAGCAACTTAAGAAAATTAGAAATCAGGAAAAAGCAACACATCTCACATCTGTGTATATGATTTAATTAATGCTATCAGAATGAAAACTAATGCTATGATAAAAATAGGTTTATGTTATATTTCTGTTTCTTTGAAGAGGGAAAAGCATGTATGAACCTGCTGTAAGCTGATGCAACACACAGGTAAGCCTGTGTCTACAGGACGCCATGGGTCCCGAAGGGTTAAAATCTCCTAACATGGCTGTGGAAACAGGGTCATTGGTACATCCATTAGTCTGTTAACAATAAAATAACTTCTACACGATAAATCATCTGGGTTTTTATTGCACCAAAGAGGTTCTCTAAACTTACAGTAGGAGTGGTAGTAGGATATGGGATGTGCAAAACTCAGGCGGAGGAATCTGTAGTGGGATAATAATCTCAAATGGAATAGTGCAAGAAGTATATCTGAAAACTGCAAAGTAAATGATGTGAGAGTGGGGCATTTACACAGAAAACAAACAGATTCCCTCAAACTGACAACCTCTACATAACTGCCACTTTACATCACAAACCTCGTTATTTGAGATGTAGCCACTGGGAACATGTGGATTTTAAAAATTTGTGTTTAAAACCAAAACTCTGTTTCAAGTCACTGTAGTTAAAGACGGCGGTAAAACTAGGGCCACAAACAAACAGCTGAAGTGGCAGAGATTTTTTAAAATCCTTCCATTAAAATACATTTTTGGCAGCTTGGTTGCAAAATTATGAAAACTAAAAGCAAGGGCTTGGAGTTGGAGAAAATCTAAAAATAATTTCAATGTTCCTTTTCCTAAACTTTAATATAAAGCAAATTATTAAGAAATCAAGAGTGCTTAAAATAAGACTTATTATAAATATAAAAAGTTAAAACTATATGTTAGGTTTAGAGCAGGAGTGATCTGTTGTGATGTTTTATTTCTGTGCTGTTTTCTGGGCACCGTGTTAATGCAGTTGAGCCTCGTCTTTCCTTCCAATGTGACAGCTTTAACACTATAATTGACCATCAAAAGTCCTTGATATAATAAATTGTTCTTCTATAAACAATTGGAAAGACAATGGCAAGATGACCAAAAGAAAAACACATGGGTAAAAATAGTGCAACATCAAGCTTTTAAGTTAGACTGCTACATAACTGCTGAATGTAAGACTGAACCGCTGAGCGACGGTCCATCCATGTGGTCAGCTTAATGTCCAAAGGCACCACGTTAACCACAGTCCCTTTCCCAGGGGGAGGAGGCCTTGTGATTCAGTTTTCTGCAGATAGAAAAACAGGCAAAATTTGAGCATTGAACTTCATCTAAAAGGTAATATTTTCAAATTCAAGAAGTGAGGCAAAGTACGTACCAAACACAAAGTCACACCACCTCGGCCCGCTCAGGCCCCTCATTCGCGATTGTCTCAACATTTTTGCTGGTGGTTGCTGTGGTAACTCAGGGGGCACAACCTCAGGATGTTTGCGTTTTCCCATCTGTCTCCTCACTGGAACCGCATCGTGGTTCTGTGCTGATTTAGGTCCAGGATCTGTCGGCTCTCTTGAGGCAGTCCTCTTATTTATACTTCTTTTATTTTTCACAGCTTTAACAATGCCTTCCATTTCTTGCTCCTCTCCTGCAAAGAGGTATGTGGAAGGCGACCCATCATCCAGTGTCACAGTACAGGAGTCCCATTCCTCAGCCAACTCGTTGCCTGGAGAATTAATCTTTCTGAGAAACACACGACATTCCTTCAGGGTCTCAGGACTCCAGGCTTTGGAACAGAGCTCCTTCTGCTCCTTCTGTTCATCCACATGCTCCTGAGTTTGGTCGCCAGGACGGTTGGGAGAACTATTCCTAACACAGTTTGAAGTTTGAGCTTTTGCTGATCTGTGTAATGCTTTACGATTAGGCTTTAGTCCAGTTACTACAGGCCCATTTGAGCAACTTGCTTCTTTTACTTTTTTGATGTTCTTGTTTCTCTGCTTCTTTTGCCGCCTCTCTCTTCGTTTCCTGGTTTGAAATCGCATTCTTGCTCTCATCAGAGTGGCCCAAAATCTACCTGATAAGGTCCATCTCCACCACATGATTCCGCGATTGCGTTTGCCAACTGAAAATCTAGAGACAAAAAGTCGTCGCTTACAACTGTTTTTCTTCTTCCTTAGTTGCTGTTGAGCCTGCAGATGCTGCAGAGGGCTCTTTGGCACAGTCTTGGCAAACTTCTTAATGTGTTTGCGAAGTCGCTCTGCCTGAGGACTGTAGCAAACACTTTTTTTATTGGCAGAACGAGGGAAGTGCATAAGTTCGTAGGGGTTACGAGAGCTTGCCTTCTTGACAATAGCTAGAGATTGTGTCTCTGTGGTCTGCATAAACCAGGAACAGATCTGCTGCATGCTACAAGACCTTGGTTTGTTAGGCGAACAATCAAACAGTGTTCGGACCGCAGAGGATTTCTTTGCCTTTCCAGTAAGAGTGTCGTTCCCTTCAGCGTCTAGTTTACAACTAAAGCCGGTTTCTCTGCCTCGATTCTCAGCAGTGTCTGAGACCCAGGTGTCAGAGATGACTCGTATTCGTCTGGCGAGCTCCTGGCTCATGGTCGTCTCTTTAGCTGACGGTGTCCACCAGCGTACCATTTCTTTTGGGCAAAAGATTGAATCTAATGACACCCTTGCCACTTGGCTCAGATCTTGAGTCATGTTTTTTCTTTCTTGTTCATGGAGCTGTCTTTTCTCCCTTGCAACACCACTTTGCTGCTCCTGTTTCCTTTCATTGCTTGCCTTATTCAGCAGAAGCTTTTTAGAGCGCCGCAGCAAAGCACTACTGCAACTGTATGACCTAGAACTGGAGGTGGCAACAGCATGCAGTAAGTGTATTGAGGGTTTTCTCTCCCTCATTGAGTGTCGTACTGCTACAGGCTGACTAGGCAGTTCACTTTTATTGTCAGTCTTTGTTCCCATCTCCTCCTCAGTTTGATTACTTTCACTTGTTAACAGACAGCTGAGAGTGCTAGGATCTTTCACAGATTTGAATTCTGGTAGGAGTGCTTTTTTAGGAAGCTGCATTTCAGGCGAGCGTGGAGTATCTTTATTTATCTGAATTTTGCGTTGTCGAGGTGACATTGTTGTAACAGTGACTGAGATCCCAGAGATTTTAACTTTTGCAGGTCTTCCTGGTTTTCTCATAGGTACAGATTCGGTCATCTTCTGACATTTAATATTACTGCTGGACTGAGAGGCAAGCTCCTTTGCAAAGCTAACAACATTTAATTCTTCTACGGCTGTTTTAATTTGACCTGAAGTACTCTTAGAACAATGTAATAAAGTAGCTAAGGTCCTTTTAACTGCCACTGCTTTGCAAGCATCACCAAAATCTGTCTCAAGCGGGTCACAGCCTTCTGACACCATTCGTTTGTTTCTCCTAGAACGGCCATACAAAACTGTTATTTTGAGGTTCTTGGCAACACTGTCCTTATCAGGGGCAGAATTTCCTTTTTCAATTAGTGATTTTGACTTTACTACAGGTTCCTCACTTTTCTGTTTAGGTGGACGACCAATGGGCCTCTTCACCCTTTTCTCTGGTTGAGGTCCCAGCTTCTTTGGCCGGCCTGGACGTCTTTTTGGAGGAGTGGTTTCACATGGCAAGTTACATGGTGATCGACGACTTCCGTGTTCCAATAAATGCTTTGTTGGAGTACTGTCACTTGATCTTCTTGAACTATTTTTAGGTGATAAAGAGACCGACCTTGGTGAAGATGTTGACTTTGCAGGAGAAGACACCGACTTTGCCGGTGAAGATGTTGACTTTGTAGGCGAAGATGCCGACTTTGTAGGCGAAGATGCCGACTTTGTAGGCGAAGATGCCGACTTTGTAGGCGAAGATGTTGACTTTGTAGGCGAAGATGTTGACTTTGTAGGCGAAGATGTTGACTTTGTAGGCGAAGATGTTGACTTTGTAGGCGAAGATGCCGACTTTGTAGGCGAAGATGCCGACTTTGTAGGCGAAGATGCCGACTTTGTAGGCGAAGATGCCGACTTTGTAGGCGAAGATGTTGACTTTGTAGGCGAAGATGTTGACTTTGCCGGTGAAGAAACGGGTAATGTACATGACCTAAGAGATTTTAATGGCACCAGAATTGGTTTTACTGGTGATGCTGCATGATCTTTGCTCCGGCTTTTACATTTCTGAGGCGTTCCTGACCACGAAGACTCTTTGCATGGGTCAAATGATTCTTCTGCTTGTGTACCAGAACTAGACCATGCTGATTTGAGACTATATTTAACTCCTTCTTTGTCCGTCACTTGTGATACAAACATGAGTTTAATTGGACTGATGTAATCGACTTGGGGACTGGAAGAGCTAGCAGCACAGGTAGGCTGGATATTGGTGTCATTATCTAAAGGGCTTTGAGGCACTTTTGAAATCTGTAGTTTTTTTGTTGATGATCGTAGCCTTCTATGTGCGCCAAAGTCACTAACATTTCTTTCTTTTTCTGGGCTGTGCTTTTCAGAATTTTCATGGTTCATGGTTTGAACTAAGACATGTCTCAGATCTTCAGACTCTGTGTAAGAAGGTTCCATTTGTATCGATTGAAAAGCAAGTTTTCTTGCAGACTCACATGGGGACTGAGGGGCATCATTTTTAGTTTTAGGCTGGGTGTCGTCAGCATCCGCATCTTTTTGTGAAACATGAACTATTGGAGCATGCCATGTGACATAGGAGTTAAACCGCTGTGGCGGGACAATACTTCTCATAGATCTCCTTTTTGCTCTGGACTGGTTGGACTGACATTTTTGTCCCTCTCGACTGAGAGAAGCCTTTTCCGGTGTGTTGTCTGTGTCTTCTCGACTCCCATTACTTAATGCATTTCTACTCTTACAACCCTTTTTACAGGGACTCTTGTTAGCCGAAATGGCAGCCAACTCTGTTTGTACTGGGTCACCTTTTGGACCTATTTTTCTAGGTCTATTTGTGTTTTGCTGCTCAGGTAAATGCTTAACATTAGCAAACTTGTTTTGTCTCAGAGATTTTTCCCTTTCTCTCTTGTTTCCTTGTACAATTAACAGTTTCTCTGTTACTACAATTGCCTGTTTGTTTTTTTTAACTTCTTCCCTTTCGTGTCCTACAGCGTGTGTACTTAATGCTCCCTCCATGAGCTTATGATCCTCTATAGGTTCAAAATCTACATCTGCTTTGCTTTTACACAGATTTTTAGTAAGATTTGGGTCTGATGAAGTGCTTGGCGTAGTTGTAGAAACCCTTCCTTCATTCAGTCTTGCTTTCTTTTCTTGGGACAGCTTTCTCCTGTTGCAGGACGGATTGAGCATGGCAAACTTTCGTTTTATTTCTAAGGTATGCCGTCTAGCAGAAGCACTGTCAGCAGGCGTTGCTATAGCAATCTGAATTTCCTGGCGACGACGGGAACGGGTATTAGGTGACTTAGGCTCTTTGTTATGGTGGGAAAACAGCTCATTGAGATTGTAGTCACTAGCATTGCCTGTGTGAAGCACTGTGGTGATGATTTCAGTCAGATGAGAGTCAGCGTGAAACGGCAGGTTCTGACTAGTTGAGGGAAACTGTGACTGTTCCTTCTCAGAAACATAGATGGCTGTGGAAACCAGAGTAGGGTCTTTTTCCAGAGGTGTGATGTTCTCTAGTTTTTGACTGAAGCGATTCATAACATCTTGCAGTGAAGTCCCATTTGGGGTCTGTTCTGTTTGACCAATTCCTGCTGTTTTACATGGCAGCTCCGTTTCTCTAGCTGTATCCACACCTGCTGTCACGTGGTTTGCAGTCACAGGTCTATTTTTATTTATTAGGTCAGCTTCCTCTCCTTGTCTGTGGTGAAACAGAGATGGTGGCCTTTCATCATTTTTTTTACCGATATCTGAGGGGATAGGAGAAAGACGGGGAGGAGAAGGACTCTGCTCCCGATTCACAGCAGTAAAACCATCTCCGTCTCTAAAATCTCCTGTATTGACTTGTGGTAAACAGGCATGGTGTGAACAACAGGAACAAGAGTTGTGTTGCTTATAACGTACAGATGAGCACAATCTGGAAGAGGTGCACTGTGAAGTCTGTGATAACAGAGGAATGGATGTAAATGAACTCACCGCTGCCAGATTCTGGCAGGAATTGCAGTGTAGCTTCTTGGAGCACAGGGCAGAATAATTTTCCATTCTGCACCTCTGCACACAGTCACAACTTGAGCCTTGCTGAGCATCAATGTTACCGTCTTTGAAAGGTTGTTGATGAATGCTGCAGGTAGACTTTGCATCCCCTGGATGGTACCTGAGACCACAATGACTCTGATGATTACAATCAGTTGAAGGGCAGAAAAGATTGCAGTTATGGGCTTTGCATTTAACAAAACGGACTGAATGGGGTGTAATGTTATCCTGTGTGCTTGCACTACAGTGACAGCAGTGGGATTCAGTCGGACCAACTGGTTTATGATTAAGAAACAAAAGCAAGTTTTCCTGGTGGGCAAGCTTGAGGATTTGGTAGAGTAAAGATCGGTGTGCTGGACAAAGAGAACGGAGAACAGCGTCCAATGCAGATCTCCTAGTCCCTCGCTGTCTCACTCCTCCCCGTTCTTCTGTAACCAAAGGCTGCCTGGAACTACAGATAAAAATGCAAAATTGGGATTCAGTTTATTCAAAACTGAGCCAAGGTCTAAAACAGAGAGAGAGCAAATCATTTCAGCAACAGTAGTATTAACTTTACATAATCTTGAACATATTAGTCTAGTAAGGTAAATCTAATCCTGCTTGAGCTCAGATTAGCTGCTGTTCTATTAATTAAGCTACCTACAACAACACTGCATTAACAACTGACTGGAATAAGTATTGGAAAATCACTGGGGGCTCAGCAATCTTCTGAAAACTCCCAGTGAAGACAGAGAAAAGCCATATGTGGCCTTTTCCCTCTCATCTAGGAGCAGAGTTGGTGAACAAAAGTTTACTATGAATATTTTTTCACAACACTTGTGCAAGGCAGAGATTCTTGCTAACATAAATGGTGATGTGTCAGCAGCCACAAAAGAACACAGCTCTTGGAGTATTGCAAATGACAGCTTATTTTGATTTGTACACAGCTCAAAAAATAAAGGAACACTTTGAAAATGAATCAGATCGCAATTGTGGAAAAATAATCAGTTGAATATCCACCCTGATATGAAATGGGTTATGCATTTGGAACAAAAAGGTGCCACATCATTTGATGAAAATATAATTGATCAAAGAAAGTTTAAAGTCACCAAGAAATTTAAACTGAAAAACTGATAAAGCAGGTTAGAACAGTTAGCCAAAATGTCATTTCAGCAACTCAAAATGGTTCTGAGTAGTTTGTATGGCTCCCATGTGTTTGTATGACAATGTAGAGTTTTCGGGACGAATAATTGAGTTAATTGATCGGGCTGAGTCGGGTTTGGAGAGAAATGAAAAAACAAACCCCCCTGAGTCAATGCTTAATGCTGGTCTGACAAAAAAAATGTAAAAAAACAAGATGCTGAGCTGTGAAATGTGAGCGAAGTTAAGGCAAAGGAAAAGTGCTGACAGCTCATTAATGCAGCGCAAGATGAAGTCCTCCAGGAACTGCATGCACAGCCACAAGAGGCCAGTCAATATCATGCACTAGGAAGAACCTGGGACCCAATGCATCAGTGAGGGGTCTAAGGACTTTATCCGGATACCTAATGGCAGCCTGGGTGCCATTGTTTATCCAGTACATGTCTGTGTGTCCTTTCATTGACATACCTCCCCAGACTGCAGCTTTTCCAGACCACTTCACTTCTGTCACTGCTTAAAGTGAACCTGTGCTCATCTGTGAAAAGCAAAGGGCACCTGTGCCAAACCTGCCAATTCTGGTGTTCTCTGGAAAATACCAGTGGAGCTCCACGGTGCCGAGCAGTGAGAACAGGGAACAGTAGAGGACACTTGGCACTCAGGACAACCTCATGAAGTCTGTTTCTAATAGTTTGGTGGAGGTCAGTTTGTAGAGCTTTGGCAGTACTCATCCTGTTCCTCCTTGCACATTAGAAGACAGCGGTCTTGATGATGGTTAAAAACTACTGAGGGCCCCGTCCAGTGCTCCTAGAGAAATAACCTGTCGCATGGAACCTCCTCCATGTATTTGAGACTGTGCTGGGAGACACAACGAACCTTCTGGCAATGGCATGCCATCCCGGTGGAGCTGGACTGCCTGTGCTACTACCTCTGTAGGGTCCAGGTATCACCTCATGCTACCAGTAATGATGCTGACCCTAGTTAAATATAAAACTACTGAGGAGCAGTCAAAAAAAGATGAGGAAAACGTCGTCTGTGGCCTCTAACTGCAAAATCAATCCTGTTTTTGGGGTTGTCTCATTGTTACACTTTTGTTGAACCATGTTTCATGAACAGCAAAACAGCTGACACTGAGGTTAACAACCTCCTCTGCCATCAGATCAATATCCTAGAAGTTGAACTGACCTGATACCACTCTGATAGGAACACTATTTATTTTTGAGCAGAAAATTAACATTCAAAATAGTTGTTTACTAGTGTATTGGTGTTAATTGTAGTTATTGCAAGTTGTGCAGGCACCAAAATCTGCAAAAAAGTATACTGAAAGATTACTCCTGCCATTAAAAACCTCTCTTATATCTGGCCACCATTTGTGTACAACCAGGGTCCGAAATTAACAGTCGCCACTCGCCAAATGCGACCAAATTGCTCCACTTGGCGAGTAAAATTTGGAGCGTCATCCGCCACATGGCAAGTACATTTTAACACCAAACTAGTTCTGTTGATCAGTCCTCTTTGATGGATTTCTGTGACGCTCCTCTCCTGCCTGCACGCGACGTACGCGAAACGCGAGAGTCGCACCCTGAGGCATTTCCTCCTACCTATTCACTGTTCATCAAGGCAGCAGCAGTTAGCTTCGTGTTAAAACTAGCAGCGATATGCGGCGGTTTAGAACTGGAGTCAGCCAGTCTTCAAAAAGAAAAGTAATGGAACTGGAAGAGAAACCACCAGGACCAGTGGCAACCAGAAGATTTAATGAAAAGTGGCGAACTGGAGGTGGCGGTGGACATGATGTTGACGCTGGCTACAGGGCACAACAGGTGTTGTGCAGAAGTCTGTTCCCCCATGTCGAACCGCGAGCTTCGCAGCACTTCTAAAAGATTTATACAACACGTAGTCGTGTCAGAGTTGATACTTTATTTAGTTCCCAGTAAATAAATTAATACAAATTTTAAATTGACATTTTTTATTCTTTTTTTTTTTGTTTTGTTTTAAACACTGACAGAATCGCTGAGCGTTTTATCCGCTTCCTACACAGGTGAACATAGTATTTCAGGGGAGCAGATTTTAGCACAACACCGGAATCTGCGCAGATGAGCTGCTCTGTTTTCCTCCAGTACGCTAAAAGAACTCACTGGTCCTAGGAAATAAGACGATGAAGGGACTCCACATGAGGCTGTAAGACTGTCAGAAGCAGGAGGGCAGATTTTATGGAGAGAAAACAAGGAGTCTGACTAGATTTCATTAAGAGAGTTCATTAAAAACATTTCTAAAAAAATAAAATAAAATAAAAAATCTGAAATGACTAAAAAGTAGTTTTTATTAATGATTATTTAATTAAGTTTCATTCCTTTCTGTTTGGATCTAACATAATATAATATTATAGAATAACGTGCTTTGGGTAGATCTAAATCATTTAGAATTTTGGCCGGTAAAAAGTATGTTTGGCCGGTAGATTTTATCATCTACTCAAAAATTTAATTTCGGACCCTGTGTACAACTACTCTTAAATGTAAATGAAGGAGTTTTTAATTATTATGATTCATGTCTGCTTACGAATGTTTCCTGCTTGTAACCTTTTAATTTTCAGCATCAGCTTTCAATGCACGGACTAAGGGTTTTGAACAATCAAAACACATTCCATTCTTGTGAGGTATCAGCAGAACTTTGTTTTGAATCAGCAACATCAACGGAAAAAGTTATTAGTTAGCTACCTGTGAACAGTTATAAACCAACAGCAGCAGATTCTTATCTTTTTGTCATGAATGCAATCATGTGATGTTGTGCAACCTGTGTTCTAATAAATACTGAGCTGAGAAAAGATCCCGGCAGAGTTCCACTCCGATGCCTAACCAGCAGACGGGTGGTCTCTCATCCACAATGCTCAAAAAACTTAAACTAACTGTCTGGTCTGATTCTGTTCTTTAGATCTCGGGGTTCTTTGAGAGTAGAATCTCTAACAGTAACTTTTTATAAAGTTTTTCCCCCAAATCTCAACACATCAGCTGACTTAAGTGAACACTGGGAATTGGTGCCTTACTGCCTTATGCCATACCTAAAACTAAATGTTACACAGACATAAAAGAATGAATACTTGCAATTCCAACATTAATCAGCAGTTTCTTACAAATGGCAAGTTTAAAATAAAAAAGTACTGTACATGTCAACAGATATTAATGTGCAAGACCATCTTTGTCAGTGAAGTCAGAACAGAACAGGTAACTGATGACATTAGGGAACTGTTTTATTGATAAGCTGCTGAAGACAAATGATGACATTCTGCTGAAAGCAGGAGGAATGATTGCAGAAACGCTCAAAGGCACTGCCACATTGTACGGCAACAGAATTTGTTTTGCCAACAAAGTAACAGTTCAAAAACACCCCTTAATATTCAACAGCCAACAAGTTATAGTAATGAACAGTTTTCAGTAAAATCAGTCAAGTATTTAATAGCATTAAAACAACCAAAGTGTGTAACAATGGATTTTAGGTACTCTCTGAATCGAGACTTGGTTGAATGTTAACGTTACATTCTGAAGTGTTAGTTTTTGAGTTTGTTACAAAGATCAAGTTACTTTCTAGAATAATTTAAATAATTTAATAGAAACATAAGCACTCAAACAACAGTCAGGAGTGTAATTTCTGGACTAAAATTAAATAAGCAGTTTAAAAGCGTTCATGCAATTGTAGCAAATATACATCACATTGAATCAAAGTGCCTCAATACGAATCAAAAATCACTACAATCAAAGTAAAATTACGATCCTGTTTCACTAGTAATGAATAAGCAGGGATGCCCGATACCGACACCTTCATCATGTATCGATCTGATACTACTGTTGTGTACTCGTACTCATTAAAGTACTCCGATACTATAAAACCAATACTATTAAGAGTAGCGTGACGCTCAGCTCTGTTGCAGCGAGAGACAGCAGCTTTCTGGGGCAGATGGAGTCATAGTAGTAGTGTAGTATTAGTTGTAGTAATAGTTATATAGCAGTACGTATATGCATGCTGTCTGAATCCTCACAGTATCAACATTTGGTTTAGTATGGAATGCTGTTATATCATATAATCAAACATTGTACAACTTCAACAGCATGTAATTTGTGTATTTATCTAAAAGTAATTTTGCCACACTAAGACTCAGCTAGCTGAGAAGTTTGGTGTGAAGGTTTTATATTTTATTTATTTAATATTTCCACATCAGGAGATGATACTCAATATGTTTCTCTTTAATTTGCTTCTTCAAGCCCAGGTAAAATTAACTGAAGCAGAAAGTCCTTTGCTATATTTTCTAGCACAGAGATTAACAGATTAATGTGACTTTTTAAGTTATAGCGAGACAAACAGATTCTGTCTTGTTGTAACATGACCTGCTGCTTTAGATGACTGTGTGTTTAAAAAACATTTTAAAAAGGCAAAACTAGTATTTGACTAGTTTTTTCTGTTTTACCAAACCATGACTTAGGCAAATGGCATTTATTAGTCCTCGTATCGACAAGTACTAAAATGTAAGTACTCGTACACGGTTGGAAAAAAATCCAGTATCGGTGCATCCCTATAAATAAATATGCATCAACAAAACAGTTCTACAAAAAGAAATCATAGTGCAATAATCGATTTATGCATAAATTTAAGATTTATATTAAGCTGCTCAACTGATTTGCCTGCAGTTCAGTCTGCCTAAAAGAACAAAACAAAACCTGAAAGCCTAGGTATGTTTCCAGAACACTTTTTAACTAAGCTTATTTAATGAAACAAAAATGTGGTGCTATTTGTCAAGGGACATTTAGGCTTATTTACAACTTGACCCTTTAGCCCTTTTCACACATGTACTGATGATTCATTAACCTAATGGAATCAAAAAGTGTTGGTATTGGTAAAGATTGAGCCAAAAATATGTTTAGGTCGGTCCTGATAAATACGTATCACTTCCCAGTGCTACAAAACTCTGAAGAGCTGCAGTTCCATTAAGAGACAGCAGTCATAGGGTGGTTTGATTTCTGATTAGAAAATGACAGCAGTCCAATAGGTTACATCTAGAAATAAAAACTTCCTCCTTGATGATTTTATCTGAAATTTAGCTGCAGCCTTTAGATATGTTGTTGAGCCAAAAAAAATATAGAAATATAGTTCTCATTACCATTCGTCAATATTTTCAACTGCTCTCATTCATCAGTGTATATTTAATGAGAAATAGATAGATAGTAGTGGTGGTGCAGCTTCTCATCTGACAAACAGCAGTGATAATGTTGTCTGTATCCTCAGATAAAGGTAAATTTCTCCACAGTTAAAAATGTTTCATTAGTGCAGCTAAATCATCAGGGCTATATCAGTGACTGATCATTAAACCTAAACATGTAAACAATTACAAATGTCAAATGCCTTTACTGTACATCTGGCATATCGTTATGATGAATCTTTATCTTCAATGCTTATTCAAATGAAATGCAAAAACACTAATAGAAACAGAATTAGTGAATGAATGTTTCCACTTAGAAAAACACAAAAACCCTTAATGTTATGAATCTCATGTGTGAAAAGGGCATCCGAGACACATGGCAAATATCTTCCAGAGTAGAAATATTAATGCACTAAGCTGCTGCCTGAGACACAGGAACCATGCACCTGTATAAACAGAGACATTCAGGTGTATCTGTAGAGCTCCCACAGTTACAAAGAGATTGAAAAGTCACATAATCTTGTGACTGAAGAAAGCTGATAACAGCTTAAAAATGACCCTCCAATGACCAAAGATAAGAGAGGGAAACCTATTTAAAAAGAGCACAGTAGATTCAAAATTCTCTGATAAATGGCTTACTTTATAATAATAGTTTAAGAGTTAAAGTGTTGCTGATGGCTATAAATTTACACTTGGGTGTTGTTCCTTGACAAACAAAAACCCTCCTAAGTAAATAAGAGCTCTTACATGAGCAGATTGTTTACCATGAATGAAAACTTGATGTGAAACCAGACACTGGGCAAATAAAGTTCAGAGGTATATGAAACAATGAGGTTAGAGAGTGTAAGAGTAAGAGCACAAGAACTAGACAGGCTGGCATAGCAGCAAAACAAATACAAGCAGCTTTGTGTGGCTAAACCCTGAAATGCTGCTTTGGTAATAGCACTATTAATGAAAAGAGGCCCATCCGATAGGCAGACACAAGTGTTGTTGCAACGTCTAGCATTTTAAAAAATGCAGCCTCTAAGCCTTGCAATAAATAGCGTTATGGTCACACCAACAAGTTTTCACAGAAACTACTGCAGCCTTTAGCAACGGACACGATCAATAACAATGAACCCCCTACATGCAACGAGTGCTAATCCATCTTAGGCTCATGCACTTTAATGCATCTTTGAATCTTTAGTTGAGGAGTCATTGACAAAGCTACACAACTGTTTGTCAAGGGAACAGTCCAGTAAAGTTAAGCAGCGGTCATGTATGAGGTTAGCAGTAATACAGCTACAGTAGCAGATTTTGTAATAAATATGCAATAAAAAAGAACATCTTTCACAAGCAGTACACATACACGATAACAGACACTTCTCAAGCGATCGGTGCACATTTTGAAACATGCTGCAAGTTTGCATTCCAACTACACACAATACATAATTCAGACTAGCCTGCACAAAACAGGAGGGAAACTATATGAACACAAGATGGCTTTAAACTGACCTCTTCAACAAAAATCTTAAGATGTAGCCATCACAGCATTTTATACTGTACAAATTCTCAGTTTAAAGAGGTGTGGAACAATAGTAATGAGTTTTTCATTTGTTATAATGGCTCTAAGTCACTTCAATAGCCTAGGTAAAACCCAGAGATAGAAAGCTGCAAAAAACAATCATCAACACTCCTTTACCGTGGAGTTTCAAGAACCGATTCAAACCTGAATAACCTAATTATCTAACAGCTATTACAAATGCGAACGTCACACTTTATTTCATAGCTTTAAGAGGTATACAACTGTTTTTCATAGCTGATCCTCAGCATTCCTTTGAACCGTATTTAATCAGCTTTGCTCTATTAAAATAAATCTTTTAACAATAGGAACTATACAGCATGGTAAAAAAAAATTACCAGGCCTCAAGGGATGAGGGTATATTGAAATCTTTTTACAACAAAATAATTTCCAGACAAAAAACAAAACAACAGTTACTGGTAGTAAAAAAAAGTCACAAGACTAACTGCTATGGAAAAAAACCCTACTTGTTGGAAATTTGGAAAAACTGCTTAATGCAATAACATCCTGGTTAATAATAAGGTCCAGGTCTGAATCCATGTTCAGTGTGAAGTATCTGAGATTTGCTGACACAATAAATTGATAATATAAGGCAAGCTACATGCTACTACTAGCATCAGAGCTAAAAATAATAGTTACTTGAGTTTAGAAGCCACTGTAAACAAAAATATACTGAGCATCACTGCTTCTTAAAAAATGCTCTAAGCACAGCCAAGGACCACGCTAGAAAAATACAGCTCAAAGTGTGACTATCACATTACAGACGCACAATTAAAAACCTGAATATTACTTGTGTTTTCCATAAAGGCATGAGTTGAAGTTCACAAAGTCTCCAGAAAATATCCATCTTTGTAGGAGGTGATTTTTTTCAAGTGTTGAGGACTTTGAGGCTTTCTGCGGTCTAGGACCTCTTCACGTCTGCAGCTGAGGCAAGACTTCCTGAGTTAGTAGAACTGGTCATGGTACTAGATCCAGAGGAGTTGGAACTAGTTGAGCCAAAGGTAGTAGATCTTTTTTTGGGTGGGTTCTTCAGTGTTCCGGTGCGTTCTTTGACTTTGTATTCCAGTGTGCTATGGGGAACCCCATAAAGCCCTTGAGCCTTCGATACACTCATGCGGCCACCCATCACCATAGTGATAGCTTCCTCCATCAGTTCATGGTCATATTGACGATATCGCCCACGTTTCTTTCTAGGTTGCTTGTCTTTATCCTGACAACCAAATCCTTCTTCTGATCCATCTATTGAGGATCCACGTGGTCCCAGGTGATGAGGTAACTGGTTGGCACTTGCGCCAAAAGTGGAGGTCTGAGGTCTGAGTTTGAAGAAGGATAAAGGCCTGGCAGTTGCTGTGGACAAACTGGCAGTACTCTCAGCTAACGAGGAACGGTGATGAGGATTTTCAGCCATGTTGCAACGCTCAGCTGAGATTAACTTGTTGTGGTCAGACATGGAACGAACCTGAGGAATGCGCAAAGTTGTAGATGACCCCAAACTGGAGGTTGGGCTTGGTGAGTGCTGGAGAGCATCCCTGAGCTGGGAGAAACAGTAAGGGAAGGTCTTTTGTTTGCCACTTGGTGGATAAAAGGCAAGAGCAGACGTTGGGAAACTCAATTCTCCTTTCTCCTCTGCACCTCCCCCAATTTCTGCTCGCTCTGCCCATGCTGCCACCTTCTGCAGAACGAGACGGGCTTCGCCGCCTAATGTCGACGACATCACACTGTGAGAGGTCACTTCATCCCTGAAATCTCCGGTTCCTTGTGTAAACTGATGCAGCACCCCCAGCCTTGCCTCTGCCAAGCCCTCCAAACCTTGCTTCAGGGTTTGCAGCGGTATCCCATAAAGCAATGCAGCTCGTTGCTCCTGCAGCTTTCCTGAACGAATATCCTTCAAAGCCTTGGACAGTAACCCCTCTGACAGCTCCAAGCTCCTTTCAATGTACTCCTTCTGCCTGTGCTGCCTCCTAGGGATGGGAGGACCAAAGAGCAAGGTCAGGATGGAGGTGATGGAGGGTTTTTATTTTGGCATAAGGGATGGGGGTGAAGACTGAGGGGTCCACTCCTTTATGCCTTGTGTTGGTAACATCACTGCCACTGTTAGTTTCATGTCTGTATGTTCTCAGTCTGTTTCTGGGCATTCAAACACACTTTGCTGCAGTCTGTCACACACACATTTCCGTGTGTGTGGCAAAGCCTCTTCACGTCCAGGTGGGACAGTCTGTGAATGGCTGGAGTTACTTTGAAGCTCACATACAACCCCTGTAGTTTTGTGATATCCAGTGAGACTCCTACATGCTTGAAGGTTGAATAATCAAGCCCATCATAAAGAGATCAATAAAGGAAGTTAAATACTGCGATGTTCTCTTCATTGTACAATCCTGAGCTGTTGGCAAATTTATTACAACCTTTGCTGTGACGTTACCGCTCAAGAGATAAAAGAGTCAACCCCATAGAACCAAAGCATCAAACAGAAGCTGGCACTTTAGAATTACTTAGTTACAAAAAGCAATGAAAACTGCATTAGGTGTTTTATTCACCAGAAAAAATATCAAGTCCAGCAGCACCAGTAAAAGCAGCTTAGTCAGCAGTAATGATTTACCTTAGTAGATGGGAGCTCCTAACATATAAGGTTTTAGTACCAGTAAATCTTGGCCAAATAATGTAAACCAAATCAAATTTATTAGTACTTTAATTTGATATTAAACTTAGCTCATTTCTGAACAGCCATAAATTAAAATAAAGTCCAAATAGAACAAAACTCTTACCCTGTGGCTTTTTGAATGGAGGCTGATAAAGTTGAGGAGCTTGAAGAGTTTCGGTTTGAGAGATCTAGTACACCATCTGTTACAAGACAAATTATTTTCACATGATTAGAATATGGACACAGATGTTGAGTTAATTTTTACCTTATATTGTTATAAATTCTTGTATATTATTGTGCCTTTCTCTGTATGTGTATCTATGAAATGTTTCTGGAAACATGTGTTGCTGCCGGTCTTGGCCAGGACACTCTTGAAAAAAGAGATTCTTGATTTCAACAAGGCTTAAGCCTGGGTTATACTTCTGCGACAGCACGTTTGTGCTCACATGCACACGTATTGACAGACATGTTTTTGATAACAAGCAATTCTCCACCAGGACAGCAGAGGGCATATAACTTTTCTGCAGTAACGTCGCCGGTCGAGCAAAGTTTGTTTACTTCAGCTTAGTAATGGCCGACAGAGCGAATTTTGATTGAGCTGTAATGGATTTATGTTAAAGGACAGATGTTGTTAAAAAGAATTAAAGGGAGTGAGGAGACAGCGGCGTCTGTTGAATGTCCGTTCAGTGAGGACAAGGCAGACGACGAGCGAATCTGCAGCTCTTGTTCAACCTTTGAGGGACACTGATGGATTATATAAATGTTTGTACTTCGTCTGCCAGACGTTTCTCGAGCTGATCCATATCTGCTTCCGCGAGATTCTACATCTGCTACTCTGTTGATACCGGCGTCAAGCCAGAAATGATCATGGGTTGTTGGACCGACCAATCTTAGGTGTACTGTGCACTTTACGTCTCGTTTGACGATTGTTTAGAAAAGCAAGGTCTACTCTGTCCATCCTTGTGGCCTCGTTGGGGACCCCATGCAACGACGCATAATGGCGTTGCGTACATCCGACCCGAGAAGCATAAATTAGGCTTTATCCTGGTTAAAATAAAGCTTTGATTTGATTGATTTTACTTTAAGAGCCATCTGTGCTGCAGTTTTAAAAATCCATAAACTTTAAATATTTCTGCAAAAGCTTTGAAATTGTTCCTTTTCCTACCTGGTTCAGGTTTACTCTCTTTCTCCTCCACTGTTCGGCTTATGGTGAGGTCCAGAGGGCCATCTGATGTTTCCAACAATGGTGAGGAGGGCCTTGTGACACCGCTTTTGCTGGAGCGGAGCAGGCACTTGGATGCATACTCCACAGCAAATTGATGTATCATCTTCTTCATCAGCTCCTGAGCAACCAAAGGGATGTTCGAATCACAGTCCAGGGACACATCTGAAAACCAGAGTGAATGCAGAAAGAGAAAAACTTATGTTTTAGTCAACGACTTGTGCTTTAAAAGTTCCACCACCTAAACCTCTGAAGTAATTTGATATTAAAGTTTATATTCTAATGAGCCAATGGAATGACACCAACGGCCTAAAACACATTAAAGGATGCTGTGAGTGAACACAGTATTTACATATTAACCTCTGAGCCACCCGAAGATGCTTTAAGCTACAAAACTGGTGATTAGTAAACTACATTCTTTGCAAGTCTTCATCCCAAACATGTGAACCATCGTTTTCAGGCACAAAACAAACATCCATGAAACAGGTACTGGTATAAATTATAAAGCATTTGCTAAAATTTGCTCTTGTTAAATTGTGTGTGATCATAAAGAATTGTGCTTTTTTTTGGAAGAAAAAAGAAAGGCAGAGATGTCTTGACACTTTCAAGAAATATTAACTAACAATGTATTGCGTAAAAGATTAAATAAACATGCATTGTGAAAGCATGAATTGCTAGCATTTTGTGGTGGGTAGGTGGTTGGTCAAACTTTGAATAATAAATGATTAATTACCTTCAAATTAAAACAATATGTTTCGAATAAATTGCCCATTCATGACTCGAAGCACATCTATATTTTTCTTAATGTGACTGTGAGAATGAATTTAAAAAATGCAATTACCAGGCCCTTCAGACAAAATAAAAAAACTTTCAATTTAAAGAAAGGTCCCATTTTATGCATTTTATATCAACTCTGAATCATTTCATCTACATCTCAATAACATGTAAAAGCTATTAGGGATGCACCGAAATTTTGGCAACCGAAAATTTTCAGCTGAAAATGACCCAAAAGTGCATTTTCAGTTTTCGGCCGAAACACCTAAATCACTAAAACAACGCGGCCGAAACGTGTGATGTCGCGAGCAAATAGCGCAGCCAGCACGCGAGAAACAGGATAAGAGCCAGCATGTCTGCGGTGTGGACTTATTTAATCATCTCTGCTGGTGATTATGGACCAGTTCAGACCGCAACGAGCCATCCATCAGCTTGTGATCTGAGTGGCTTGTTTCAATTCAATGTAGCAAACATAAACAACCACCAGTACATGGACAAGGAGCATTTCAGTGTGGAATATTTATGTAATTGAGCTTTTAGAAACAGACTATTCCAATAAATAGCTCACTTACCCATTGTTGAAGAGTTAAAAGATAATCCCACAAAACACAAGTGTAGTTTTAACCAAATACAGACCAAAAGATGCACTTTATACTTCCTGTTCTCAGTTCCCATGAGATAATCTGTGACTTATTGCGTGATTTTGCAAGCTGCGTTCAATGGCGCTCTGCTTCGGGAGAGACTAGAAAACTCGCCAAAGACGCGGCGCTAACGTCTCCTGTGGGACTCAGGCTTAAGCCCCGTCTATCTCTCTTCTCCACATGTGTTTGCGAGACATTGGTGGGTCTTCAGGGGCTCAGAAGAAGGGAGTAATAAAAGACTTTTGTGCTTGTTGATGCAACCATCTACGGAGCAACTGCCATGCTTTGCTTGTAGCTTTGCCATGACTGTTTGCGAGGATACACGCTCCTGTGGCTTTTAAAGGGCGGGGGTGGAATTAGGTAGCCAAAGGTGCTCATCATTGGCTCTGTCCTCTAGAGAGGAGTGGTCTTTTCCTTCTTGACGTCAGCAGGGGAAAGATTTTGAAACCACCCGTTTTAGCATTAGCTCAAAACACATTTCCCAAAAATAAGAATAAGGAAGTGAAAACGATGAAAATATTTTAACGCTTATGGGTCTCATACACAGTCTTTGGGGCTGTTAAAATATCTTTAGAAAGTGAATTTTGCATAGTATGGGACCTTTAAAGAAAGTGACTATTAGATAGTTTTTGTTATAAAAATCTTGTCCCTGAGTCCACTAAAGGGTATAATGTTTTTTCTTCTCCTAAATAAGAATGAAGCTTAATTTCTGCACAAACTACAAACAACACTTTGAATTAATATCCCTCAGGGGACCAATGAATTATTCATTTATTTTTTTAAACAAATAAAGGTTTGACCTAAAGAAATGACTTTGCTGTAATAGTATCATATAATGATGCTAAAGTCTAATTTTGGGGAAACCAGCCATTATATTTATTCTGCTTCACTACACAAACAAAAAGAAAAAAGCTTTAACATGGAAATGTTAATTCCGTTAAACGAGAGAAAATTGGATTAGAAACTCAAGTCTGGTTATGAATATTTTAATGCATCTACATGTTTGGGTTTTGCTTTAGAGTGAGGCACAGTTAAAAGTACTGAAACGTATCAGTGCTGATAAGAAAATTTTGTATCAATGTGATTATTAATAAAATCCTAATTGACTCCAATTTACAAGGCAACAAATAATTTCATTAGATGACACATCTAATCAGTTTACTTCTAGGGCAACCTGCCTGGTGTGCAGAAACACTTTCATTTATTTTCTGAAAAGGGCCTCGATCAAGCAGGATTAGCCCTGTTTTAGCCCAAAAGAGGTGCCATATCTGTCATCCAAAATGATTATAAACAATACAAAACCATTTCTCACTTTGCCTTAGCCCATGTTATAAGAGTTCCTGACTTGTCAGGCAAAGAAAAGCCAACAAGAGACAAACAGAAGAGCTTAATGAACCTAGTGCTTAACACATGAAGAAAGATCTCAGGAGATCAACCACATCCATTCACGTAGCATTTAAAAATCAACTATCAAGGTTTAGCATGCAAGTGTTGCTTTGACAATGCCACCTACGTTCACATCATCTATGAGGAAAACCTGACCCAAACACCCTACCACACAGGGTTTAAAGCTGTGACTCTCAACTGGTGGGTCACAACCCATTCTTAGTAGGGCTGCACGATATGAGAAAAACCTAATATCCCGATATTTTTTGGCGATATCGCGATACGATATATATATATCACGATATTTTAAATAAGCTCCGAAAACAAATGTTATTTTGAGCTATGTGCATTAAAAGGCACTGGTGTACTCGTTTGAATCATCCATTCACATATTTAACTATCAGTTGCAGAGAAAGTTTCATCATGACAATACTGTTAAACAAGTCTCTTTTCTGGTTCTTACTGGACTTTCCTCCCAAATTAATTCCCCCCCCCCCCCCCCCC
>SSNR01000117.1:1104021-1127869 GCA_006937965.1 Callopanchax toddi
CCCCCCCCCCCCCCCAGTTTTTACTCAAATTTCCCTATTTCCCTCCTTTCCCCTAAACTCAGTTTTAATATTTCTAAACTCCACATTTTTGTTTTAACCACAGTTATGAACCTAAAAATATAAAGTTAATGACAAATAATTCAACAAATCAAAGCCACAGGATTCTAAATCTAGTGACTGTTATTTGTATAAAACAAAGTTCTGTGGTTCAGCTGATCATTGGGTGTTTAAGGTATTAAAAGTATTTATGATATATTTTTAAAGAAGATATTACGTATGTGCAAACCAAATAATCTAGTGTATCTCACTTTAAAAAAAAGTATTTTTGTAAAATAAATTTCTTTAGAATTAAACTCAGCATAAAAATGTCTCATAAAGAAACATAAAAGCTGCCTAAAGATAAAAACTAGAGACAGCTGCCTGTTAAACAGGACTCTGTTCATTTTGACTTCTCCATCCATCACAGAGCAGAGACACACGGCGTTCTGACTATCAGCTCATTACAGGGATTCTAACGCTGCAGCTCATCGTCTGCTGACTAAACTTAGAGAAAAGTTGTTCTCCAGATTCATAAAAGTCTTTTAAGTATTGTTCCGTCCTGAGCTTTGAACTAAACTTAGAGAAAATTCGCGTTTCAGTGAGAATTTTCTCCGAAGCGGTCTGGTTATTTCTTCTTCGGTTTTCTCTGAGGGGAGCTCAGCTGAGCCGCTGCGTCACCAGGTGACATGATGTGTGGTGGCTGCAGCGGCCACAATAACTCAGAAAATAGTTTATTCCCTTTTACTGAACTCAGTTTTGTTTGGTAATTCCTGCGATTCCGTCTAATTTCCGTCTTTTTCCTCATCGAGGAGACCCGCGCGCTCTCGCTGCAGCAGGTACAGTTTTCAGGTTGGGAGGGGCGAGAAGTGATGCATTCACAGCGTGTGGGAGAAGCGAAACTTACAGTGAATTACAAGCAGACGGCTTCAATTTGCCATCACAGTTTATACTCGAGTGTTGACGATATAGCCATTTTACACATCCCACGTGGAAAATACCGCGATACATCGAATATACTCATTATATCCCCCAGCCCTAATTCTTAGTGTGCTGCAGGCTTTTGTCTGGGTAAAAAAAAAAATGTAAGGAAAAAAAGAACACCCTCTATTCATATTCCTCAGCAGTAATGGCCTGTGATAATTTATGACACTTGATATGTCACAACATAGAAGACCTGCAAAGTTTGATAAGCTAATGGAAAAAACTAGGCGTGACACAGGCTATAAGAGCCACTAATTATCTTATGCTAAAGAGAAAAATCTCTGTTTTGTGCAGCAAGGTGTTGGCACATGAACAAGACCTTGGAGTTGATCTGTCTACTTACTAAAACTAAAGCATCTATTGTTTATGTCCTGGTAACCAACATCCCAAGAAACCATTAGATGTTTCCTGTCTACATCATGACAGAGTGGTCAGGACTGTTCTTGCAGCAAAATGGGGACCCACCATGGTAATCAGAACATAAAATCAATAAATACATCATTAAAAGAGAAAGCTACTGGACACATGATATAAAAACTGTCTGACCTTTATTATGAAACACAGCTTGAAGGAACTTGTGTGCTGACTGGCTGCTCTCAGAGATGGTTGAGGTTTGACATGGAGAGTAATCAGAGGGGGAGGAGAGAGGCGACGTGGCTGCAGGTGCTTGGTCCTATATTATTAAAAAAACTATTAAAACATGTTCACTATTTTTTTCACAATAAATTTATACAGTGGTCAAGATCTGATAATGAAATTGACAGGACAGCTAATCTAGATCATCCTTACAGTAAGTTTGTCCAGTGAAAGGTTA
Organism: Callopanchax toddi; assembly: GCA_006937965.1. Lineage (NCBI taxonomy): Eukaryota > Metazoa > Chordata > Actinopteri > Cyprinodontiformes > Nothobranchiidae > Callopanchax > Callopanchax toddi. The sequence goes on from SSNR01000117.1 coordinate 1,105,856, forward strand.
CAGAATGAACACAAGGAGCGGCTTGCTTCTGGAGACCAGTCACCCACCTCTTCAGGTTCACAGTCTGAAACACAAAGGAAATAAATAATTTAGTGATAATCAATTATCACAAGGTGTCCAACATAAGGTCTCTAACTGTCTTAAATACACCCATGAGCAAGTTAATTTCTGATGAGATATATTAAAATGAGAACAGCCTGAGGTCTACTAACACATGGGTCTCAGCTCTTTTCACACTAAGAAGTTAACGAGTGGCCTGAGGACCTTGACAGGCTGTGTAAAATTGGCAAATGACTAAATGAGGGGCAAATAAATTTGTACCTCTAAAACAGTTCATCTTTTTTATTGAGCAATTCATCGTGACTGTTAGATCTCCATCACATCATCTGTTGAAGTTACAGTCAAACTTCCCTCAAACTCCTCATGGCTTTTGCAATCTTTAAAGTTTGTTGTTTTTTTTTTATTCAAGTGCTAATATGCAAGGAGTAAAGCTAATTATAAAGAACATGATGGGACTGAGGCAAGTGGACCTGATCGTGTTGTGTCAGTGCCTAGCAGCCACCAGCGATGTAGCACTTTACACACATCCACCTTAGCCCAACGTTTGACAGCAGGAACATTTGATGTGCTGTAATTGTTTAAACAAAGTGGATGAGTAAACAATGACAGCACAATAATCCCAGTGAAGACATTTTCTTGGTTTCAGGGCATTTAAAAAGTTGGTATGTGATTACAATTAAAGCAGAAACATATGCAAAAATACTTGGGGATTAGTTCATTATTAAATCTTATGCAGTTTTCCGGTTATATCTGAAGATATCTTTACAAGAGCCCAGTTCAACTGTGAGATCAGATTAATTGTATTATTTATGGAGGATGAGCATAAAAAAAGTGTTTTTACTCAAAGAGTTAATTTTACCAATAAACGAAATGTAGCACCTTCAAACTGTGTGCCTCCAACAGAGTTTACAACTTTACAATCACATTTCTACTAAATTAGAATTATTTTGTCTACAGTTGTAGGCCTGATGATAGTAAAAATTGCTTGTTTCACAGATTAAGCAGCCCCTGAAGGCAAATTTGGAATTTATAATAATGAGAGTAAAATCTACAAATTCAAAAACATATTTTTCTTACACACGTGAAAGACAATTGTAGAAAATAAGTTTAAGGGTGTTTTTCAAGACTTATGCCTTTAACACAATGAATAACTTGATCTCTCTTTTTTCCCCCTAAGCTGTGGCATAAAAAAATGGCAAACAGGTTTTTGGGGGGCATGAAATTAAATCTTCTGGAGACAATATATCATATAACTTCCTTCGGGGAAATCTGCATAAAACCAGGCAATAATTAGTATGACTTCCTACGCTGATTCAATGTGACCTTCAAACTCAACAAAACCAATAGATTACTCAACAAAGGACATGCTGACATAAAGATAGAAAAAGCAAAGATGCAATCATGATGTCTATATTTGTTTTGGGGCTATGCCCTACTGTTGGCTGTTTTCTATAGTTATTAGACTGATGTGCATAAAAGAAACAAATCAATTGTTGTTGTTAAAGAAATCAATTGCTTTATCTCAATCCAAGTACATGACAGTTTACAGCCCGAATACATTTCCCCTTAAAACAGCTAACTGAAAATAGCCATCCAGAAGAACAGTTGTTTTAAATCCTGCTGCATGTATAGACATGAATTCTTGAACCCCTCATAGATAATAAATCATTTGCAGTTAAAGTAATCTGTAACAAATGTTATGTTTCCTATCCTTTATATAACTGCTAAACATCTATTTATCTGGCATATCTACTCTTATAAGACAAATATGTAAAATGACTGACACAAATTTCATTGCAGGAATTAGATTGGGTCAAAGCCTTACAAGAGGGAACACAGATGTTGGAGACTGGATAATACAATGACCAATATCTTTTAAATTAAGGCAATCAATAACCTACCATTAAATAAATTGAGGTCTCTCAGCAGCAGCGGACCATAGATTCCCTCTAGAATACTTTCAAACCCTGCAAGACAAAATCATTTGTCACTATGGATATGAACATTATCCACAACATTTAGTCTTTTTTACTATTGTCTAAATTAATGGATCTGTACCAGACCTTCAACAAAATACACATTACCTGTGCTGTTAGTAGACTGTACATTTCAGAAATGCAATAGACACTTTGGAGACGTGGTAGTCTTTATTAAAACAATCTCGTCAACATTACACACATGAGGAAATAAGTGTTTTATACATTAAAATAGTATATTTGAACTGTACTGTTAGATTAGACTAAGCCTTGTCTACCTTCTTTACTACTGCATCAAAATATTTAACAACTAAGCACTAAAACGTCATCAGAAAAAGCTAATATTATTCTCAAAACACTGACATTAGCATTCTAAACATCAACAATCCCCTCCCACTAGTATTTATTTTACGTTAGCCTAGCATCGCTTTAGCATTACCGATAAATACGAACGTGTCATTAAGCAGGTTAATTTACCGTCGTAACAATATTTTTAAAATAAGATGGAACGGTTTAGGGACAGATTTACGAAATCATATTAGTGACACAGACACGTCTAGAAAGCAAACACAGGCAGTCAGTTAGCTTGCCCAGAGGGGACAAAGAAACTGAGGGAGCAGCTAGCCGCTACCGAGAACCTCCTATGGCGCTGTGGGTTACTAGCTAGCTACTAGTTAGCCAGGTCGGGGCAGCGATGCCTGCTGTCCGATAAAACCTGGAGAGTGAACTGGTTTATTCTTTTAAAATGTGAAGTTGCTTATGGTTCATACCAACGCAGTGTATCAGTCTGTGTCGCCAAGAATCAAGTTCCCGCCGGAACCCTTTCTTTTCTGCCGTGCATCTGGTGCACTGCACGGCCGCCATTCTCGCTCCTTCCCCCCTCTCTCCCTTCTCTCACCCCTCTGAAAGGCTAATCGACGGGATGATGAGGTTGCAGCTTAGCGACGTTATCCCACAGCTCACCACCAGGGGGACCCCATCGTTCTTGTTCGACTTCTTCCTCGGTAATTCATAAACCTGGAAGTGTGTTACTGCCCCCTGCAGGATAAATGTCATTAAAACAAAACTTATTTTGTGGTTCATTGTTTGGCAAAGCAAATTTGTGAAGGTAGAGTATCTGATAGTCTTCTAAATATTTTTTTTGTTGTAGTATATTTTATTTTAAAAATGTGTACATTCTGTTAAAATATGTTGTATTATCTCAGGTAAGCCTGTTGCACGCTGAATGTGTCATCTTTACAATGTCTTAAAAATTGATTTAAAAACCTTTGCTATATCTTTATGGTTTTAAATATATTTTTAGTTTTTCTTGACTGTTGGTTTTAAATTGAAGTCTGGTGACTTTTCATGCTTAGTTACTTTTTGAACTTTGATGAAGCAGTAAAAAGGTTCAGTAGGCTCCAGGCCTAGATCATGGTGTGTCCTTATTATGTTTGAAGGCCTGGACTCCATCTGCACAACAATCTTCAACATATCACTGGAGCAAAGCAAAGTCCCAATGTGCCTTAAAGTGCCCATGACATCGGTTTCCATGTTTTCTGGCTTATCTATCATGTTGCAACATTGAGTTCTCACCTTAAACCTGCCAGAAAGAGCAAAAAACGGCGTCCATCTGTCTCCTAGTACAGCCAGTGAGAAGCTCTTCAAGATTTCAGACCCAGGTTTCAAACAGTTTTTTTTCACTCCAGCCCGCTATGAGGTCATAGTGAACCGGACTTGCTTATATGGTCAATTCTCCTCCCACATGCACGTTCACGACACCTGGAGCAAGGCAGTGCCGCCGCCATTGCCCATAGACCGTGTAGTGTTTAAGTTTCACTTTCGTTTCTCTTTCACACGACGGCACTGCCCCCTGCTGCAGCAGAAGTGTCAGGCTGCCAAATAAGGAGAAACCCAGCAGAACTGGAAGGCGGCGCTTTCTTCTGATCTCTGAGTTGCTCGTTAGGAAATAATTACAGCGTATTTTGAGTTATAATGGTGCAACGCTGATCTAGAGGCATCAAAGATTACACCTGTTTAATATAAAGTGATTTAAATATGGAGTCACAGGCACTTTAAAAGCTCCACCATCATCACAGCCCCCATAGACCCTCCATCCAAGTATTAAAGATACCATGGGGAATCTTCAAACAAGCTAAGTTTACTACAGGTTTGTCGTCTTGATGTCTGTGGCCATGAAATCTGTTTTTAAAAAAGAACTGGTGCTGAACTACCTGAAGATCATCAGGACCCCTGCTGGACCCCTTGCAGTTTGCATAGGGCCAACAGGTTGTGGATGATTAAGTCAACATGGGGCTGCCTGCTTCACATCCCACAACATCTCAGCGCTGCAAGGATAAATGCCAGAATCCTGTTTGTTGACTTCAGCTCAACCTTCAACTCCATCCTCCCAGAAGTCCTACAGTCCAAACTGTCCCATTTATCTCTGTTCCACCTGTGGATCACAAACTTTTGGGTGGGGAAATGCACTTTCTGTTAATTGAGTCTCTTGTTGCATCTGAATCTCATTCTTCCCATTCATACTTTCCTTCCTACTTTTGTCAGATTTCTAAATCAGCTTTTCTGTCCACAACGCCTCTCACCAAACCCTGAAGAAACTGCTATATTATCAGCGACCACACGAGGGCAGCAGAGCACTTTCATAGCCTGTGTTTGACTGCGCTGTAGGTCCTGTGAACATGAAAACAAGAGGATTTCCATTCCACTGATGCCAGTAATGTTTTGCTATTAAATACTTAAATAATTTGGTTTAAATTTCCATCTGTTTTTTTTAACAGGGAAGTCAAACCCCAGATTTTAAATAAGCTCCGAAGCTTGGTTTTAATGTGTGTGACTGTGTGCATAAATCTAATGAGATTACACAGAAACCAAAACACATTATGTTTCCATATCCTGATCCTAAAAGGTATGTCTGGTGGTCCAGAGAGAGGAGGAAAAACATACAACCTAAATACTAATACTAGGCTTTTATTATTATTTATGCAACTGAATTGGGACTTGCACATGTTGGACATTAAACTCGATAAATACTTGTGCCAGTTAAAGGTCTAACATTCCTTGTAGGGATGCATGTCATCCACCGCCTCTCATATTGGAGTTTTAAACTAAGATCATTTGGTAGTTGTTTGGTAAGATTTTGAAAAAAATGTTACGGATTTTGTGCAATCTGCTAGAGTAGCCTATATGTTGTGAATGACTCAGCTTATAGGACATGGAACTGTAGCTCTATATGTTTAAAATGCACTCAGCTGGAGTCATGTTAGTGGTTGTGGTGGTGGCCATCTTGAACTGGACTGACTTCAAAAGTTAATCAGTTACAGGTATGCATCTGGTCATTTTCTGAGAGTTTATTAAAACCCAGCCAGTGATCCATGAGGTATTAAAATAACAAACAAGGTTGACTCCAACAGTTAATAGAAATGTTTTAACGATTGTAGTGACTGTGGCTCAGGGGAAGAGAGGCTGTCTACTGGTCGGGAAATCAGGGTTCAATCCCCGGTCCAAGTCAAAATACTGAACCCCCAACTGCCATGAAACAGGCTGCCCTCTGCTCCTCAGGGATGGGTCAAATGCAGAGACCAAATTTCACTACATTGTACTGTGGTATATGGCCACAAATCACTTCCCCTTTCCCCTAACAAAAGATCTTGCACAATCAATTAGTAACTAGTGTAATTAGTATCTCTGTCTCACACACACACACACACACACACACACACACACACACACACACACACACACACACACACACACACACAAAATCACCATTGCCTTCCTTATGACAAATGCAATCTGACCAAATGAATCTTCATCAGAGTTTCTTGAGCTCTTTTTTACCTCAGGCTCTCCTAGCAAGTTAATCGAGCCCTGAATCCATTAAATCAGAACCCTGAAAGGTGTGAACCAATAGAAGAATGAGAAGTGATTGTGTGAGGAGAACAAAGAGAAAAAAAACTGATGAGAGATAAGATAGAGACATGAGGATCTTTGGAGAGTGGAGAGCAGATAGACACATGTAGAGCGGTGAAGTGTCGCAGGTCCAGGTGGAATTCATTGTCACGGTGACTTAAGGCGCTGTTGCTGTGGAGATGATGATGAAAGATGGCAGTCTGGTGGACGGCATTTCTGAGCCAGAGCGTGACCAACAGCATTCAGCTCACTGCGCCCTGAGGACAGGGATGATTATGTGCAGGCGGGGTCACAATAATGTCGCGAGCACTTGAAGAAAACACACATCTTAGAAAGGTGCATGTGTTTTAATACACGGAGCAACAGTGTGACACTCATCAGGAGACAAACAGCACCAGGCTGGTGGTCCTTCTGCTGCAGCCCAGAGGAACATTTAACACATCAGTTACAAACACTCCTAATCCTGTGTGAGGCAAAGCAAGGCTGAGCAACGCCACATCTGGATCTTGTTATGCATTTCAGAAGAAAGGCACAGTAGCTACACGCTTTAATTTCCTTTTGTTTTGCTGCTTCAGAAACAAAATGTGTCGAGAAAGTCACAGGATAAATTAAAACAGAGAGATAACCCATTCTATCTGAGAATAAAAGGAAGTTCTATATGAGATTCTTATTTCCTCTCCTTTATTTTGGGGAGATGGCAGTATGAAGGAAGTTTCTGAAGATTCCATAACTGGATTTTAAGTTTTGAGTAAGATTACAGTCAGTGTTTATTTCACTGTTAAAGAAACACCTCATCTATTTTATATGAGTGGATTTAGTATTAGTGGAATTTAAGTTTTCACTCACTCCTTCTGTTTTACGTATTTGCCTTTTGCATTTTCATTACCCTATCCCATCATAAACACTTGGTTTCTTCCTTCTCACTTTCTGAGTGAAGGAGTAGTTTCTTGAATTTTGTGTGGGCGTTTTAATTCCTTGTAAATTTGGAATCATATTTAATTTAAATAATTTCTAAAACCAGCACGAGTCCTGTTTAATTGGAGGAGTTTGAATGAATTAAATAAAAACTCACATCCATTTAATTCCAGTAGATCATGTATAATAAAATTCTGCGCCGAAGGAGTAAAAACAGACATTTTCTGATACCTTACAGATCCTAACCACGCTTTTAAGACATTTTTGAAACAAGATTTCAGAAAATTATTTACATAACCTATTCTGAAAAGCTTGGTATTGTTTTTATAAAAAAAACACATTCAAAGGCTTTAATGCTTGAGCAGCTCCAATGACTCTGGATTAGAGAGGACAAACTGCACACCATGGATGAATAGATGGAGAGGGTAAGAAGAAAAGAGGAAGGAAGGACAAAAAGTATCAGAAGAGGTGTTTAACTGGAGCTGGATGTATGTAAACATGCACGCAGAGACGGTGGAGAGCTGCACTGCTGTGCTGGGAGACCCCAAGCTGCAGCCTGTTTGAAGAAGTCTTTCATAAATTCAGTTCTGTCCAACTGGTTTCTGCTGACCCCATTCGCTCTCCCTCTGTGTCTGAGCTGTCTGTCTTCTGAGCATGTGGACAGGTCTTTAGGTAAGACGGGGGCTCGGGGAGATGTGTGTTGTTCTGGAGGTAAAAGGTAAAAAGCAGCTGAAGGGGCTTATGCAGCACAGGAGCACTGAGGAGGATTATCATTAATTCTGCTCACAATAAGAGCTTTACTTTGAAGACTAATGCTCCCACGCACGCACACACACACACACACGCACACACACACAGACAAACACACACGAGAGTGAAGGTGCACTGTGAATGGGTGCATGGGGGCCAGACTTCGCCTCAGGGATGATGGGGGAGGGAAGTGAGGAAGGGGTGAAAGGAAATAGTCCAACTAAAAACATATGCAAGGTTAACAATCCCGTTTCATTTAGCTAATAATTGAGGAAGAAGCTAAAAAAGAACCACACTCCTGTCGCGCTTATCAGTGTGGGTTTTCTCTGTCTGCTGACGCAGCTGCTTGGATTTGATGCATCTGTTTATTTGCTGGTCAAAGAAATCTTCAGGTCAAAGATGACTTTGACCTGAAGGTGACAAAAAGCACTTCTGTTGACGGTGCACCATAACTCAGAGCTGTCCTTCCAGAGCTTTTTACAGTCAACCAGCCGAGTTTTATTTGTGCTTAAATATTTATTTATATTTTTGAAATAAAGTATAGTAAAACTCAAGCCAAATGCTTCTGAAACAGAGGCTCTGATTCATATCTGTGCACTGATTCAAAGCCTTTAGAGCTTATTCTCTACAGATGATTGACAGACTAGTGAATGGGCTCTCCTAATAAATTCACTTTCTCTCAAAAATAGTGGTTTTCTGTTGTCTTCCTGACTCCCGATGTGTTGAAATCTCTCAGCTTATTAATATGTGGTTCTAAATTTTATAGGTAAGATGGTAAAAGTGTCTCTTTCCCTCAAACAGTTTGCAGACCTCTGGGCTCTATGATGACCATTATTTTCATGTTTGTTTTTAAACATCAGCTGTCAGTACTCAGACTTGTTCATTTACTCTAAAGAAGTTAATCATTTAAATTTTATTTTAGTTGTTTTGACATTGGTTTTAAAAGTTATTTTCACCTTACTGTTATTTGAGAACATGGTCAATAGTTGCTATTTGATTTAGATTTTCATTCAGGGGTATTTCATTAAAAATTTGTTGAGATTTGTTTAAAGAAAGGAATATTTCTTTCCTTAATTTTCAGGCTGTTTGCTGCAAAACTGTCACTGTAAAACGATGAACTGTTATATACAAGTCAAATAATAATAACGGCATGTTTTAAACTATTTTGGTGAGCTGCTGTTGTTTCTAGTGCAGACCTTAAAGGCTGACTAATGAGAGTGGGGATTTGTTCACTTTACCAATAGAGATTTGTATCCAGGTTCATGAAGAAAGAGATCCAGACAGGTTTCCTGTTAGTTCCTTCTCATCAGCAAGTCTCAGCTCTTATCAGAAACCTGACTCCCTCAGGAGATCCATTACTGCACCACACACCTCAGATACTCACTGTTAAATTAGGAGACAGCTGTCAGGATTTCTGCGAGCTCAGAAATCCTCAAATATCAAAGAACTATTTCATTTCTCTATTGATGTAAATATCACCTGTCAGAAAGTACAGGTCCTACAGACCGTGCTGGTGTTTGTCTTTATGTTTTTCTTCACGAGGATAAGCATTCTGCTGATTTCCAGTGATACAAATGTTAAACACAGACGCTTCACATTCTGCCCCTGCAGGAGGATCAGGATTTTGCCTCAGGGCTCCATGCTTTTATAGCTTCCTTTGAAAAAACATCACCAGGTGATGCTTTGGAGAACACATGAGAGAATTTGGTTAATTAGATACACTCAGGGGAACAAGAATTTACAATCATTTGTGTCACATTCAGTCTGCTCTCAGAGGAATAAATTAAATCTTCATTGTGTGAGCTTGTGTGTGCGCAAAAAATCACAGGGATGCAGCGTTTTTTAAAAACCGATACGATACCTGGCTCTGAGAACTTGTCGATACAGAGTACCGATACCGATACTTCTACCGCACAAAAAAAAAAGCAAGCAATGAATTGGAAGACAGGTTTAATTTTCTTCTCTGCTTGTTAATATTTATGTGAAATATAAACATTTTCTGTGAAATTATTGCCACCTTCTGTCAAAGCAATTGCATTGGTATCGGTTAACTTTAAGGAGTACGAGAACATGGTACCGATACTGGTATCGGTATTGACCAGTATCAGTGCATCCCTAATCAGAAGTGTCTCTCCCTGCTGGCTATTTTCACATGAACTACATTTTTCTAACCTCATCCTGTTTTCACCATTTTCCTACAGTCGCAGATTTGAAAAGCCCCTGAATTAATGTTTTACATCTCTGTGGAAGCAAAATGATGTCTGTTAAACTGCAGATGTGGTGGAACTGGATGCTGCTACAAGCAACAGATGCACAAGTAAACTCAAATGTCCGTGACTGAGCAGTGGTTTCTTGGCAATAAAACACCAGCAGTGTTTTGGTTCAGTAAGGTGAGTGTGTGTTCCCTCCAGGATCACCACAATCCCAGATGGTGCTGTCAAGACATTTAGAATGCAGAGCGTGGACACCTTGTGTGCTGATGCAGCACTCACCTTTGACCTAAGGTGAGCACGCACAATAAAAGCCCCCATGATACCTCAAAGCAAGTGCAAAAAGAGATTTTTTTTTTCTGGTTGAAACAGACATCAGTCACGATGTGTGGCAATGTCAAGAAAGCAGCGATGAATAACCTGACTGCAGAGAGAAAAACAGGCCTGAGACAGAGACTGGGGACAGATGAGGGTGGAGGGAAAAAGCTGTTTAACATGTGTCATCATATATCATTTATACATCTGCTAACTTTTTCAGGTCAGTACACTCAATTACAGATATCCACTAGAACATTTTGAAAAGGTGTTAATGTAGCTACAGCCTGCAATTCAAATTTCAACATCAAATTTCTTTTTTAAACATCTCAATAATAGCTTGAGTCTTTCTTTTGTATTTATTTAAGCTCTGAGAAAATATCTAAGCTTTGATGTAAAAGAGAAGTGTAGAAATAACTGAGATCAACACAAATGTTAAAGCAATTCCAAGTGGCTCATTAGGGTTACCATGGTAACACAGGGACACACACACACACAGGAGCACAGGTAAAGAGTAAGCCTCAAACAAACAGTTGCTGAGCAAAAATTACAAGCTGCACTTAAAAGATTAATAAATCATAAGAGGCAAAAGACAGGTGGAAACACATTTTAATTTTTGAGTGTCTAGGGTCTGATGTATGAGATAAAACAAGTTATAGACAACCGTCACTTCCAGTTTGGGAGAGAAAACAATGAGCTTTGATTTAATGGAACTCTATGTGAGTCTGAGTCTGTACTCTGAAGGGATTAGAGAGAAAACTGTAAATCCTTTAGCAGTGAGAGGCAAACAGACAGGTATGATTGTTATAACTTTTTCTTTGTAAGAGAAGTTATGTAGACAGCTACACAAAGGTATTTTGACATTCCTTGTGTACACATTGACCTCGTTCATGTTTCTGCCATTTGTTTTTATTGTGAAGCTATTTTTACATTTCTGCAAATTTCTTCACTTCCAGAGTCTTTAGTCTAATTGTCTAATTTTATCCATGCTCCTGTTTCTCTATTGCTTCTTTCTGATTTATGTGTTAGAACCTTCAACCCACCTACTCTCTGTCCGTCTCACAACAGAGTTTATTAGGCTCGGCAGGCCTTGGCTAATCCAACCCACATGTCAATAGTGCAGCGCCACTCTCTCTTCTGCAGTAATGACTCTTAAACACTGCTAGCATGTGTGCCTATGTCTGTCTGTGTGTGTGTGTGTGTGTGTGTGTGTGTGTGTGTGTGTGTGTGTGTGTGTGTGTGTGTGTGTGTGCTTCTGTGGGAACACCAGACCTGGCAAATGAAACTCCATCGAAGCATGGGCCAACAATGAGATACAGCAGGGAGGGAAAGAAGGAAATCAGTGTTCCTTACTTTAAATCAGTAATGATTTACACACACCCGCTCTCTCTCTCTCTCTCTCTCACACACACACACACACACACACACACAGAGCACACACACACACACACACACACACACACACACACACACACACACACACACACACACACACACACACACACACACACACACACACACACACACACACACACACACACAAATCTAAGTTCATCCACACAGATGTTTCTGCTAATTGATTGCAATCGTGCGGTGTGAGGACTCGAGATCTGCTCTAAGTGTGTGGTGTGTTTCTGGCTGACTTCTACAGACCACACAGCGGCGCTCCCCCTTCAACTGACAAAAAATACAATTGGATCAAGAATTGAGATGAATGTAACCATGACACGACGACCAAACAATGCAGGAAGTGTGCGTGTGTGTGATTTTTGTGTTTGACAGTGCAGAATGGAAGAACACACACATGCCATATGAAGCTGGATGTGTCTGTCAGTGATCATGAGTGACAGTGTTGACTGATGGAGTGTGTGAGAGAGAGAGTGACTAATATTGGCCATGTCATCTCGCACATTCATGATTCTCAGCTTACCACCAGCAGATCCAGGAAGGACTGCAGGAAACGAGGATGGGACGTGTGTGTGTGTGTGTGTGTGTGTGTGTGTGTGTGTGTGTGTGTGTGTGTGTGTGTGTGTGTGTGTGTGTGTGAGTGAGGGATTTATTATTTTTAAAGTTTGACTGAAGGGAGTGAGAAGAGGGAAGGGACATCTGTGAAGTGTACTTTTGCTCTTTATCAAGGAGTGCTGAATATCTATGTGAGTGTTTATGTATGGGCAGTGTGTGTGTGTGTGTGTGTGTGTGTGTGTGTGTCTGTAAGACAACCGCTTCATGTGTTCACAAGACAGTTAGTGAAACATGGGCTTGATAGCATGCCCTTTGACCCTGTTGCATGTTGGCTGTGAATATATAACTACAAATACATCAGAGTGTGTCTGCTGACAGGATTTATTGTTCATCTGTTTATTCTGTCACCACCTCCTGGATCAGCTTTTTGTAGTTGGAATAGTAGGCAATAAAAAGAAAAATCTATTATTGTAAATAATTTTACTAATTTACAGATAAGTAATAGATATTTCAATTTTAATTTTAAGGGCTGAAACTGATTTCTGAACAGTTTTGAGCTGTCAACAGACTTTGTCGGATTCCAATTTATCTAAAAAAACCCAACAGCTAATTACAAATGTTAAAATGTGATTAACTTGAAAAATATGATGAAAACAAAACTTTCACATGAAGGGCTTGTTATACCGTGAATTAGCGCTTAGCAATGGTTAGTTCAGGGACAAGGAAAAATGTCTGATTTTTTAAAGCTCCCTGGCAATGATGCATTCACAAACAACCAAAAAACTAAAGCAGATTTCTGAGTTTCAGATTATCCGATCACAGATTAAGTCAATCATGAGACAATTTATTAATGCATCATTAATATTTAGGTTTACTTTTATTGTATCAGATTAAAAACACAACTTCTGTTGTTCTGTTAAATTATGACTGACATATTGTTTCATCTTTTTTTTTTAAATTGAACCACCAAATATACAAGACTGCTCAAAAGTTTGAACCACTTGGAATCTGTTTTCTAAGGAAAAACACATACAGTACAATGAGTCTGAATAAAACAAATGTTGCCCAAGTTAGAAAATACAATTTTTATGTAAATGATTAATTCAATTAAATTTGATTCAATAATTGCATTATTGAATTGCACTGAAATACTGAATGTTTTCTTCATTGTTTGCTTTCAGCAAAAAAACAAAACAAAAAGAAAAATCAAAAAAGAAAAAGGAAAAAAAAAAACCCATTATGCATCAATTTTAATGTTAGACATCGTAGCTTTCAAAGGTTTAAGGCAATCTGATGAGATTTCACCCTGTCCTGATGGGAATCCTTGTGTATTGCCTTTTCAGAATAGTTAAAATTAAGCACTTTATTAGCTGTGGTGTTGGACAAAAGAACTTGTATCTACTTAAATAAAAGGGAAACAATCCTGTTTTGCATACTTGCAACCATTTCAGACAATAAAAACAAAGTCTTTTAAATTTAAAATACTTCTATGTTTGTATTTTGTCCATTTATTTGGTCAGATAATCGAGCAGACATTGAAGGTCATTCATTGTTTTATAAATGTATTGATTAATGTTTAAAGAAAGAAATATATTCATGCCCACCAGTGACTTTAAGAATGAATACTTGTCTTTGGTGGATAAATGTTTATCGTTACCTAAAAGAGCAAAGTCGATCTTACCTCCACATATATCACTCCGCCTCATAACGTTTACTAGAGGCACATATAATAGTTCCCATGTGTTCCATGCAAACATAACCAGGAAATATTCACTCAACACACCCTAAAAAGAAAAGAAAATTTCCCTTATAAAAAGCTTCACAATTGACACTGAGTCACAACCTGTTTTTGATACTTTTCATTAGACGGCCATCCGTAAAACCACAGACAGTCAAGCTGATTTCAGGCAAATGCAGTGTCTCCAGATGTTGATAATTAAAGAACAGTTCAGACTCATTACTGAAATGTGCTGATGGTGAATTGATTCTCCATAGATCCACGCTGAGTAGCTCAGGTTCAGGGGTTCTGCGTGTAATAATAGAAGTGGAGAAACGTCCTGTGGGTGGAGATTATAAAAGTCAGCTGATGGAGAGCTGACTCTCAGTTTACTGCTGCCGCTGGAGGAGGATGTATGATTTATTCTGACATTAGAGCAGAGCGACTGACATTTATTATTTGATCAATTCTTATTTCAGAACAAATAAATCTTTTTTTTTGGGGGGGGGGGGGCAAAATATAATATTCTTATTATAGGAACCTATGAGAAGCCATTTTCTCTGACTGAGCAGAATGACTTTCTGGTCTCTTTCTTAATCTGTTCATGAAGTAAAGTGAACACTTTTTGCTTATTTTTGGTCTGAGCTGCAGTTGATTCTATTCATTTTGAGAATGACACAAATATTAAATGTCACAAAAAGATTAAACACTTTAACACAGGCAGCAAACTCTGTGACAAACATTATTTGTGTCATTCTTAAAACATGGCTCTAAAGATCAGCGTCTGCTGCTACATGAGCACATCAGCATCAGGATGAAATTAGTGCACTAAACCCCGCTCCTAAACCCAACCCTTCCAATTTAAACATTTACTCATTAGAGACCGACAGATGATGTCTTTGGCTTCCTGAAGGAATCTGTTGACTTCCACCACTGTACTGAATGAATTTAAAAGTGGATTATAAAGTGGGCGTACTCAGCGATGACTAAAGAAATGAGTGAACATGCTTTCCATGTTCGCTCCCAGAGGCAGGGCTCCAAGCTGCAGGTGGATCACAAGAGGTTTCATTTAGGCTGCTAAAATGATCAAATCCTTAGTTTAGTTTTTTGACAAATATTCATCTGTAAAGCTTTTTAACCTCTTTGATTTAATTTTTATTATGACATGTCAACAGAATCACAGCTAGCAATGGATGTTTGGCAGCTACAGGTTACATCAGTCATATGAGAAGCTTAGCATGGAAAATCTGTGGAGAAACTTTGAATCCAACAGCTCCTGAGTCACTGCAACTTCCAAAATATTATTTATGCCTTAGAAAATCTCATGGAGCAGCTCAATTCAACAGTAAAAGCAGCAGGGGACTTTCTAAGGACATATATATCTCAGATACATAATTATTTTGTTGGGTTTTGCAGGCTAGACTGGGTGGGTGTAATGAGTTACTGCACTGTGAATGATGTGCAAAGAATCATGAACAAATCTGGGAAAACCATGTTGAATTCTTGTTTCATTCATCGGCAGGTGCTAGCGTCTAAAAACGTCTTCCAAATCTGCTTAACAGACTCAACCATCAACTGTTTGATTAACTCTGTGCTGTCTTAAGAGTCAATCAGAGGCTCTTAGAGGTATGATTTCAGGAAGCAAGGTCCATAAAAAAGCTTAAACCCTGACATTTTTTAAAATTAGGCTCTTGTTTCTGTGGAAAAAGACTTTACTTACCAGTCTGTTTAGTGAAGAATGGCTTCCTGGTTATCATTTAGCCCTTAACAACTCAACTTCAAGGACAGCATAACATGGTTTTTCTCACCTGGGAAACATGAACTCACTCTCTAAGCATCTCTGATACGATGACTTCCACAAACACCACTTACTGAATGGGTCCCATATAGTGAAAAGATTGTCTTTGATATAGACGTAAAGCATCTGACTGAACTTAGTGAGATTTAGTTCCCTCAAAGGTAACTTTAATTACCCAAAGGAAAAACATAAAAGTAGTTTTGAGATATAAAAAGTGGATTTAAAATCCCTTTGATTTGGGTCAAATTTACTGCTGGTGATAAATTCACCTTTCAGACAATAAAAATGTAAATGCATGACAATACACTGCGAAATCTGATTTCTAAGAAAGCTAAAAAGCCTTGTTTTTAGACATTTTATCTTAATGTTAGTCTGAAAAGAAAATGTTCTTACAGCCCTACTTGAATATAGGCAACATTTCCTAAATATGGTCAAATTTTCTAGATTTGAGCAACAACAACAAAAAGCCAGTGTTTTTTTTTTTTTTTTTTTTTGCTCAAATCTAACAAAAATTTAACCTGAAAGAAAAGATTGATGTGAATTATATCTACTGACACATTTGATCAATATTACACACTGCTCAACAAATGAAAGGGCCACTTTTAAATCACAGTCTGGTATCAAGTCAGTTAAACTCATGGGATATTGATCTGGTCAGTGAAGGTTGTTAATCAGTGTCAGCTGTTTAGGTGTTAATGAAACAGGTTGTTACGTCCCCCTAAAAGGGTCTAGGAGTAGTACACAAAAGGAGGACTAACACAAAAGGCCAGAAACTCAAAGTACGAATTATCAGAATATTTTATTATTATTAATCAGGCAGAGGAGGTGCTGCAAAAAGATAAGCGAACTAAAAATCGCTCCTAACGAAAAATCACCCGAAAAGGGGAAAAACTCTAACTAAACTAATAAAACAAAATGGCCTAAACTAAGAACGCTCTCTAAAAGAGGTTCGATAACAAGATAAAGATAATATAATAACTAAGGGAGATTACAATGAACTAAAGTAGGCGATTAACGCTATAAATACCACAAAAGGGTAAGTAACAACAAAACAAACGCTCTATGATAAACTACAAATAACAAAGGAAGGCGATAAACGCTACTAATATCAAAGGATAACTAAGGGAGTTTTAAATATAACTAAAGGAGTCTGTGGCAATTAAAGCAACACAGAAAATAAACGGCAGGCGACTACGAATACTAAATTTACAAAACAAAACTGCCGGACTACGAAGCTAGAAAAGAGTAAACTACGAAACGCGCAAGAATCAAATGGTTCAGCTACCAAGGGGGGGAGAACTATTCACCAGAACTTAGTCTGCTTAGTTTCCCCCCGAATGGCTGACCGCTCCCTGCTTATGAACACGCGGAGATGATTGCGTAATGCTCTGCAGCTGGGCGATCTCAGCGTGTTGCTCCGGCGACAGGGGGCGGAGCCAGGAGCTGTCACTGTCAGCTGGAGCTGACAGGAGGAAGAATCGGGTCTGAAGATGGGAGATCGTAACATCCCCCCCCTTAAAAGAAGAAAGATAATTAGTTTACAACAAAAAAAAAACCAACAAAACTAATTAACTTTCTGACAAAAGAACTGAATCGAAAACAAACAAACCTCACAAAGAATCCCCGCTAAACTAATAAGGAAAACTAAATTAACTCAACCTAGTCTTCATGCGGACGTTATTGGGAGCGGGCAAATTAAACACAAAATCCCAGGGGAACGGAGAGGTGGCCCATTGCCTAAGCCTGTCTCCCCGTTCCCTGGCGTGTCCCCGAGATGGTAGCTTTCGCTACCAACACTAACTCCCGCACCACAACGGTAAGTTAAAATAATAAACAGGCCCATCTCCATATGGGAGAGAGCCTCTTCAGCCTACAAGGGGATCTCCAGAGGATGGTTAAAATGCTTGTTTCAAGTTCCAGGGGATCCCTGGATCAGAAGGTCCGGCGGGTCTGGTTCCGCAGAAGACCGGGATAAACAGTCAGCCATAATGTTGTCCACACCCCTCTTGTGACGGATGTCCAGGTCGAAGTCCTGCAGAAACAAAGCCCAGCGCATCAAGCGCTGGTTAGTGTTATACATGCGGGAAAGGAAAATCAAAGGGTTATGGTCCGTAAAAACAATAGGAGGGCCCTCCCCAGACCCGACATAAACCTGGAAATGCTGCAGGGCCAACAACAAGGCTAAGGTTTCTTTCTCAATCGTTGAGTATCGCACCTGATAAGGGGTGAACTTTTTCGAGTAGTACGCTACGGGATGGTCAATACCATCTTTGTCCTCCTGGAGCAGAACCGCACCTACTCCATAGTTGCTGGCGTCGGTCTCCAGTTTGAAAGACCTGGAGAGGTCCGGAGCGCGCAGGACGGGGGTGCTGCTCAGCAGCTGCTTGCAGGCTTCGAAAGCCTGTTGTGCCTCAACCCCCCACTGGAAGGATACCTTCGGGCTAAGAAGGTTCGTCAGAGGGTTAGCAACAGAGGCAAAGTTTCTACAAAAACAACGGTAGTAACCCACCATACCTAAGAACCGGCGCAACTCCCGCCGAGTGCGAGGACGAGGAAAATCGAGCACCGCTTGTACTTTGTCTTCCAACATTCTTACGAAGCCCTGCCCCACCTCCTTTCCTAGATAGGACACAGTGGCTTTCACGAACTCGCATTTTGCAAGGTTAACAGTAAGATTAGCCTTTGCTAACCGGCCAAACAACTCGTACAGAGCCTTTAAGTGCTCCTCCCACGAGGAGGTGTGAACCACAATATCGTCCAGATACGCGCTGCAATGTTCCATGCCCTCAATTAATATGTTCATCAAGCGCTGGAAGGTAGCAGGGGCGTTTTTCATACCAAAAGGCATTACTGTATATTGAAGGAAAGTATCGGGAGTCACAAACGCGGAAACCTCAGAGGCAGCAGAGGTCAAAGGCACCTGCCAGTAGCCTTTCAATAAGTCGATTTTTGTGACAAACGCAGAACTACCGACCCTGTCTATGCAGTCGTCTATTCGGGGCAACGGATAGGAGTCCGAGACCGTCACTGCATTTAGTTTGCGATAATCCGTAATGAAACGGGGGGTACCGTCTGGTTTTCCCTCAACCAGACAGGGCGAGCTCCATGGACTGAAACTGGGCACAGCCAGACCGTTCTGCACTAGATATTCAGTTTCTGTTTTCATAAGACCACGTTTAAAAGGGCTGGCGCGGTAGGGATGCTGCTTAATAGGCTTAGAACGCTCAAGAGTTACGTCATGGGACAGTACATTTGTACGTGTGGGAATGTCCGAGAAGAGACCCAAATGAGACTGTAATAACCTAGTGAGGTCGTGTGTACACTGCTCAGTTAAATGAGCAAACTTGTCCTCCAGGTTGGCCAATACCTGGGAGTTGTTCAAACGAGGACTAACTCCTGTCGCCATGCTGGGCTTTATATCCTCTTCTAGCTGAGGGACGACTGCACTGGCTGCGCATACCTGTGCGTCAGATTTTTCTGTCGCTTCAGGGTTCTGAGGGGAAAGGTGCAACTTCGACATATCACAAGTTCGAGTTTCACTTTGACAACGCGGTCGATAAACGACGTGGTTGGTATCATCCAGTTTTTCACCAACCTCAACTGGTTCTTTGTATCGGGTAAGCAAAGAGGTTCCGGTCTGTGGACTAAAAACCGGTGCTTTGTCTGTAGGGAGGAAGGCGCGTTTTCTGTAAACCACCGCATCTCTGCATCTACTAGGTACATCCTGTCGACGTACATTCCCCGAGGGGGTGCCTCCCACCTGTGGGTTTCTCCAGCAGCGCTTCATAGCTCCGTTTTCACGGTGATAACCAACTCTCTCCTTTGGTTCGCCCGTTACCTTATTGAAACTTCTTGCCCGTGGTCGGCCTGCCTTCTCCTCCTGTGTTGTGCAGGAGTGAGGTAGACCAGGTAACCGGGTGGTAGCAGCTGTTTTGGAAAAACAAACAGAATTATTCACGGGGTCAGACACAGTCATGGGACCCGCGTTATCAGGTTTTACAGAAAACTCCTCATACAAACTTGAGAGCCCCAAATCGCTCTCAGCATTCTTCTTCGCTTGAGCCCGTGTAATGGCACAGGCGGGGTAAATGGACTGATCGATATCTTCACTAGATGTGGAGTCTTGTGTGGGTTTCTCCACAACTTGTAAAGGAGGGATTACGGCTCCTCCTGCCACATCGTTCCCTAACAGAACGGACACACCAGATATCGGCAGTGATGGACAAACAGCCATCTCAAATGTTCCTTTTGCTAACCCGCAGTCAAGGGTCACTTTATGGAGAGGATGTGTTACACTCTCCGAGTTAATTCCTCTCAACAACACCGAGACTCCGGTGTAACTTGACTCACCGAAAGGCAGTACATCTTTCAAAATAAGGGTTTGCGATGCCCCAGTGTCACGCAAAATGCTTACTGACGTCTGCACGTCATCACCATCCGTCAGGGCCACTGTGCCCTGAAACACAAAAGGCTGAAAACATGTTTCAACAGGGTTTTCCGATTTTTCCACTTTTTGTTCAAAAGATAATAAACCCATCTCACGCGGGGGAGACTCCTTTCTCTGGTTCTTTCGTTTTAAGGTTAAACAATCCTTAACCGTATGTCCACATGTGTATAAGAGACAGCACCTTGGAGGGTTCACAGGTGTCGAACGAGGCAGTTCCGGCCTCACTGGATTCGGACGCCTCACGTCATTTTGTTTTATTTCTCCGCTAATGCGGTGAGTGAGGGCGAACTCATCTGCCAACAGGGCGGCAGAAGACAGTGTGGTTACCTTTTGTTCATTTAAATACAACACCACTCGTTCAGGCAGACATCTTTTGAACTCCTCAAGTAAAATGAGTTCTTTAAATTCATCGAATTTAGTCACCTTGGAAGCTGAGACCCATTTGTCGAATAACAAACACTTTTCACGAGAAAATTCAACATATTTTTGACTAGGGGCTTTATTTTTAAGAGCCCTGAACTTTTGTCTGTACGCTTCAGGAACAAGCTCATATGCATGTAAGATAGTATTTTTCACACGGTCATAATCAAGGCTCTCTTGTACAGAAAGAGAAGCCATTACTTCCTGAGCTTTTCCAGTTAATTTACATTGGAGTAACAAAGACCATACCTCTCGGGGCCAGTCGAGGGCCGCTGCAATGCGCTCGAAAGCAGAAAAGTAGCTATCCACCTCGGACTCCCGAAATTGGGGCATCAGAGAGATACACTTGCTGATATCCATCCTGCCAGTGGGATCCGCTGCAGCAGGGCTTTGAACCCCAGGCTTGGGTGCTTCTGCAACAGCGGGCTTCTCTCTTGCCTGCTTGGTCTGACTGTCCAGTTCAAGTTGTCGAATCTTTACTCTCGTCTCGGCTTCCAATCGTAATTCCATCTTCTTGATTTCCATTTGTCTTATCTGCATGCGTTCCTCAGCCTCCATCTTTCGGATCTGAGCTTTTTCTTCGGCTTCTAGCTTTAGGCGAGCCAACCTTAGTTTCAGTCTCGCTCCATCTGTTGAGCTTTTCATTGGTTCTGGAGAAAGAGGGTCAAAACGGGGGAGAGTTACTGGAGGAGGAGGGGTTCCACTACCTTCACGCCTGGGTGGAGTCTTTGCGACGTCGGCGGAATCCTGTGGTTTCTCCTCCTCTGAGTCCTCCGTGACAGGGGCCGCTTTCACAGCTCCGGCGCCATCTTCTTCATCACCATCATCAGTCTGTTTTGGAACAGGAATGTCACTCACGGTTGACGGCGGGAACAATCCTTCCTGCTCCAAAGCCGAGAGCACCTTATCCTTCAGGTCCGCCTTCAGTATCTGCTGAGCCCCGGGGATGCCTAAGTGGATTGCTATTTCCACCAACTCACGCCTACGGCAGTCCTCGAGCAGCTCACGAGAGGGGGCCTCTAAAAAGGTTTTAAGGTTAAACATAGGCATGTTTAAAGCAATCACAGAACTCACCGCGAACAGCAACGCCTCCACAAGATAATCCTGAAAAGATAATAATAAAGAATAATAATAATCGCACTTTACCTTTACTGCGAGGGGTAAAGGATCCAAAAGGATCCCGGACGAGCCCCCACTATGTTACGTCCCCCTAAAAGGGTCTAGGAGTAGTACACAAAAGGAGGACTAACACAAAAGGCCAGAAACTCAAAGTACGAATTATCAGAATATTTTATTATTATTAATCAGGCAGAGGAGGTGCTGCAAAAAGATAAGCGAACTAAAAATCGCTCCTAACGAAAAATCACCCGAAAAGGGGAAAAACTCTAACTAAACTAATAAAACAAAATGGCCTAAACTAAGAACGCTCTCTAAAAGAGGTTCGATAACAAGATAAAGATAATATAATAACTAAGGGAGATTACAATGAACTAAAGTAGGCGATTAACGCTATAAATACCACAAAAGGGTAAGTA